>OY720146.1:40279869-40441869 GCA_963082955.1 Cheilosia grossa
AACAAGACTAATTTAAAACAACAACATGTAGTTGATTCTACTACGTAAAATACGCCTTAGACTATCTAAGAAGCATTTAAAATAAATTTATAAAAAAAAGCATCATTTCGATAAGATCGTATTTTTTTCTTTTTAAATAATTTTTTTAACTTTTTTCTATTAATTTGAACAATTTATAGATATATTTACTATAATAATTTGTTAGATAGTTATAATCAATACAAAATAATGAAAATATTTATATATGTATACATTATATAATATATTTAAGAGGTACATCTAAATGAAAACAGTAAACAATTGTAATCAATAAAAACAAATTTAAACCATGTAAATAGATAGTGATACTAATTTATTGTAATATTTGTAAAAAAATAATATTACAAATAAATATTTGTAGAATAAAATTCATACAAATTCATAGATGTAATCGGTTTTGTTAATGCTCGTTTTGGTTCAAGTATTTTCAGTGATCTGTCTCTATTTCCTCTTCCAAACCCTTAGCTTGTATTGAGCGAACAAAACAATTAACTGTAGTCAAATAGAAAAAGATAACACTGATACATACACAAAATATAATTTATACTTTTATAAACTTTAATAAAATCATTTTAAAATTGTAACCATAATCAATAAACCAAAGCAAAATTAGGTGAAATAGAATTAAACCCAGTAAAATATATTTTGCAACAAAACACCCGGTAATACCAATATTCGTTAAATTCATATTATCATTGTTATTTATTTTTATTTTTTTTTTCTTGAATATGGTAGTGCGTAATTGACTCTCGCAAAACCCAGGCAGTAGACTATTTTCACTTATTTTTTTAAGGCGAACCTTTCATTTTTCGTTACTAAGATACTTCCTATACTCTATACCACTCTTAAATTGTTTTAAAAAGGAAACATTTTGAGTTGTGAAGCTATTATTTTTAAAATGCGATGTTGCAGGTCCATAGTTAAACGTTTGTACCAAACTGGAGATTCGAACACACCACTTGCAAATAAATAATCGGTATGTGGCTTACAACACAAGCTATATCTATTAATACCGCCAGCAGAGAGAACAAAGCATGAAGATATTTCTATACTGGGTCTAACTCAAAGTTTCAAAATCTATATTCAATCGAAATTATATATAAATCATTAGTTAAGAGGCCTCTACCCAAAAATCGAGCAAAAGGGCAAAAATATACATTTTGTTTCTCTGACTGATAAGTTATGACTGGAGCGATTGAATTGAAACTGATTGCATGTACATAATTTAGTGCATTTAAAAATAATAGGCGTTATTCTTTTTTAGTTCAGAGCATAACCTGAACTGTTATACAAAAATTCGTGTTTCTTTTTTAGCTCAGATACATCAGAGCTCAAATTTGTGTTTCTTTTTTCGTTCAGAGCATGATCAGAGCGCGAATTAAAACACTTGTTTCTTACTTTTAAAATTAAACAATATTTATTTGGAACTATGTCCTTTATTATTGAAATACTTTTTACTAATTCTAAAAGGAGCTTAAGGCTACTATGTAGTTACAATAAGACTGTTGATAAATTCATCATACAGTCGTATTTATATACTTTTCTTATCTATCTACAAGGAGACCCAAGCGTACAATCGTCTTGCTTGATAATGAAGAAGAGATAATATTCCAACATTGTATACAAACGATATTATCTCTTTTACATATGTTATCATTGTAGCGTTGTGTGCAAGACTGTACTAGAGACTAAAGATATCATTGAATACAAATAATGTTATCTTTTTTCTCAATATGTTTTGCTATGGATACTTAACTCCCCCCCTTGTTAAACGAAATCGTCCCGATTTTTCGACGCTATTTTTAACATTTCTCTTTCATAAGTTTTGTTATATGCGTCAATCTTTTTTTGTTTTTGACGATCTGTTATACATTGTATAGTTTTTATCATTACGTACGTAAATGCTAGAATAACAATCAGTGTTACAATTGTGTATATAGTTGATAATATCGGTTTTTCTTCAAAAGGAATAATTAGTTTTTTTAAAGTATCTATGTTATCGAATTTGTACATTGTATCTTCTTTAATTATTTGGTCGATGTAAGACTCTGAATTATGATTTCTTAATATAACTTCTTTAATTTGCTTATGCATGTTTTTGTATATTTTATCGTCTAGATTTATAGTATTTTCATAAGTAACTAAGTTTATACCATTAATTGTTTGATTATTTAACTTATGCTTACCGCTTAATAACATAACACCGGATTCAATTTCTAAGTCGTAATCGTATTCTTGTTTAATGTTGCATTTTGAAGTTATATTCTTTAAAAGTGGAATAAGACAATTTTCTTCTTCAAAGTTAATTTCACAAATGTTTTTACTTAGATGATTTTGACAATTTCTTGTTCTTAAATAAGTTTGGTTACATAAGGCAATTGTTTTATCTGTAATGATTTTTCCATGTTTTGAATTTAAAGGTGTTACTTTATACAATTTACATGATTTAATTAGAACTGGATATTTATATATTGTGATGAAGAATTCATCAGTTCTAGCTAATAATATTTTAGAGTACTCAAGTATATTTATTATGGGTACTTGAATTATTTCATGTTGAATAATATTTTTAATGTCATCTAAGTCTAGGCTTTCTGATAAATATTCATTATTTTTTGCTGCATTAATTGTTCTGGTCAATAATAATAATTGTTCGTACACTTGTTCTATTACTAAATGTTCTTTAAGGCTCTGACCTTCGAATTGTTGCAAAATTTGTTCAAATCTAGAATTTATAGTTTTTTGTTTATTATTGTTTTCTATGAGATTATTTATACTCGTTTCTATGTTAACGTTGTTCCTCCAAATTTGTCACGTCTTGAAGTTTTCTTGGTGTGAATATAAATCTTACTAGTGGGAATTCTTTTTTTATGTTTTCACCATATTTGTATATGTTTTCAAATTTCGTATGCAAAGCTACAATCTTTTGGGGTTGTATAACTTCTTTCATCTGCCTTAGTAAAGAGTCTTTGTCCTTAAACTTTATTATGAGTCTTATTTTGTTACTAAAATAGATTTGTGTTTCGATATTATTTGTTATATCTTCAATAAGTTCGAACTGTGCAGTGTATGCATTAAAAGGCTGATTCACAGTTTTTATTATATCATTAGAAGAACTTTCAGCTGAATGTGCTGTTTCTATGGTAGAAGTATTTATGCGTTGACGTGATAATGCGTCAGCTACAAGATTTAGGTTTCCTGGTTTATAAACTAATTTTGCTCCAAAGTCTTCAATGATTCCCTTCCAACGTTTCAGCTTTGTGTTGGGATTTTTTTCTGATACAGAATATATAAGGCTCTGGTGATCGGTATATATGGTTAAGTCTGCTATACCATATATGTAGTTTCTGAGTTTTTGTAAGGACCATATGATCGCTAATAGCTCTTTCTCGTTTGTGCTATAGTTCTCTTCTGTCTTACTCAGTGTTCTTGACAAGAAGTGTATAGGTTGCTTATTCTGACTTAGTACGGCTCCAATAGCTATGTTGGATGCATCAGTAGTAAGCTCGAATGGTTTACTATAATCCGGTTGAAAAAGTTCGACTTGTTCTTTCAAATAATTTTTTAAAATTCTAATCGCTTCTAATGCTGAATCATTCAGATTTAACTTAATATTTTTACTTTGTTTTTTGTTTACTTTACCGTTATCTCCTCGTAAATATAATGTCAGGGGCTTGGCTATGCTTGCGTATCCTTTTATAAACTTACGATAGTAACCTGTAAGACCTAAAAATCCTCTCAAATCCTTTACCGTTTGTGGGACTGGAAAATTTTCTATAGCTGCTATTTTCTCAGGGTTCGTAGTGATTCTACCATGTCTGATTATGTGACCTAAGTATTCTACTTCTTCTTGAAAAAACTTACTTTTCTCATCAGATATTTTTAATGTGGCTTTATTGAGTACGTCGAATACTTGACTTATGTGCTGTATATGTTCTTCCTCAGATGAAGAATATATCAATACGTCATCAATGTAAACGTGTACGAATTTACCTACAAAGTCTCTCAAAATGTCGTCCACGCATCTCTGAAATATGCTTGGTGCATTTTTGAGCCCGAAAGGCATTCGTTTAAAATGATATTTTGCGCCATTTATAGCAAAAGCTGTTTTTTCTTTATCATCTGTTTTGATTTTAATTTGGTGGAAACCTGACTCCAAATCTAATGTTGTAAAGTACTTGGCTTTACCTAAATTTTGAATTGTCATGTTGACATCCGGAATGGGGTATCTGTCTGTTACAGTGTGAGCGTTAAGTTTTTGGAAATCAACAACCATGCGCCGTTTTGGTTTTCCTTTTTCGTCCAAACCTTTTTTAGGTACTGTCCATATGGGACTGTTATAAGGACTATGGCTTTTTTCTATTATATCGTCATGTAAGAGTTTCTGTATTTCTTTGTTTACGAATTCGTTATCTGCTATGGGATATGGATATTGTTTAACATAAACCGGATTATCATTGGTCGTCCTAATGCTTGCTTCTATAGTATCTGTAAAGGGTAACGGTCCTATGCTGTTATTAATCTTCATCAGTCTATCTATGTCTGCTTTATAAATATTATTTTCCCCAATTATGTAATTAATTTTCTGAATAGATTCGACACTGCTTATGGTAGTTAGAGTCATATTACTGAAATTTATTTCCGCGTTTAGAACTTTAAGTCCTTCATATCCTAATATCATATCAAAAGACTGAATATCCTCTAATTCAAAAAATGTTATATTTTTCTTTAATATCCTAACTACTTTCTTTGTATCTACCATAGAATAACCATGCATTGTTTTTATTTTTATAGGTTTAATTTTAAATTTTTTGCTAGAATCGCATTTTCTATTAATGTAATTATGGGTTGCACCAGTATCAATAAGAATTTTATAAATTTTCTTAGAAATAGTACTAGTTAAATTTAAGCAGGGCAACCCGTCTACTAGTTTAAATGATCTATTCTTATGTTATTATTTACCATACATTCCGTTTCATCTGCTTCTGCATATGTACTGCTGACATCGTCTCTGCGTTGTTGTCGGGAGTTATTTACTCTCTGCTGCTTGAAGTTCTGCTGATAAGATCGTTGCGGTCTGTTGTGTGTGTTGAAACTCCCGCTGTGTTCACGTTTCGCTGGTGGATTATATACATCGGGTTTGTATTGATTCCAATTTTGTCGCTGTGCATGTACAATTTGTCTCGAGTTTATCTCCATCGGCTGTGGTCCTTGATTGTGTTGCTGCATATTATCGTATTGCTTCTGGGGTTGATAATTCGTTGTTTGGCTCGAATAATTTGGTCTTCTTTCGTTTCTGCGTTCATGTGGCATATTTTTGTGGTGCTTATCCTGAGTGAGATGTAAATGCCTGTGCACATTATCATGTTCTATTCTGCGAGCAATTGCGAATGCGTGTTCTAGATCATTTATTGTAGCTGAATATAATGATCCTCTTGTAAAGTTGTCACTCATACCATCAATGAATATACGAACTGCGTCGTCGTTAGCATTTTTAATTAGTCTGTCGATTATATTCGGCGGATCACCTGACATAGTGATTTTTGATATTATTAAATTGAGATTTTTATTTATCTCGTCGTGGTATTCAGACAGTGTGCTTCTTTTTTGCGTGATGGCTTTCATCATGTCTTGTAGCACGTATAGAGGTTCTTGATTAGAGTACGTATAATCTAATCTGTTACGTATCGCCTCAAAATTAAAAATTGTGTTATAATTAGTTAACACATTCGCGGCTGCACCCTGTATTTTACTTTTCACTATAGTCAATGCTGCTGCGTACTTACTGTGTGTTTTGAAGTTTTTAATGCTGTCCATTAATCTGGATGCTTCTTCGCGCCACGACCGATAATTTGATTGATCGCCGTTGAAAATAGGTAGGCTTTTAAATGCGTCTAACTGTATTTCACTACCATCTGTATATGTGGTTCTTATTTCCTCTAGCACAGGTATGTTTGGTACTATGCCTAATCCAGATTTTACTTCATTTAGTTTTGTTTCTAAATTAGTGTTTATTTGATTTTGGTTAGTTATTATTGCTGCTAACCTTGCATTCTCTGTGCGTGTGTGCTCTAGGGTTTGTGTTACTGTGTTGCTCCTGGTTTCTAAAGCTTCTAATCTTGCCATTAATACTGCGAGTTGTTCCATTTTGAACTCGTGTCTGTTGTCGTCGAATTTGTGTGTTTTTTTTCTCCACATATACACTTTCACTGAATTGCTTTGCTGCTTCGTACGAAGAAGCTATATTTGTACCTGCTATGCTAGGTAATTCTTGTAACCGGTAACGCGAGTGTTCTGTTTATACTAGATTTCACTACTTGTTCCCGAGGTCCGCTCGATTGAAGTTAAAAAGTATATTTAACCTCCTGGCAGGATCGCCAATTAAAACACTTGTTTCTTACTTTTAAAATTAAACAATATTTATTTGGAACTATGTCCTTTATTATTGAAATACTTTTTACTAATTCTAAAAGGAGCTTAAGGCTACTATGTAGTTACAATAAGACTGTTGATAAATTCATCATACAGTCGTATTTATATACTTTTCTTATCTATCTACAAGGAGACCCAAGCGTACAATCGTCTTGCTTGATAATGAAGAAGAGATAATATTCCAACATTGTATACAAACGATATTATCTCTTTTACATATGTTATCATTGTAGCGTTGTGTGCAAGACTGTACTAGAGACTAAAGATATCATTGAATACAAATAATGTTATCTTTTTTCTCAATATGTTTTGCTATGGATACTTAACTCGCGCTCTATGAGCTCGGAATAAATTGACTGAGCAGCCTGAGGAAAATGCTGATTACACATGTACAAGCACTCAGTTCAGAGCGCGCTCATAATGCTCGAGCTCAGTTCAGTGTTCAGCTCTGAACTATAAAAGAAAAACCCCTAATATTAGCCCATCAATTATCTGTGGAAAGTGATTTTAAGTTGTGAGTTGTGACATTTGTTCGGTCAGCCATTCTGCTGCATTTGCTGAATATTGCAAAAGGTGTGTTTGTTTCAACAGCCCAACGATTGGAAGTTTTCTCTGAAATATGTATGGGAAAACTTCTGTTTTCGATGAATTTGAGTGTTTTCGCGAAAACCCTATTTTTGGCTCGGTGTGAAAGGTTATTACTAATACCTAATCGTTTTTAATCTTCGCACATATTTTTAATTTTTTTGTAGTTCACAATAGATAAGTACGTATGGAATATAAATATATTTCGCCAATATAATTTCGTTTGATTTTACCGTATACTGGGTACAACCTGTCAGCAAAGTTGGTTGGCGTAAAAGCATGCGTGGACCTGTTTAAATTAAGTGGGCACTCGTAACTTTAACAGTTTGTTATGAATAGTAATTTTAAACGTTTTCGATAGGGGAAGGAATACTTGAACTTCCATTTTTAAAATCAGACATTCTCGTAATAAATACAAAATCAAAGTCTCCTAAAGAGCAGGCCACAAGATTGAAAACCAGTCATAAGCACTCACTAAACAACAATATTTGTATTTGATGACCCTTCTTTCCTATTTCCAGACACTTTTTGACCGAACCTGACATTTAATGCTATTGATATTACCGTTTTGGGGAAACTTGACATTTCTATAAAAATGTGGAAATTTCGATTTTGGACAAATGTCATTATTTTTTGTGCTTTAATTTTAAAACATTTAGGAGTTAAGAATTCTACTAACTTCGTGTACGATTTTGGACTTCTACGATAATAGGCGTTTTTCTTTTTTAGTTCAGAGCATAACCTGAACTGTTATACAAAAATTTCGTGTTTCTTTTTTAGCTCAGACACATCAGAGCTCAAATTTGTGTTTCTTTTTTCATTCAGAGCATGATCAGAGCGCGCTCTATGAGCTCAGAATAAATTGACTGAGCAGCCTGAGGAAAGAGCTGATTACACATGTACAAACACACTTCCAGTGCCCAGTCACATTTGAAAGAAAAAAAAACAGGAAAAACAAAAAAACATCAGAATGCTCTGAGCACACTCGGTTCAGAGCGCGCTCATAATGCTCGAGCTCAGTTCAGTGCTCGGCTCTGAACTAAAAAAGAAAAACGCCTAATATATGCCAATATTGAAACTAACCAGCTGAGAATAATTTTTTGTGAGGATTGTCATAGAATTCTGAAACATAATCGAATCACTAGACCTTAAGCTCCCAAAAGCTTGTGACTTGTGATGCCTCACAGAACAGAACCGTTGTGTTTACTCAAAACATAATCGTTATACACAGAATTCTTTCTTAGTTGAATTTGATTATCTAGCTACTGCTCCATGCTACTTATTTTTGGGAAATATTCAAAGTTCAGGTTGAACATTTCTGTTTATATCAGAAATTTTTTTTTTTTTGAAAGCCTTGACAATTTTGTTTATAAAACAAGTCACAGAAATTGTTTTTATTTTACTTTGAATTAGTTATAAATTAAAATCAACGAGGAAGTCATTTTGGATATTGAACAAAGTTGTATGGAGTGACAACAAGTTCGTAAAATTTTGGTGGATATTGAAAAGTAAAACTCAATATTGAACAACATAGAAAAAAAAAACACAAAAAGAGAGGAAACATTAAGTTGATTATGTTATAGAACAAAATGACATGGCAAAAGTCTCACATTAAACCAAACAGTTCTCTGTTACTAAAAGAGGTAGAACAAAATGATTTGCGCCAAACCAAAATTATGAAGATTGCATACCTTACTCAATTTCGTAAAAAATGGCCTTTAGGACAAGATAACATTCAGCCGACGAAATGTTTACTTAATCGTTTTGGACATTGAAGTTAGCAAGAACAGACCTATTATTTCCACGTTCTATGGTATAATTCTATTTTGAGTTTTGCGGCTTTCACATTCAACCAATCCTAACGAATATGTGTAGAAAAAAGGGAGCCCCATCGGGTTTCCACACACGAAATTTTTTATACGACTTACGAAAAGTTTCAAGAAATTTCTATTGCTCTCCAAAAATTGAAGTGAAATCGAAAGTGAATTGGAGAAATTTATTAAAAAATTGTTTTTTTTTTTTCTGAGAATTCAATAAGAATTAGGGTAGTTAAACGATTAAATATGCTTCAATTTTATAACTCTTATTTTACTTAAAATGGAAAAAGCTGGAGGAAACAAATTGCGACCTCCATACGTGTTGAATTGTTATATAATAAGGCCAGTCGTCACACGTAAACAATAAATAATGCATGCAAATTTTACATATTTTTAAAGATCTTTGAATTCTTTTGATATCATGACTGAATTTCATGGTAGACAAAACATTTGTTTATCAAAAAAACTACAGCATCGATGTTTATGAAACTATTTTCTTCTGATGTTTCCTGTACATTTGAGGAATCGTCAAATATTAAGAAACATCAGAAGAAGATTGTTGCAAACATGGATGCTGCAGTTTTTTGATAAACAAATGTTTTTACTGAAATGAGATTCAGTAATTATAACAAGGATCTTTAAAAAGAGTTATAATTTTCATGCACTATTTATTGTTTAGATGTGAAGACTGGCCTTATTGTTTTAAAAATCAAAACGTGAAGTTCACAATTTGTTTCCTCCAACTGTTTTCATTTTTAGTAAAATAAGGGTGCGAAAATTGAATTATGAAGTATTTTTTTTAATTTATAGGTAACCCACCACTTTTTTCCATTCCCACAAAAAAAAAACTCTTGGGCTCAGTCAACCTGAGTAAGTTTCTCCACGAAAATATTAAAATAATTTTCGATTTCACATCACGTTTTGGAGAGGAGTGAACATTTCACTTCATCGAACAGCGTATACCATACTTAAGTTTTTGAAATTTTAGCTGACGCGAGAGGACTGTCATTAGAATTATAAGTGTATGTTAGTAGTTGTTACTATATAAGTATACTAAAGTGGCAACACGGTTAAGGTCTGTATCCTTCTTCTTATCATATCAACCTTTGTCTATTGAAGTATATTTGTCTTTTTCTTAAAGATGGTGACTGGCAAACACGCCAAGTAAATACATTAAATACTGTTTTCATTCTAACTTTCAACTTAATATTCATAACATTAAACAACAGGTTATGGGCCCAGACCCTAACTGTATATTAAATACACCAAAAAATAAAAAATAAATATGTCTGGTACAAACTGAAAAATTGAATAAAGACAATTTTGACACTTGGAAGCTCCAAATGTATGCTATCCTTGTAAAAATGGTAAATGTAAAGCCACATTGCTGAAGCAATTGCTGTTCACCAAAATGAGAGACAGTGAAAGTATGATTGACCATCTCAATAATTTGGTCGGCACAATCGACAAACTTGCAGAAATGGAAATAGGCACAGCTGAAGATCTTCTCAACATACTACTTGTACAGTATTCCAGATAGCAAGAGACAATTTACCAACGCCTGAAGCGTTAAAAAAAAACTCCTTGAGGAATGCAGTTCCAGAAAAGAAAAAATAACTCCAGCAAGGCATCAACAACATGATGGAGATGCATATTATGCTAAGTCTTCTGTAAAACAAAATCCGTACTTCCAGCCCAAAAATTAATCGCCAACATGTTCAGATAATGCAGCTAGCAATGCAAGCAATCACAACAAAAAGTCATATAAATGTAATTTTTGCAAAAAGACTGAACACAAGCGGCAAATTTAAGTCAGCCAAGCAGAGTGCATCAAATGTCGATGACGATGCGTTCGTAACCGTTGCATATAAAAAGAATAAAACAATTCAACCGTCAATTCATCAACATTTTGACGCTGACATATCTGAAAAAATATCTTTCTTTCTATCGGACAGAAAGCGGAGCGACGTCGCACATGTGCCGGAATAGATCTAAATATTGTCAGGTATCTGTCAATCGTCTGATACCTGACAATATTGTCAGATCTGGCAATCGTCTGAACACTCAATTTTATAATTGTCAGACCATTGCCAGACGTTTGCAATTCATTTGCGTTTGATTCATTTGCTATTTGCATATGTGCTGTGGTTACGACATCTGCAAATTTTTCATTTGTAGACAAATATTTTTCATAATTTGAACAAAACGAAGTTTCCGTGTTTTTTATTCCTTGCATTTTTCTGTAGATTGGTGCAAAATGTGTGAATTGAATAATTTTATATATGTACGTGGACGAAGAAGTTTACATAAAAACGAAAAGGATCTAGGAAAGTTTAGAACACCTTCCTTTTTTAATGATAGTTACTTCTAAAAGGATCTTGAAATATTTATGATCCTTACTAATCCCTTTTTGTTTTAGGTATAATTTGTTTTTTTCTGTTTCATGATGCTTGTAAAAGCATTTGGAAACGTTTATGATCTTTTCTAATCACTTTTTGTTTTGTCATTTGTATTTTTCCTTTTATGATCCTTGTAAAAGGATCTAGAAATACTTATTATCCTTTTTAATTACTTTTTGTCTTATATTTATTTCGTCGTTTAATTTTTCATCAGAAAGTTCGATTAGATGCTTTAATTCAATTGGCTAAAGGGGGGCAGTTGGTAAAGAGTTTTTGAGAAAGTTTCGGTGGTATTTTCTGTCGAGTTGTGAAAAATAAATGAACTTAATGATCCAGACGACCCAATATTTCGGCTGATTGAAAGTCCGCCACCTTTGCAGTTGCCGATAATTTATAAAAAGTAAACAAAAATCGAAAGTGCAAAAATCATACAGGAAAAAAGTTGAAAGTGAAAGCGCGGTCACAGGAACAAATTTTAAAACTGATTTTTGATATCGCGGCCTTTGACGTTTTTTGCATTTTGTACATTCAAATATTTAATGAAATGAATTTACCCATATTTTTTTCGAATTGTTTGGAGTCCATACGCAAAAATTGCGATGCAGTTCTGGCTCCTCAGCTCACAATTCCACGAGCAGGTTTGTGTTAAATTCCTCCTGCTGTCAGCGGGCCATCCAATCCTTCGTCCAAACACACCGAAGCGTCGTTTGTGTTTTTATTCATCCTCCTCTCTGCTTTTTTTTTTTTTTTTTTTTTTAACTTTAAAAATTCATTTTTTATTTTTCTTTCTTTAAGCTTACACACTAGACAAAAACGATTAAATCTAATTTAAAACTAACATTTATCTTATTCTAGCTTACTGGCTCCAAGCGAGCGCTCTAAACTTATCAATATCCTTAAAATTATTGCCCTTCGGCCTTAAATCTATCTATATCTATGATTTGTTTTGTTTTTTAATTTTCAAGAAACTTTAGAAAACTTGAACTCTTTATTATTTGTTTTACTTAAAACTACTTAAAACTACCTAAGCTACTTAACCTAAATTACCTATAATCAGGGTGGTGAGCAATCAAATCGATTGGTCACCATCCTGATCGCGTCCATGGGCGCCTGACAGCCGCCCACAAGGGTTCATCAGTGCCACCGAGACCCGAGCGAGGCCGTAAGCGTCGCTAGAGTCTCGGCAGCACTATTCATGTTGGCTAGCCCGGCCCCTCCCAAAGACCCCCTACTATAAACCTAAACCTACAAACTTAATATCTAGCTTAAAACTAAGGAGGATGCTACGTAAGTAGCGCACCGGCCCGGGAGAGCGTATCCACCCTCACCTGTTCCTCAAGCCACCAAAATTCGGTGAACTGCTTGACCGTATCGACCCTGTCCCGTTCCGCAATTGCGGTACTAAAACGGAGGAGCTCCTGAGCATTGGCGGCGTACCCGTCGTGGATGAGCCGCTTATCCCTCGCGCCGCGGTGGCTGTGGTACAATACCGGCACACCATCTTTTGTCTGGACTAACCCTTTCATATCTACATGAAGAAATGCCTCAGGCGGGATGAAGCCAGACCGAAGCGTACTCTCATGGTACATTAAATTGGGGTAGTAAGCCCCTGAGATCAGGTTATTATCACTGGCCATCGCCCTTGCAACGTGCCTCCGAATCACCTTAACCTTCCGTTAGGCGCGCCCTATTTTCTCACACCGTTAGTCGCGCTGCACCTGTGAGGTGATTTCTCAAGTTATGCCTGTAAATCCATTTGCTAAGCGTCTGGGTGCGTTGTAAATCCATAAAAAAACGAGTTAACAACTAAATTGATATAAATAATATATTTTATTGCATTCTGAAATAAATAAATTAATAAAAAGTAATAAAATAACTTCAAACAAAAAAAAAACTTAAGAAATTTCACAATTCACAAAAAAAAATAAAAATATAACAGAATTTAGACGCAAACAAAACCTAGTTTTGAATACCTACATACATTTATCTGTATGACGTATCAAAACTTAGAAAGGAACTCAAGAACTATTTTCCTCCACATCCGTAAATTTATCACCATGTGACAGTATTCACAAATTGTAGTTACCTATATAGGCGCGTTGCACCTGTGAGGTGTGAGAAGATCCGTTTCGACTTAAATGTGACACGGACGGAGGTCGCGGTAGTACTGGTAGCTAGAGCAACAAAAATAAGGAGGGTAATCAAAAGGGCGGGGTGCTAAACCACTGTGCAAAAGTTTGGCGCCATAAATAAAAAATTTATGCACCTGTGAGGTGCGCGCGACTAACGGAAGGTTAATAAGGAAATTGTCAATCCTATTCAGTCGAGCCCCATTGTATAGGGTCCTGTTGGGATAATATTTTCTGTACTGAGATTCAGGAGTTCTAAACAACCCTAGACAGGCCCTGAGACATTGTCTCTCAAACACCCGAATCTTTTCCATATAGGACGGCGCTATATTGAACCACATAGGACAGCCATAAGCGATGATAGGCCTTATAAGGGCCACGTAGCAAATGACCTCCTCTCTGCTTTCAGAGGCCAAATAAATCGCAATTGCATCTTTTTGTTCCTTTTAAATTGTTTTATTCTATACTATTTATTACGTGATTCACAATCACGACTTCACTACCGAATGAAATAAAAAAATATTTTTAATTTGTGCAACAATGCTGCAAAAGAATCTGCAAATATTTTGTAAACTAATATGCCAGTGTGAACTGGCAATTTTGTACCTGACAACGTTGCAAGACAAATTATTTGTAGGCAAACCACCTGCTAATGAAATTGTCAGAGTTTGCGATAAAATCTGCCAACCGTGTGAACTGGCAATTTGGTATTGTAAGGTAGTTCGCTATTGTCAGATTATTTGCAGCTCATTGCTAGATCATTTGTTGACCTGACAATATTGGCAGATCTGGTAATCGTGCGAACATAGCTTAAGGCTTGCTGTTGACAAAACTACAGATATACTGGAAAAAGGCACTGTCCGTCTTGGTTCGGAAATAATTCAATATCAATAAGACTGAACAACGGAGATAAAGACAAATCTCTTATCCATCTCCAAGGCAGTTTCGAATGGATACAAAATTCAGTTTGATGAAAACGGAGCGCTTTTCAAAAACAACTAGAATGAAACCATTTTAACGGCAGGGAGGGGTGATTCCTACTTCATCGAATAACATTTAGAGTCAAAATCAGCTGTCAGTGACAAACTAAATAATCTTGATGAATGGCATTAGCACTATGGGCATCTAAACGAAAGCAATTACTTCTAAAAAATGGTCAAAGGAGTCCCACATTTAATTGCTAACCAGTTATCTGCATGTGAGACTTACAAGCAGAGTGCTCAACCATTTCCCAAGGAATCCCAGGCAAGAAGTGCTAAATTAAGTCAGCCAGCTCATTTTGACGTGTGTGGACCAATGAGGGCGAAATTTATTGGTCGTGCTTCGATCTTGGCAACATTCATAGACGACATATCAAGATTCGATTATATAAGTTTCCTGAAGCAAAGAGTGATGTTAAGGGCAGCATTTTTAAACTACTACATGTCGCCCCGTTTTAGAAATTCTACCATTATAGTGATCTGGCTTATGCACAGACATATTGGAAAATAAATTACACACAGCATTGCATCTCTGCACGATCTTCTCAACAAAATTAAGCGGATATGTCGTGTTTAAGGCAGTGAAAGTGGTTCTTAACTATTTTCCCTCGTCTATTTATATATACGATTAGAACTTGATTGAAAACCAGACGGATCTTAAAATGTAAACTTTAGGGATAATGGTTTGGAGTACTATGCACAGGACTTTACAAAGTTTATACTAGTTACAAGCAGGAATAAGGAGGGAGCATACCGTATAGCTCATACACCTCAGCGAAATGGGGCCGCGGAAAGGATGATCATGGACCCTGGTAGAAAGGGCTCGATGCCTTATGATGCAATCAGAACTTCCACCTTGCTTCTGGGGCGAAGCTATATCAACTGCTGCTTATTTAAGAAACTCAACAATATGACACCGTTCTTATGAGCCAGACGCTTCGCATTTAATGACATTTGGCTGCAATCTGCAAAACATTTGTCCTTAACATAATTCCAGGCAAAAAGAAAATTTGATTCAAGGTCCATGAATATAGAAGAATAATCGTAAGCAGAGACGTCAAATCCATTGAAGGGTCAAAATGCATTGAAGCTGTAGAGAAACCAAAAGAATTTAAGGGATTTGAAATTTTACTTCGACAACCATCAGCAGATACTCAAAACTAAATTTTGAAACAAGGGGAACAAAGTTACGTCGATTATAATGACAGAAAAAGCAATGAACCAAAGATGTTTCAACACGAAAATGCCACCAACAATCAGAGTGCCGAAATTAATGAAACAACTCAACTTATGAGGTGGCCTGGAAGGCCTAAAATTGAAAGAACTTACAAAAGCAAAATACCACGTAAGCAAGTCCAATATGATAATAGCTATATATCAAATAAGAAGCTGAGCTAGCGAAAGAAGCAAATTAAGTGGACGTCGTGATCAACCCACCAGTAAAATAAGGACCAAATGCCAGCAAGTGGAGAGCTGCAATGGAATTAGAATTCAACGCTCTTTGCGACAAGTAGGCATAAAGCTCGACTAGTTGCAAAAGGATGCTCACAGCAACCTGGTATCGAGTTCAAGGAGACATTTTCGCCATTTGCGCTTGCAGCAGCGTTCGATCTACAATTATTCCAGTTAGATGTCAAGATGGCATATATAGATGGAGAAATCCGATAGACTATAATTAATTGGATTTGTCGACTCAGACTGGGGTTTAACAATAGGCGATCGAAAATCTTATACAGGATTCGTTTTCATTTGCATACGCTACTGTGACATGGGAATCAAGAAAACAGAAGTCGGTAGCTTTATCAAGTTCTGAAGCAGAGTACATGGCCCTGACCGAAGCTGCTAAAGTAAAAAACAAATCTTCGAAATTTGCTGAAAGAAGTTGGTTTTTTAAGCGAAGCCAACTAAGCCCACAACTTCTTTTTGTGATAACCATCAGGGAGCACAAAAGCTGTTGAAAAATCCAACTTTTTCCCAAGAAAAAAGCATGGCGACATTCGGCATCACTACATCAGAGAATTTTTCCAAAGAGGCGATATAAAGGTCGAAATACATACCCACCACCGATGATTGACGTCCTGACCAAGAGCTTATTTTAACCTTCCCATAGTAAATGTATTGAAGGATTTGGCGTGCTAAATATAGAAGAATAACCCGTGCTGAGAGGGGGTAACTATATATTATAATAAAGTGGCAACACGTTTAAGATGCATCTGTATGCTTCTTCTTATTATATATACCTTTGTCTATTGAAGAATCTTTTCCTTTTTCTTATTGATATTAATCTGTTCTTAAAGAACGATGGTGACTGGCACTCACGCCATGTAAATATATTAATTACTGTTTTCATTCCAACTTTCAACTTACTACTCATAACATAAAACAACATAACATACATACATAAGTTTGTCATACATTTGTTTTCATTGAAGGTAGGTAGGTATGCATCCGTAGGCACGTCTCATTACCATTATCATTTCGTTTGCATTGAATAGCAGTTAGTTCAAATAGAACAATTTGCAAATTCTTATAGAAAAAATACAATGCATTATCCACTTTCGTAAATTTTCATGTCGTTCACTATGAATTTTGTAGAATTTTCATCTATGCATGCTCATAAGACTCAATTGGATCTAAATGTTCGCTTTTCATTCTTCTCAGTGGGTTTTCCACCCATAGTCGTTGCGGCCTTCACCATTTAACGAACGAACTCTTTCACGAATGTTCGTAGCTTGATTTGCTGCGATGCTCTGTAACTGGCCAAACCGTATCAACTTCGCCGGCCAAAACCGCTACGATCTATGCGAATGTGTTCACAATTTAAAAGAGAGGAAATAGAAAAGTTCCGTACCCAAACGATAAAAAAACGGAACCTTATTAATTTCGCTTTTGTCCGTCTGTCCGAACCCACTAGACCAATTTTGTACCTAGGTCTATCTCAGAAACTATAATTGACGTAGAAGGCTGAAATTTGCACACAACATCCGGTATAACATCTGGTTAAACGACAAATGGTAGCGATACAGCCACTGGTTCTAGAGCAATAAGTAATTTGGTTATTTCTTGATTTACAAAAAATATATGATATATTCCAATTGGAGTTTTCAATGAATTCTCATTCACACACCGACACCACACTCCATCCAGATTCCAGATAAAGGCTACCTTTGGGACCCCGTAGGGTCTGATTGAAGCTTTCTTCCAAATTGGGACCCCAGGACCCGGTTTTTCCAAAATATTCCAAATCGGAACCCTTCACGTAAATTCAGGACACTTTTTAACGCTTATGGACCCTTTTTTCAAAATTGGTTATTTACAAGACGCAAAACATTCTGATTATTCTCTCTTTACACAGCCATCGACTATTAAAAAAAAAGAGACCTGTAGACAGAACACGTAGCTACTATTTGTTAATAATTGGTATGGTGTTTGAATCAACGCTAAAAAATATACTATATACATAATTTTCTTTGGAAACACATACAGTAGATTCTGTTTCCCATGCATGCATTTTTGAAGTTAGCTACCAGTTCCTCAGATTTAGTCCGGAAGCTCAGGTCTCGTTGTCAAAATTAAAGTTTTTATAACAAACAAACAAATACGTAGGTATTTGTTTTGCTACCTGAAATTTTTTTATAATTTTTAATGAATTAAAAACATTAAGAATACTGTTTCGAGACTGTTGTTTTACTTTAACTTAATACGGGAAACTTTTTGAAACTCAGGCACAGTATAGTGTATACGGAAACAGATAAGGACAAAATCCCATCCATTGGATCTACCGGATACAAAGTTAGCACAAGAACAAAAATCAATTTAATCAAAAATCAATTTTCAGATTCAATTCAGTTTCTGGTTGGTTACTTTTACCCTAGAAATAATTTAATCTAGTCTAGTCATTTGAATAAATTACCAATTAAGTAATACTTACATTTTCAGCTTTCGTTCACTACTTGTCTATCAGTGTCTTGCAAATGACAAATACCGTCGTTTTTCTTGTCGTTATGAGGCGTTCAACGCCTTACAGAATGGAAGCGAAGTTTCTCCCAGGACATTCGTCGGACGCCAATAGGTTCCACATGACATTCAGTGACAAAAGGCGTAATTCCATTAATTTAAATTGGCGTTTCTTAAATCGACGTAATTATTATGTACTCGTACTCGTACATAACTACATAATCGTAGCCCGGCTCTCTTAAACTAAAAATTGGGACCCGTTTTATAATTTTGTTTGTAGCCATTTTATAAATTTTATTGCTGGGCTCCAATATGAACCTCTTGAGCAACTTTTTATTTTTTTTACTTATGCTTCATATTACATTTATTGTTTGGTTCTCTTTTACTTATTTATTTTTCTTAATACCTTCCACAACTAAAGCAAACATTTTAACTACACAAATGGCAGAAGTCGTACAATATATATGTACACAAAAAGAAGAACACTAACTAATATTTTATATCAATAAAAACACAGGTAAAACAATTTCCCAAAATTGTCTAAAATCAAAGTAAAAATACAAACAATAAACTTACTTAACAATACCTAATAACTTTTCTTGAACACTTAAAAAAAAAAACATTTCCAAAGCAGAGGTAATGATAAATGTAAGCCAAACTAGTGACAATATAATGGGCTAACGATAAAATATACAAAATTGTATTTTTTGTAATTCATATGCCGTTATGATTACCTTAAAAAAAAAATTCTTTGATTACTGGATATTTTTTTAAAATACAAATTGTTATTCAATTTCAAATTGTTATTGTATAAAAGTAATGGAAAGCTAAGCTCAACATTTCATCCCACATTAATATAAATACACCAAAGTTAAATTCTTCGTGAATTAGGACAACAAAATTTATTTATAACAAACTTGCACCCATTTTGTGGAGATTTTAAAAATGCAATTGGAAATAAGTTTGGTAAAGCGATTTCAGATGTAATTAATGAACAAAAACAAAATAAAGAGAAAACCAAATAAAATACCAAATTTAAAATAAATAATATGACACGAAGGAAAGAAAATACAATGAAAAGAAAATATAATAGAATGTAACTGACAAAGGGAAATATTGTTCAAAATATAAACAATAAAAAAAATATTATGTATAAAAACAACTCACCTGTTTCGTTATTTCCCATTTTGATGAGTACTTTTTCAAAATAGAGCCGTCTCTTTTTGGGAAATTGATAGTATATCAGTCTTAAAATGGCATTACAGGGCGTATACGTAACAAAAATATATCGGCTCGCCCTCACAAAAAATGTTTCCAGCTGGGCAAAGTAATAGGAAATACCTATTACAGATGCTTTGGCTTGAAGGCTAAATAAATAAAAACTATGCAGTCATCATCAAACTCGATTTTGAATTATGGCAACAGTTTCCTTTCGCTTCTTAAAGAACCATCGCAGGGATGATACACGTAGGGAAAAATCCCTACATGTTTCGACTAAAAAATTACTCCGTGGGGGAAAAAGCACAGATTTTTAATATTTAAACCTTATTAAAAAAAGCCTGATAAACAAGAACTTGTATGTTTTCTTTTTACGTTCCTAAGGTTTTTTTAATAGCCATAGTAGATTTGAGATCTTGCTACATACCACTTGCCCTTAATTCACAATTTTATTTCAACCCTAACTTTTTTCGCTTGTAATGGAAGGATTTTCTTCTTTTCCTCAGTTGTGCATTTGTGCATCCGAGAAGTGTAAGTGCGCACCAACATTTTTTTTATATACTTAACGTAGTCATGTGAAAATACGTATACACTCCACCCATAGGACTAAACGCTTGCGTTCGTTTTTCTTATGCTCTCAATACACAATATCACTCCACAATTCCATAACCTGATGTTCCCCTGACCCTGTGTCGTAGCTAATGCCTAACCAAAATCTAATGGTCATACGAAGAGGGAAATAGAATGCAAAAAGCCACCGAAATGGTCCCAAAATACATAGTTCGCTTGAAAAATACGCTAAGCCACACTCTTTCCTTGCTAGCCTATGTTCAGCGGCGATATCACCTCACGGGCACAGAGTGGACAATCAGTGATGCCAGATTACAAGACATTTTTTTTTTTTTTTTTCAAGATTTTTGATCTCCAAAATGTGTACAAGACTTTTTACCTAAAAGTCATGAAATTTCAAGATCCAAAATTTAAAAAAAAATATATTAATTTTTGAACACGGTTTATTTATAGCGATATTAATGTTTTGTATGTATGTACGAAAGTATGTTTATATCTGCCTACTCTTATTTTACGAACAAATAAATATAAGTTATAACGGGTGATTTTTTAAGAGGTTTAGAACTTTTTTAAAAAAAAAACACAAAAAATTCGAAAAAATGAATGAAATATTTATTTGAATCGATAGTTTGAACCTTGCAATTCAATGTTTAAAGATAATTTCATGCAAATGTTGACCGCGGCTGCGTCTCAGGTATCCCATCCGCTGAGTCCAATTTTGGCATACTCTTTCAAACATATCGGCCGGTATCTCACGAATGAATGCATGGATGTTGGCTTCCAGTGCGTCAATCGAAGCGGGCTTGTCCCTATACACATTAGCCTTGGCATACCCCCACAAAAAATAATCTAATGGTGTCAAATCGCACGATCTAGGCGGCCAATTGACCGGCCCGAAACGTGAAATTAACTGTTCACCAAACTCGCCTCGCAATTGCGCCATTGTTTCGCGTGCTGTGTGGCATGTGGCACCGTCTTGTTGAAACCACATATCATGCAAGTCAAGAACTTCCATTTCGGGCAAAAAAAAGTTTGTTATCATCGCTCGGTAGCGTTCACCATTGACAGTAACGCTGCGATTCGCATCATCTTTGAAGAAATATGGCCCAATAATGCCGCCGGCCCATAAACCGCACCAAACAGTGGCTTTTTCGGGATGCATTGGTAGCTGTTGCAATGCTTCTGGCTGATCTTCACTCCAAATGCGGCAATTTTGCTTATTTACGTACCCATTCAACCAAAAATGAGCCTCACCGCTGAACACAATTTTTCGATAAAAAAGCGGATCCTCCGCCAGCTTTCCAAGAGCCCATTCACCAAAAATTCGGCGTTGTGGTAGGTCGGCTGGCTTTAGTTCTTGCACCAGCTGTATCTTAAAAGGCTTTACGCCCAAATCCTTCCGCAAAATTTTCCACGTAGTGCTGTAACAAAGGCCTAACTGCTGGGAACGGCGCCGAATCGACATTTCGCGGTCTTCTGTTACACTAGCTGATACGGCCGCAATATTTTCTTCACTACGCACAGTACGTAAACGTGTTGGTGGTTTAATGTCCAACAAAGTAAATTTGGTGCGAAATTTGGTCACAATCTTCCGAATAGACTGCTCAGAAGGTCGAGAATGCCGATCATAAAATGGAAGCAGCGCGCGATGAACATTTCGAACCGAGCACGAATTTTGATAGTAAAATTCAATAATTTGCAAGCGTTGTTCATTTGTAAGACGATCCATGGTTAAATTGCAAACCAAACTGAAGCTGTTTGACAGTGACACAAGGTACTAAACACACGTCAGCTGTCAAAACCAGTGTTGCCAAAACCAAACCAGCTAAAAAATCACCCTTTACCTATTTAAAGTACATATGTATACATATACATAAATTTTGAAAAAAGATTTTTTATTTCGGAAAAACAAGATTTTCAGATATTTAATCTGGCAACACTGGGGTCAATATCAGTGTACTACGGGTATAAGTGCATTAAAGTAAAATAAAAATAATAATTTCGCAACTACAAGTGGTGAAAAGTCGAATTTGTCGCACGCCCGCGGTGAGCACGTCTCGTTTCCGGGAGTGAGTTAAGAGCCATGACTCTCCTAAGTGTGGGTGTCTGCCACCTGAAATGGACACGTACCTGTGCCACATTCAATAAATAATCCACCGGTCACTCTGTGCACAAACTGCACCTACGACAAAAAAAAATAGTGCCCTTAATAGTGCCCCAAAAACAAAAAAAAAACCCTTTGCCTAAAACCTCGTGTCCCTAGATCACGCGCTACATTCAAAGCCATTCGTTGAATGCCAAAGAAAAAAATAAGAAAACAACAACATACAAAATATAGTGAAATTGTGCTCGGCGCGCCCAAGTGCCATCGGGGCGACGTTAAGTACCCCAAGCCCGAATCCCACAGCCGGTCGAGCCCCTTATGCCCCTGAACGCAAACCCGACGTCCTGACGACCTATACGGAAACCCATTTTCAGCGGCGGGGTTGACAAGTTCTCAGGGCCACGATCTCCAGCAGCAAGAAATCCTCAGAAACATTGGTGTAGTATTATTGTAGATTAGGATTAAGTGATTAACTAGTGATAAAAAAGGAGAAAAAAGAAGTTTCTTTGCTTAAGTTAGTGTATTGTGTGTTCGTGGCTTTCGTTGCCCCTTCCCTCCCGTGAGACATATTTAAAATCCTTTTTTTAACAGCACCATCCTGGAATCAACTTCGACAGGCCTGATGACGAGGGAGACCAGGTAAGCCTACGTAATTGTGTAAGTCTACAATCCAATTTAAATCTAAGCACACATACGCAATCAACTTAGGTAATTTAGTTATGCAGGTTGCCAATAAAAATTTTGAATAAGAAAAGAGTAGCCCGCCCGTTTTTTTTTTATTATTAAATATTTCCTTTGCTTAAATAAATAAAATAATTACAAATTTTCAATACCTACCTTAAATACCTACCAATATAAATGTCTATTACCATTTCCTTTACTTATTCGTATACCTACCTATAACTCTAAGGAATATAAATGAATAAAGTAGGTATATTAAAAATGTTAGCTTAAGGCTTAATTATCGTGCCTCATTTCGATGGTGAAGGTTGAAGGTCCGACGATTTAGTAAAGCATAGGGCTTTCGTTTGGGTGCCGGTAAATATTCCGGCGGCCACTAGCATACGGTAGGGAGGGTATTGACTCGCTATGACGACTACCATCTGTTCCTCCCGTGGTTAAGATGTAGGAGGTGGATTTATCTTTTCTTTCAAGTAACTCCGGTTTTTTGACACTATATCGTCCCATCAATCATGCAGTATCTTTTTGAAGTGGTGATTAATTGGTAGCTCGGATAAAATACCCCACCCTCCAACGAGCTTAGGCGAGACCAGCAAGGCATGCGACCGTATCCAGCGTTACCACTAAAACTTCCTTTTCCCTCCCTTTCCTCCATCCTATACCCCAGTCCTATTTCCACGCACTTAATAACGTCTCTTGCAGAAAATCATCCCTCTCCCTTACACCCTCTACACTGCCTTCATTACACGCTAAAGTATACTCTTCTTTAAATATCATTGTGAAAGTAAAAACAGGAGTTCAAAACATAAGCTAAGTATTAAATGGACTGACAGCCTCAGCTAAAAAAGAGTGATTGCTGAATTTGACCTTGAATGAGTCTTGTTCGAATTCATGCATACTTGAAAAAAAAAATCTTACACTTCCGGTTCAAACCGGATGTCGGGTAGCCTGAAGTGGACTCGAAGTTCAATATCGAGTGTGGGGTTGTGTTGAATAGTTTCATAGAAAATACTTAAAATAAACATACGAAATAATTAAAGGTTTGTCCTTTTTATACAACTGTATCAATATCAAGAAATTGTTCGCATATTTCCCATAAATTCCGGAACCTATGTTTGCTTTCACATTCCCATTCTTTTTTCGTTAGGTATTTGCATAGAATAAATTGTGAGAAGAAACAATAAGAAATCAAAATTTTCCAAGGAAATGTTGGATGCTTATTTTCTACACTGACGGTGGTATCTTTATTTAACTTTTCACGTAAAAAATGCCCTGTTAATATACATGAAAGGACATTATTTTAATTTATAAAATGTCTACCCAAAACTTTTTTATAGCAAAAATAAAAAAAACCTTTACTAATTAACTGATTAATTACTAATGATTTGAATTCATTTGAATTTAAAAAAAAAAACTTTAGGCAACTAAACTTAACACATTCTTAAGGTACGAATCAGTCATGTTTATTTGCAATTTTACTGATATACATTTTGAGTTTCGTTCTTTCCCGTATATTTTATGTTGATTGTACGAGTATCTAAATATTAGACATTTTTTTTAATTGAAATTTAGCATTAATATTCTCAAATTGATGGCACAATAGGCTACTTTAAGAAGCCGCAGTGCCAGAGCCCCTTGAAGGCTCTCCCGCTTCATAATCTAATCTAATGTCATATTTAAATTTTACATTTTAAACGGAATCTTCATGAAAATATTATTATAACTCAAAAAACAAACCTCAAATCTTTATATTCGTAATCGATTTTTCTCTTTAAATTCTTTCGTTAAGAACAACAAACGAAAACATACACAACAACTGTAATAACTAAAATATCTTATTTTATTTCCACGAGGCGCAGTGGCTTAGTGGTTAGTGTGTTGGACTACTTAGCGAGGGGTCCCAGGTTCGAATGCCGCAAAAACCCAAATTCCAAGTTAAGGTTTTTTTCCACTGCGCCACCTCTCTCGAACGTCTGACAAAGATTTTTCCCTTTTCACCGAACTCAAATACTCTCATCTTTCTTATGAAGATAATCGGACTTTCAAAAGTATAATTTGTGTTCTTCGGAAAGAAAATCACATTAAATTAAATTAATAATCACAATTTGTTAACATTATAATGATTATTTGTTGGTACAATACATTTTTTGCTGTTTTTCGGGAGTCCAAACCCACAAAAAGGTAGAGATACCACGAAGTAGGAACACTGCTGAGTGTCAGTATTTTATTACACCTCCCGCCATTTATAGTAATGTTAAAAATCTGCAATTTTAATACGTAAGGTTAATTTTATATTATTTTTTTTTTTTCGTGTAATCCAAATTTAATTAAAAAATTCGAATTTTGCGCAAAAAAGTTTCGAGGGATTTTTAAGGACTGTGAAATGGGATAAAATATGAAATTGTTGGAAAATGGAATTCCTGATATAATTTCGTCACAATGCTTTTTTTCTTTTTTCTTTCAATATCTAGCAGATAACCATCTCATGATATTAATTAGTGGAAAATCAACAAAGTTGGGAAAAAGATATTTTAGTTTTAATTTTAATAATTTGCATTCTGTAAATGGTACGTTGAATGCATACTTGCACAATAACGTATGCAAGCATGCATTTGTTAAATTCGAAAAATAGATGCGGACAATTACGCCGCCTGAGTTACATCTTTATTTTAATTTTATGAGGATTTACTTCTTTGTAAAGCCACGAAAAATATAGCCACGTCGCAGCCAGCAAAAGATATTTGAAGCAGCCATCGTCCATGCCGGACGAAAAACAGCCACGCCGAAGTAGTCGTCTGAATCCTGAACGGTTTTCCGTAGCCAAATCCCGCTTTACGAGTGTGGAAGAACATTCGGAGCCATCAGACACAAAGTTCCACGGAAGACGTTACCTCCAACGGAGCCGCGCTGACCACAACACATTTTTTCGTCCCTAACGTGCCTCTCCCGCCATCACTTCAACCATCATCTCCGAATAAAATTCCTCTTACTTTTTATTACCAGAATGTAAGAGGCCTGCACTCTAAAACCAGTGCAGTTCTGCGCCAATCTCATGCTCTTCCATTCGATATATATGCCTTAACTGAAACCAACCTAATTCCTGACATAAAGAACCAAGACTTATTTCCCCCTTCTTTCAATGTCTTTCGAGACGACGATCTTACACGCCCAGCGGATGACTCCCCATGTCGAGTCGTTCTACTAGCAGTTCACAATAGCCTTGACTCATCTCCCCTTGTTATTTCCTCATCTTCAAAACTAGATCTTGTTTCAATAAAAATAACACTCCCCCATAGGTCCCTGTACGTTATGTGTTTTTACATCCTACCGGCCCAACCTATAGAATCCTACCAACATGCTGTCAATGTGATCGATGAAGTAATAGCGTTATCTGACTCTTCAGACGAAATCATCATTTTCGGCGATTTCAATTTGCCTCAACGGCATTGGGTTTTATCTGATGATGAATCGTTTTTCATTGCGTCAAATCCCATAACTCAATCAAAGAATGTCTCTTCATTGATCGACTAACCGACTCAAATCCAAGCCAAGTTAGCGGCATCACTAACTGTATGGATAGGCAGTTAGACCTTATATTCACCTCTGACCCGATCAACTCCTCTGTCTCGCTTTCTCCCCTTCTTCTTTCGACTATTGATAGCCATCACCCTCCACTTCTTCTTTCTTTTTTTCACGACCATCCTATGCAGCCAACACTGCCCGCAAACCCCCCTTGTTATGATTTTCACAAATCCAACTTCCGCAAAATTAATGAACACCTCAGCAAAGTTTCATTTGAATTTACCAATCTCTCTGTAAATGATGCCCTCTCATTCTTTTACAGAGAATTATTTATTTCTATCTCCCTTTTTGTTCCTATTTCTCGACCAAAACCACCCTCTCTACATCCCCCCCATGGTATAATCGAAGCCTCCGGTCGTTACGCAACAAGAGAAACAAGTTATGGTCAGCTTTCCTTCGAAACAAGTCTTTTTCTAACTATTCCAACTATCTCGGCTCCTACCTGCAATTCTCTCAGGCCTATAACTCGCTCTATCAACGATATAAATATAAATGATGCCCAAGCGAATCTTATAAGCGACCCTAAATCTTTTTTCCGGTTTGTCAACTACAAGAAAAAATCCGACGGTTACCCTCCATCACTATCTTACGAAAATATAGCTTCAAGTGATCCACACTCCATTGCTAATTTTTTTGCAAGCTTTTTTAAACAATCTTTTGCCGACAGCTCCTTTGTACCGGATCCTTTTTATTTCAATTACCTTCTCAACTACTTCATTGGCCCCTTCCTCTCTCAAACTTTTGAACCTACTGTAATTGAAAATAAATTACAAAAACTTAATGATGAATATTCACCTGGCCCAGAGGGTACTCCCGCTATTTTTCTCAAGAAGTGTTTCCTCGTTCTCTCCCACCCCCTTTCGAACCTCTTCCAGCTCTCGCTTTCCCAACGCGACTTTCCTCAGATATGGAAGTCCTCCTTCATCACACATACATACATTTGACATACCCAAACTCCTCGAAAGTATCTTGTACGAATCCTTAAGCTTTCAATGCAAATCTATCATTTCTCCTAACCAACCCGGCTTTCTTTAAGGTAGATCGACTACAACTTACCTCGTTGAATTCGTGTCCTCTGCACTGTCGGCGTTAGAAAGTGGTAAAGAAGTTGATGTTGTTGTAACTGATTTTAGTAAAGCTTTTGATAAGATATCGCATGATTTAATTATTTTCAAACTGTCTGCACTCGGCTTCGAACCAATACTGTTGAAATGGATTTCCCCGTATTTGGAAAACCGTTTTTATGGTGTTCGCTTCAGGTCCGTCCTATCCGCCTCATTCATGGAAACCTCTGGTGTACCTCAAGGCAGTCACCTTGTCCGCTACTCTTCATCTTAACTATAAACGATCTTGAAAGGGTCATTAAACACTCCGCTATTTCTCTCTATGCCGACGATAGCAAATTCTTCAAACACATAATCTTCATCGCATGACTCCTGTTTACTGCAAAAAGATCTAGATAGTTTTTCTATCTGTTGTCTCAAAAATAACCCCAACATATCTCAATATATCTAAATGCCAATATATCCGACTTAATGACCTACTTAATGACCAGCCTATACCCATCGTACAGTCTCTTCGTGACCTTGGTGTATTATACGACCATGAACTTAGTTTCCGTTCACATATAGATGAAATAATTCGCAAGGCCAATTCATCCCTTGGATTCATTAAGCGGTGGGCAAAGGAATTCTCTGACCCCTATGTCACTAGATCTCTTTACACCACTTTTGTACGCCCCCTCCTCTAATACGCCAGCCAAACCATTTCATCAAGTTCATATAAGCAGACATTCTTTTCATTCATCGACTCCTATCAGGCTCTATCGATTGCCCGTCTCTTTACAACTCCATCTTCTGAATACAAACCCTCGAAACCTAAGGAACCCCCGCCTTTTCTACTTACCAACCCACCGCACGCTCTACGGATCCAACGAAGCAATTTCCCGTATGCTCCGGAAGGTAAACTCAAACATTTCCATTTTTGATTTCAACCGCAGCACTCTCTCCACTAAACTCAGCCTCCTTCACTCTAAGCCCAAACTATATATAATAGTTATAAGTCTAGTGTTTAGTTCTAAGTCTTAGTTTTATGTTATTGTAATTAAATTACCAAAATTAAATATTAAAAATTATTTGAAGAAAAGTTATGCAAGGAAACTAACGGCGGTTGAAGCGAATACAAATACGACGGTGTGAGGAATCCAAATAAACCAAATAAGATCCGATTAGTGTTCGATGCGGCAGCCAGAGTGTGTGGTGTTTCCCTCAACAGTTTCTTGCTAAAAGGGTTTGATGATTTTAATTCATTAGTGGTCATACTGTTCAACTTTCGATTGCGTCCCATAGCGATATCTGGGGACGTGAAAGATATGTTTCATCAGAGCTTGATTCAGCCGGAAGACCAAAATTCACAGCGTTTTCTTTGGCGCGAAGACAGGACCGATCCCATTGACGTTTATGTGATGCAATCGATGACGTTTGGCGCTAGTTGGCTACCGTCTGCAGCGAATTACATAAAAAACCTCAACGCTGCGAGATTCTCCGATGAACATCCAAGAGCCGTGAGGGCTATAATTGATCGCCATTATGTCAACGATTACGTTGAAAGTTTTAACAACGTCGACGAAGCGATTGAAGTCACCAAGGCCGTCATTTCCATACATAAAAGTGGTGGTTTTGAATTACGAAACTTCGCATCAAACTCGAAGGAAGTGTTAAGAGGGATTTCGAACGTGAAAGAAGGGAATCGTTAAGAGGAGATAGTAGAGATGAACATCGACGCTGCAATGGAGAAGGTGCTGGGAATGTGCTGTGATTCAGCCGAAGACGTCTTTCTATTTAAACTGAAGTTTGCTCGGGTTAACAAGGATATCATCGGCAGTAACAGATGTCCAACCAAGAGGGAATTTTTAAGCGTAACGAAGACAATATTTGACCCGTATGGTATGGTTACTTATCTAGTCATATACGTCAAATTATTGCTACTGCGATCAATATGGAGGTATGGAGTTGGATGGGATGAGCCGATCCCGAATGAAATTTTTGAGCGTTGGCAGGTGTGGAAGGCAGAACTCTCGGCGTTGTGAGTATCGAATACCCAGATGCCACGATATTTATTTGTTCTCTGCGGACAAAATAATTCTTCACACTATCGTCGATGCCAGTGAAGAGGCGTACAGTGCAGTGACGTACCTAAGGATCGTTGTTGGTGAGAGAATATCCGTGTCTTTCGTCTGTGGCAAGACAAAATGTTCTCCGAAAAAGCTGACGTCGATTCCGAGACTTGAGTTGTCAGCCGCGCTTTAGGGAATTAGGCTCCGCAACTATATCGCTGAGAATCATAACTTGTCATTTGGCGACAGAATATTGTGGACCGATTCTAAAACAGTCCTAAACTGCCTCAGCTTGGATCCTCATCGCCAAAAACAGTTTTTTGGGTATCGAATAGCTGAAATTCTCGAGTCCAGCCAAGGGAGCCAGTGGCGATGGGTACCATCGAAACTCAATCCAGCGGATGAAGCCACACGAGCCAGATATCAACCAAGATTCTTCGCAGCAAATAAATGGTTAAACGGTCCAGCGGTCCTCAAGTTACCTGAAGATAACTGGCCTGCACAACCTAAAGACATCTCAAGGCATTCATGTCAGGAAGAGATGAAACCAAAGTTTGTACCCGATCAGTAAGTACCCAAGTTTTTGATATGCCTAGATTCAATTCGGTTCATCAAGCTGTGTCAACGAAAGTCGACGGATGTGGGAGAACTTTCAGCAGCAGAACTAGATGACGCTGAACGAGTTCTGTGTTCCGAAGCGCAGTATTACGCGTTCGCCAGTGAAATAGCTCAGCTCAGTCGTCAGAAAACAAGTCGACAAGTCAAGTAGAATTTTCAAATTGACTCCGTACCTGGACGATGATGGTCTTTTGCGTGTCTACGGGCGCGTAGATGCTGCCACCAGTATATACCGTATACCGCTAGACGTCCCATCATCTTTCTCAAAGATCATCGGCTCACGAAATTAGTCGTGGAACATTATCTTTGCCGCCATAACCATAGTTAACGCAGTCCGATTCAAGTTCTGGGTGCCCAGCTTGCGAGTGAGTGAAGAAGAATTGTGCGATTTTCCGCATCCGTATGCTGCCATGCCGTTGCCGCCGTTAATGTGACAACTACCAGAGGACCGTGATACTACCTTTGTGAGGTCAATCACCTTTACAGGTCTGGACTATTTTGGGGCAGTCCGCATCACTATCGGACGACGTCTGGAGAAACGTTGGGTTGCTCTCTTTACGTTCATGACCGTAAGAGCCGTGCACCTAGTAATCGCTGCTAACCTGTCAACGGATGTGTGCATTCTGTGCATCCGAAACTTCGTAACCCGACGTGGCATTCCAAGATGTATAACAAGTGATAATGGGACGAATTTCATTGGCGCTAAGAACGAACTGTTTAGAGTGGGTTTTTAATTGCCCGTAAAATCCACACTCCGAAGGATGCTGGGAGATATTAGTCCGATCCGTTAAGAGAGTTCTGTCGCATTCACTCAAAGAGTTAGCACCTCGTCTCGAAACACTGCAAAGCACCTTGATCGAGGCGGAAAATATAATCAATAGTCGCCCGCTTACGCACCTGCCTGTGGATGAAGAACCTTTGACGCCTTACCACTTTCTTCTGGATGTTTCCAACTCGACACAAGCTCCGGGCCAAGTGGATCCAAGATCTCCACGTCTTCGGAAGCAGTGGCGGGTGAGCCAACAAATAAAGAACAGCTTTTGGAAGAGATGGATACAGGTGTACTTGCCAGTTCTCACGAGGCGATGCAAATGGATTGTACGAGCTCCGCCTCTTGAAGTTGGGGACCTAGTACTCATTTGTGATGCGGGCGCACCAAAGAGCGAGTGGAAGCGAGGAAGAATCGTAAGAGTATTTATGGGACCAGATAAACAGGTTCGTTCAACTGGGGTAAATACCGCCACAGGTATTCTTCGAAGGCCAGCTGTGAAGCTTGCGAAGTTGGACTTTGGTGAGGCTTCTGGGCTGCAGGATAGGGCGCCTCACGGGGGGTGGGATGTTAACTCTATTTAAGAATATGTATAGCGGCCGTGGCCATGGTGCGGATTTCAGATCGTATAAGCTCCGACCGCGTTCATTAATAATACCCATACGTCAAATATAATTTCCGTCTTTCCTTTTTTTGCCGCCATTTTCGAAAGTCAAGCTGAAACCGGCCCATCGCCACTAGCCTGCTAAAAATTGTAAGTCGTCTTAATTCGATAATTATATTTAATAATCATGTACATTTTAGAAAATAAACAACTTAACTCAATCGAGCTTTTAAAGGAGTTCGTTTCATTTAATCAGGCTCAGGGCCGGAATGTCAGCGAAAAGTCCACTGCCAGGGCAATCACGCCGCCTGAGTAACAGTACTTATGAAAAATCTACAAATTACTTTTATTAAATAGGCTATACATATCATTAGGTCTGTTCCAATTTACTTCAACCCAACTTTTGCGTAAGGGAACGAGGTTCTTTGTAAGGAAACAGACCTATTATTAATATATCATATTTACTTATCCATTTTGTGCCAAACCACCACCAGAAACAAAACAAAACAAAAAGATTCGAAACCGAACAGAAACACGCAAATAATAAAACGAAGTACTTAAGCCTGACAATAATTAATGCAGAGATATTGACATTTGACAACTAGGTACTGTAGAGAGTAGAGGCTTAGGGGGCAAATTCGCTCGAGTCTGATGCATAAATGGTGGGTGCATACCCGTCAAAGGGTATGAAGGTGTTGCGAGGTGGTAAAACGACCCTTGATGATTCATTTATTATGTAGATTGAAATGAACAAAAACTATGTAATATATTTAACCGGTGCTTGTGCACTGCTCTATATTTGCGTAGATTTACGTTAGGGTACTAGTTTATTCAAAGACACTTTTCATTTTATATAGTTTTACGTTACGTTAAGTTAAGATTTTCATATATATATTGTTACATTTGGGCTGGGATTCGAAAAGATAAAACACTATTCTGTTCAACTTTTCTAGTATAATCACTTTTATTACACTTTTATAGATTATTCACTTATTAAGTACCAGAACAATATTACTTAAACAATTCTTCAACGATTCAAACCAATCACTTATTTCACTCTATTACTCTGCACTTATTTATCTTCAAAACCGATTACTATCTCGAACTTTAACCAATCACTGATAAAAATCAACTGTCGCCCTGTTCTACAACCTCTCCTTTTATATCTGCTCTGCCATCTCTTCGAGAACTTTCTAGCTAACTCCAATTGGTTCTACAATTGGCTGACATACTTTTTCCCCTTTTCAGCAATTGATAAATTCCCATTTAGTTTAGTGGGGAATTGACAGATTCCAATTTCCAATTGGAAGTGGAACTTGTTTGGTGACTAATGGGGGTTGTTTTCATTTCACCATTTTAGTTTGTTTTCATTTCACCACAATTCATTCCACGCCACAATATCCCCCTCTTAAACTTGTTCGTCCCGAACAAGCTCGTTAACATTTGCACCATTGTAGCGATGAAGACGATCCACATGAACGACTTTCAGCTTGCCTCTTCCTCGTTGGATGCGATAGACAACGTCGTTAATGCGCTTTACGATTTTGTAGGGCCCTTCCCAGTCTGGTTGCAACTTAGGTGATAAACCTTTTCTTCGATGAGGGTTATATAGCCACACCAGATCTCCTTCTTGAAAGCCTGTAGTTGTTGTTTTAGTATCGTACCTCGTTTTCATGCGGTCACTGGCTATCTTAATATTAGCCCTTGTCCCTCGATGTACGTCCCTGATGATATCCCTGAGGTCTGTAACATAGTCCTCCTCATTTTTGGACTCTTCGCATGGAGATCCAAACATTAACTCGCTAGGTAGACGGACTTTTCGACCAAATAGGACTTCAGATGGAGTATGTCCTGTGGTGTTGTGCACTGCACTTCGATAGGCCAATAGAAACATGGGAATGTGTTTGTCCCAATCTCTCTGGTCATCGCCAACGACCTTAGAGAGGTGTTCATTCAGCGTTCTATTGAAGCGCTCCACCATCCCATCTGATTGTGGATGAAGCGGTGTTGTTCTTGTCTTCTTAATCCCGAGTAACTGGCACACTCCTTGGAAAATCCTGGACTCGAAGTTTCGTCCTTGGTCCGAATGCAGTTCCATGGGCACACCAAATCTGCTTACCCAGTTGAAGACGATTTGCTCCACCACAGTTTTAGCTTCTTGATTTGGGATAGCGAATGCTTCAGGCCACTTACTGAAGTAGTCCATAACAACAAGGATGTAACGATTTCCATTGTTCGTTTCAGGAAACGGTCCCGCAATATCAACGGCTATCCTTTCGAAAGGGGCTCCCACATTATATTGATGCATCTGGCCTCGGACTTTCACTCTCGGGCCTTTGCTGGCCGCACATATTACGCATTTCCTGCACCAATTCTCAACATCCTCTCTTGAATGGACCCAGTAAAAGCGTTCTCGCACTTTTCCGAGTGTTTTGTTTATTCCCAAGTGGCCTCCAGACACTCCATCATGCAATTCCCTCAGCACTTCGATAACTTTTGTCCTGGGAACAACAAGCTGCATTACGTACGACTTTCCATCCGGGCTTTCCCATTTTCTTTTTAGAATGCCGTCTTGTACATGAAGAGAGTCCCACTGCGCCCAGTATGCCTTCAGCTCGGGACTCCTATTAGATATCTCCTGCCAGTCTGGTTTTCCCTCATGCTCTTTCCAGGCGATGATGGGTTCGATATCCGGATCTTCCTTTTGAGCCTCCCGGATTTCCCGTGCACTCCAGCCACCAATGGGCATAGCTCTCACCCTTTGAACGGACACGACATCTTTTTCCTCGTGTCATAAGCAATGTTTACAGTCTGCTTTGCACGGTCGACGGGAGAGAGCGTCTGCATTTGAGTGAAGACTTCCCTTTCGATGTTGTATTTCGTAGTCGTACATCTGCAGCTGTTCGATCCACCTTGCGACTTGTCCTTCAGGATTCTTAAAGTGTAGTAGCCACTTTAAAGATGCATGGTCTGTGCGAAGGATGAATTTCTGCCCATAGAGGTACTTATGGAAATGTTTCGTTGCCAGAACCAAAGCAAGGAGTTCGCGCCTGGTAACACAGTAGTTCCTTTCTGGCTTTGAGAGAACTTTGCTGAAGAACGAAACTACCTTCTCTTGGCCCTCGTGTACCTGGGAAAGCACGGCTCCAATTCCCACATTACTGGCGTCTGCATCCACAATAAATGTTTTTCCAGGGGTGGGGTACGCTAATATGGGGGCGTCGCACAACTGTTGCTTAAGTTCTTTGAAGCTGTTTTCGCACTCACCTGACCATTTGAATTGTTTGCCTTTTTCTGTCAGTTGATGCAAGCTCTTTGCGATCCTGGCGAAGTCCTTTACAAATCGTCTGTAATAGGTCGCAAGTCCCAGGAAGCTTCTCAGCTGATGTTTGTCTTTGGGAACCGGCCAGTTTTTCACTGCATCGATCTTCTCCGGATCAGTCTTGACTCCCTTGGAAGAGATGATGTGCCCGAGATACTTCACTTCTGGTCGGAATAGAGAACACTTCTTCGGATTCAGTTTTAACTGTGCACTTCGTAGCCTTTGGAACACCTCCCTGAGGTTATTTCGATGTTCGTTGAACGTTTTACCAACCACGATGACATCGTCCAGGTAGACCAAACAGGTTTTCCACGTCAGTCCCAGCAAAACACGCTCCATTAGACGCTCAAAAGTTGCTGGAGCATTGCACAGTCCAAATGGCATTACTGTAAATTGCCAAAGCCCATTTCCTGCTGTGAATGCTGTTTTCTCGCGGTCTTCTGGATGGATCTGTACTTGCCAGTAGCCACTCTTCAGATCAAGAGTCGAAAACCATTTGGCCCCGGATAGTGTGTCCAGGGTATCGTCAATTCTGGGCAGGGGGTAGCTATCCTTCTTGGTGACGTTGTTTAGTTGGCGATAGTCCACGCAGAATCTCGTACTTCCGTCTTTCTTTTTGACCAAGACGACCGGTGATGCCCACGGACTTTTTGAGCTCTCAATCAGTCCCTCCTTTTCCATCGTCGACACCATTTCTGCAACCTCCGTCTGCTTGGCCAATGGTAGTCGTCTGGGAGGCTGACGAATTGGTCTTGCATCCCCGGTGTCAATTCGGTGCTGTACGAGATGTGTTCGGCCATACTCGCTACTCTGCGAAGCAAATATATCAGCGAACTCGTCGATTAGACTCCCTGCCATAGACCGCTGCTCCTGATCCAGCTCGCACTCTCCGAGAATATTGTTTTTCATTTCCGATATCTCCGTAGGTCTAACCGGTTTCGCAGGACTTTCATTTGACAACTTTGTGACCGCAGTAATTGGTACGCACTTTCCGATCACTTCCCCTTGCTTCAGCTTTACGCTTCTGTGTTCCACATTGAGGACTCGAACGGGAACCAAGTTGTTTTTAGGTTCAACAAGCATCTTTCCGACGATAAAGCTCTGGTAATAGTTTCCTGTATCTGGCTCTATTAGGAAGAATCGGTGGCTCCCAGGATCACCTTCCAGCTTTGTCCAAATAAGTGTCTCTGACGAAGGTGGTAAAATTTCGTCCTCATTTACAACTGTTCTTAGAGCTGCGACGTTCTCGTTCCCGTAAACCATTGGAATCTCGACGTTTCTGTACTTTAGAACTTGCAAACCGATGTCGAGGACTACATCATGCGTCTTCATAAAGTCGATTCCAATGATGCATTCGTCACATATATCGGCCACTAAGAATGCATGGGAGAAGACTATTCCTGCTAGATTTATCGTCAAGAGTACCTCACCATACACCTTTGCCGTTGCTCCAGTTGCTGTTTTCAGACAGTAGCTGCTGGTGTTGTGCAGCCATGATTGGCGAACGATGTCCCTTCTGATTATGGAAGCGGTGGCACCTGTATCGACTGTGGTCACACACTTTTTCTGGCCGATATGTGCTTCCACTGTCAAGCTCCTATTACATCGTTTGGTCTGGGAGACCTGAATTGTGGTCCTGGGGGCGTCGATTTCAGAAACAAGCTTCCGCCCCGTGAAGTTGGTTCTTAACTGATGGCTTTGTGAGATTCCGTCCGCCGATTGTTCAGATGCCTCCTCGATACGACTCCTAGTTCTGCAATGTGGACAACTACTCTGTCTACGTTCAGCTCTGCACTGTCGTTGAAGATGTCCAATTTTGTTGCAGTTCCAGCAACGGATCGGTCCCCTGCGAGCACTGTTCCGGACTTCTACATCTGTTCTCTGGCATGAGCATTCGACGGACGTTATTTCTCTCACGCGGTGGAATCCTTGAGATGCTTGGTCCGCAGCTTTCATAGTTAAGGCAAATGCCAGTGCCTCAGGAAGAGTTCTCTTTCCAGCCATTCGTAGAGCCATCTGAAGTTGTCTGTCATCTATGGCTTGTATAAATGCCTCAATAGCCATTTCGTTGATGGCATCTTCGCCGGCATTGGGATATGACAAGTGCGCTAGTCGTTCTATATCCGCTTGCAGCTGCTGGAGTGTTTCTCCCCTCTTCTGGAATCTACTGCGCAGTTGCACTCTATACACTTGCTGCATATGGTCGTCACCAAACCGCATCTCAATAGCCTTAACCAAAGCATCATAGTCGCATTGTTTTTCTTCTGAGATAGTTTGAAGCAATTCTGCAGCTGTACCTCGTACTGCGAGCGTTAATGCAATCGACTTTTCCTCGTCGTCCCATCCATTGGTCATTGCAGCTGCTTCGAACTGTCTCTTATAAATCGGCCATGATGTCTGACCATCAAAAATGGGTGGTTGCATCTCTTTCCTTCTTGGGCAGTCAGCAGAATATTCCTGAGCTTTCTGTTTCTTGACTTTTTCGAGCTCTTTAGCTATGTTCTCGATGTTCGTGCCGAGCTCTTTAGCTATGTTCTCGATGTTTGTTTCGTGTCTATGAAGAGATTCATTAATTTCCTCAAACTTGGTTTCATGTTTGTTTAATTTCTCATCAATCGCGACGATTTTTACATCTAGAACATTCTTAAACTCTTCCACGGCATCTTTTTGTGCGGCGGTAATGGAATTTTTCTGTTGTTCAAGAGAATTCTTCTGTTCTTCTAGAGAATTCTTCTGTTCTGCGAACTTCGATTCCATAGAATTCTTCTGTTCTTCTAGAGAATTCTTTTGTTCTGCGAACTTCGATTCCATAGAATTCTTCTGTTCTGCGAACTTCAATTCCATAGAATTCTTCTGTTCTTCAAGAGAATTCTTCTGTTCTTCCATCTTGGCAAGAAGTAATTCCATCATAGCGCTAATATCAACGCCTGTACTTACTTGTTCTTCTGCCACGTCGAAAAGCATGGTCTTTGGATTTTCTCCCTCATTTTCGAGAGCCTCCTGCAGACGAAGTATGAGGTCACTTTTCCCTCCAGCTGTAGAGATATTCCTCTTTTCTAATTCACTTTTGAATTGGGGTATGCTTAGTTGTAGCAATACACGACCCATTTTTTTTTTTTTTTTTTTTGGCTCTTGTAATTTCGAAATTCACAAATTCACTTGAATTTTTTTTTTTTTTTTTTAATATTTCTTTATCACACACGCTTTAACACAGAATAAGTTTTATCCCACTTCTGACACCAATGTTACATTTGGGCTGGGATTCGAAAAGATAAAACACTATTCTGTTCAACTTTTCTAGTATAATCACTTTTATTACACTTTTATAGATTATTCACTTATTAAGTACCAGAACAATATTACTTAAACAATTCTTCAACGATTCAAACCAATCACTTATTTCACTCTATTACTCTGCACTTATTTATCTTCAAAACCGATTACTATCTCGAACTTTAACCAATCACTGATAAAAATCAACTGTCGCCCTGTTCTACAACCTCTCCTTTTATATCTGCTCTGCCATCTCTTCGAGAACTTTCTAGCTAACTCCAATTGGTTCTACAATTGGCTGACATACTTTTTCCCCTTTTCAGCAATTGATAAATTCCCATTTAGTTTAGTGGGGAATTGACAGATTCCAATTTCCAATTGGAAGTGGAACTTGTTTGGTGACTAATGGGGGTTGTTTTCATTTCACCATTTTAGTTTGTTTTCATTTCACCACAATTCATTCCACGCCACAATATCCCCCTCTTAAACTTGTTCGTCCCGAACAAGCTCGTTAACATTTGCACCATTGTAGCGATGAAGACGATCCACATGAACGACTTTCAGCTTGCCTCTTCCTCGTTGGATGCGATAGACAACGTCGTTAATGCGCTTTACGATTTTGTAGGGCCCTTCCCAGTCTGGTTGCAACTTAGGTGATAAACCTTTTCTTCGATGAGGGTTATATAGCCACACCAGATCTCCTTCTTGAAAGCCTGTAGTTGTTGTTTTAGTATCGTACCTCGTTTTCATGCGGTCACTGGCTATCTTAATATTAGCCCTTGTCCCTCGATGTACGTCCCTGATGATATCCCTGAGGTCTGTAACATAGTCCTCCTCATTTTTGGACTCTTCGCATGGAGATCCAAACATTAACTCGCTAGGTAGACGGACTTTTCGACCAAATAGGACTTCAGATGGAGTATGTCCTGTGGTGTTGTGCACTGCACTTCGATAGGCCAATAGAAACATGGGAATGTGTTTGTCCCAATCTCTCTGGTCATCGCCAACGACCTTAGAGAGGTGTTCATTCAGCGTTCTATTGAAGCGCTCCACCATCCCATCTGATTGTGGATGAAGCGGTGTTGTTCTTGTCTTCTTAATCCCGAGTAACTGGCACACTCCTTGGAAAATCCTGGACTCGAAGTTTCGTCCTTGGTCCGAATGCAGTTCCATGGGCACACCAAATCTGCTTACCCAGTTGAAGACGATTTGCTCCACCACAGTTTTAGCTTCTTGATTTGGGATAGCGAATGCTTCAGGCCACTTACTGAAGTAGTCCATAACAACAAGGATGTAACGATTTCCATTGTTCGTTTCAGGAAACGGTCCCGCAATATCAACGGCTATCCTTTCGAAAGGGGCTCCCACATTATATTGATGCATCTGGCCTCGGACTTTCACTCTCGGGCCTTTGCTGGCCGCACATATTACGCATTTCCTGCACCAATTCTCAACATCCTCTCTTGAATGGACCCAGTAAAAGCGTTCTCGCACTTTTCCGAGTGTTTTGTTTATTCCCAAGTGGCCTCCAGACACTCCATCATGCAATTCCCTCAGCACTTCGATAACTTTTGTCCTGGGAACAACAAGCTGCATTACGTACGACTTTCCATCCGGGCTTTCCCATTTTCTTTTTAGAATGCCGTCTTGTACATGAAGAGAGTCCCACTGCGCCCAGTATGCCTTCAGCTCGGGACTCCTATTAGATATCTCCTGCCAGTCTGGTTTTCCCTCATGCTCTTTCCAGGCGATGATGGGTTCGATATCCGGATCTTCCTTTTGAGCCTCCCGGATTTCCCGTGCACTCCAGCCACCAATGGGCATAGCTCTCACCCTTTGAACGGACACGACATCTTTTTCCTCGTGTCATAAGCAATGTTTACAGTCTGCTTTGCACGGTCGACGGGAGAGAGCGTCTGCATTTGAGTGAAGACTTCCCTTTCGATGTTGTATTTCGTAGTCGTACATCTGCAGCTGTTCGATCCACCTTGCGACTTGTCCTTCAGGATTCTTAAAGTGTAGTAGCCACTTTAAAGATGCATGGTCTGTGCGAAGGATGAATTTCTGCCCATAGAGGTACTTATGGAAATGTTTCGTTGCCAGAACCAAAGCAAGGAGTTCGCGCCTGGTAACACAGTAGTTCCTTTCTGGCTTTGAGAGAACTTTGCTGAAGAACGAAACTACCTTCTCTTGGCCCTCGTGTACCTGGGAAAGCACGGCTCCAATTCCCACATTACTGGCGTCTGCATCCACAATAAATGTTTTTCCAGGGGTGGGGTACGCTAATATGGGGGCGTCGCACAACTGTTGCTTAAGTTCTTTGAAGCTGTTTTCGCACTCACCTGACCATTTGAATTGTTTGCCTTTTTCTGTCAGTTGATGCAAGCTCTTTGCGATCCTGGCGAAGTCCTTTACAAATCGTCTGTAATAGGTCGCAAGTCCCAGGAAGCTTCTCAGCTGATGTTTGTCTTTGGGAACCGGCCAGTTTTTCACTGCATCGATCTTCTCCGGATCAGTCTTGACTCCCTTGGAAGAGATGATGTGCCCGAGATACTTCACTTCTGGTCGGAATAGAGAACACTTCTTCGGATTCAGTTTTAACTGTGCACTTCGTAGCCTTTGGAACACCTCCCTGAGGTTATTTCGATGTTCGTTGAACGTTTTACCAACCACGATGACATCGTCCAGGTAGACCAAACAGGTTTTCCACGTCAGTCCCAGCAAAACACGCTCCATTAGACGCTCAAAAGTTGCTGGAGCATTGCACAGTCCAAATGGCATTACTGTAAATTGCCAAAGCCCATTTCCTGCTGTGAATGCTGTTTTCTCGCGGTCTTCTGGATGGATCTGTACTTGCCAGTAGCCACTCTTCAGATCAAGAGTCGAAAACCATTTGGCCCCGGATAGTGTGTCCAGGGTATCGTCAATTCTGGGCAGGGGGTAGCTATCCTTCTTGGTGACGTTGTTTAGTTGGCGATAGTCCACGCAGAATCTCGTACTTCCGTCTTTCTTTTTGACCAAGACGACCGGTGATGCCCACGGACTTTTTGAGCTCTCAATCAGTCCCTCCTTTTCCATCGTCGACACCATTTCTGCAACCTCCGTCTGCTTGGCCAATGGTAGTCGTCTGGGAGGCTGACGAATTGGTCTTGCATCCCCGGTGTCAATTCGGTGCTGTACGAGATGTGTTCGGCCATACTCGCTACTCTGCGAAGCAAATATATCAGCGAACTCGTCGATTAGACTCCCTGCCATAGACCGCTGCTCCTGATCCAGCTCGCACTCTCCGAGAATATTGTTTTTCATTTCCGATATCTCCGTAGGTCTAACCGGTTTCGCAGGACTTTCATTTGACAACTTTGTGACCGCAGTAATTGGTACGCACTTTCCGATCACTTCCCCTTGCTTCAGCTTTACGCTTCTGTGTTCCACATTGAGGACTCGAACGGGAACCAAGTTGTTTTTAGGTTCAACAAGCATCTTTCCGACGATAAAGCTCTGGTAATAGTTTCCTGTATCTGGCTCTATTAGGAAGAATCGGTGGCTCCCAGGATCACCTTCCAGCTTTGTCCAAATAAGTGTCTCTGACGAAGGTGGTAAAATTTCGTCCTCATTTACAACTGTTCTTAGAGCTGCGACGTTCTCGTTCCCGTAAACCATTGGAATCTCGACGTTTCTGTACTTTAGAACTTGCAAACCGATGTCGAGGACTACATCATGCGTCTTCATAAAGTCGATTCCAATGATGCATTCGTCACATATATCGGCCACTAAGAATGCATGGGAGAAGACTATTCCTGCTAGATTTATCGTCAAGAGTACCTCACCATACACCTTTGCCGTTGCTCCAGTTGCTGTTTTCAGACAGTAGCTGCTGGTGTTGTGCAGCCATGATTGGCGAACGATGTCCCTTCTGATTATGGAAGCGGTGGCACCTGTATCGACTGTGGTCACACACTTTTTCTGGCCGATATGTGCTTCCACTGTCAAGCTCCTATTACATCGTTTGGTCTGGGAGACCTGAATTGTGGTCCTGGGGGCGTCGATTTCAGAAACAAGCTTCCGCCCCGTGAAGTTGGTTCTTAACTGATGGCTTTGTGAGATTCCGTCCGCCGATTGTTCAGATGCCTCCTCGATACGACTCCTAGTTCTGCAATGTGGACAACTACTCTGTCTACGTTCAGCTCTGCACTGTCGTTGAAGATGTCCAATTTTGTTGCAGTTCCAGCAACGGATCGGTCCCCTGCGAGCACTGTTCCGGACTTCTACATCTGTTCTCTGGCATGAGCATTCGACGGACGTTATTTCTCTCACGCGGTGGAATCCTTGAGATGCTTGGTCCGCAGCTTTCATAGTTAAGGCAAATGCCAGTGCCTCAGGAAGAGTTCTCTTTCCAGCCATTCGTAGAGCCATCTGAAGTTGTCTGTCATCTATGGCTTGTATAAATGCCTCAATAGCCATTTCGTTGATGGCATCTTCGCCGGCATTGGGATATGACAAGTGCGCTAGTCGTTCTATATCCGCTTGCAGCTGCTGGAGTGTTTCTCCCCTCTTCTGGAATCTACTGCGCAGTTGCACTCTATACACTTGCTGCATATGGTCGTCACCAAACCGCATCTCAATAGCCTTAACCAAAGCATCATAGTCGCATTGTTTTTCTTCTGAGATAGTTTGAAGCAATTCTGCAGCTGTACCTCGTACTGCGAGCGTTAATGCAATCGACTTTTCCTCGTCGTCCCATCCATTGGTCATTGCAGCTGCTTCGAACTGTCTCTTATAAATCGGCCATGATGTCTGACCATCAAAAATGGGTGGTTGCATCTCTTTCCTTCTTGGGCAGTCAGCAGAATATTCCTGAGCTTTCTGTTTCTTGACTTTTTCGAGCTCTTTAGCTATGTTCTCGATGTTCGTGCCGAGCTCTTTAGCTATGTTCTCGATGTTTGTTTCGTGTCTATGAAGAGATTCATTAATTTCCTCAAACTTGGTTTCATGTTTGTTTAATTTCTCATCAATCGCGACGATTTTTACATCTAGAACATTCTTAAACTCTTCCACGGCATCTTTTTGTGCGGCGGTAATGGAATTTTTCTGTTGTTCAAGAGAATTCTTCTGTTCTTCTAGAGAATTCTTCTGTTCTGCGAACTTCGATTCCATAGAATTCTTCTGTTCTTCTAGAGAATTCTTTTGTTCTGCGAACTTCGATTCCATAGAATTCTTCTGTTCTGCGAACTTCAATTCCATAGAATTCTTCTGTTCTTCAAGAGAATTCTTCTGTTCTTCCATCTTGGCAAGAAGTAATTCCATCATAGCGCTAATATCAACGCCTGTACTTACTTGTTCTTCTGCCACGTCGAAAAGCATGGTCTTTGGATTTTCTCCCTCATTTTCGAGAGCCTCCTGCAGACGAAGTATGAGGTCACTTTTCCCTCCAGCTGTAGAGATATTCCTCTTTTCTAATTCACTTTTGAATTGGGGTATGCTTAGTTGTAGCAATACACGACCCATTTTTTTTTTTTTTTTTTTTGGCTCTTGTAATTTCGAAATTCACAAATTCACTTGAATTTTTTTTTTTTTTTTTTAATATTTCTTTATCACACACGCTTTAACACAGAATAAGTTTTATCCCACTTCTGACACCAATGTTACATTTGGGCTGGGATTCGAAAAGATAAAACACTATTCTGTTCAACTTTTCTAGTATAATCACTTTTATTACACTTTTATAGATTATTCACTTATTAAGTACCAGAACAATATTACTTAAACAATTCTTCAACGATTCAAACCAATCACTTATTTCACTCTATTACTCTGCACTTATTTATCTTCAAAACCGATTACTATCTCGAACTTTAACCAATCACTGATAAAAATCAACTGTCGCCCTGTTCTACAACCTCTCCTTTTATATCTGCTCTGCCATCTCTTCGAGAACTTTCTAGCTAACTCCAATTGGTTCTACAATTGGCTGACATACTTTTTCCCCTTTTCAGCAATTGATAAATTCCCATTTAGTTTAGTGGGGAATTGACAGATTCCAATTTCCAATTGGAAGTGGAACTTGTTTGGTGACTAATGGGGGTTGTTTTCATTTCACCATTTTAGTTTGTTTTCATTTCACCACAATTCATTCCACGCCACAATATGCACACTAGTAAGATCAGAGATTTAAGCCAAAGAAATTTAAAAGGTTAATACTCACAGTTATTGATGCGTGTGTTGCTCCGAAGTTTGTGCACAAATTTCAGCCGTTGACGCATGTACCTTTTAATTTTGAGATTATGTTGTGTAGGTTATCACTTAATTAATAATTTTCTGTGAAAGGTAGGTAATGGGGAAGATGTAGATATAGATATTAAAAGATGGGAAAATGAAACTAAATTTTAAACTAGCCCGGTAAGTTTTGGCAAAATAAATAGATGGTTCACTGAATCACAATTTCGAATCACCTGTTATTTTTTTTTTATTTTTTTTTTATAATTTATTTATATGTATGTATATTTTTTTTTTTGTTTTGGTGTGTCACTGAAGATTAATTGGAAGCGAATATGAATGTACGTTGGTGGGTATAGCTGAGATGAAATGGCTGATGGATTCTTGAGTGTGCTTGTGGGTTATGTTGAATTTTGTGACTGTTGGTGAATGTAGGTGAATGGGGTTTTGGTTTATTGATTTGTTGGTTTGGTCGGGGTGGATGTAATGTACTCAGTACTTTTGAGCTGGATTGGTGGTAGGCAGGAAACAGTTGTGACCTGCGGTACATACAATCTATGTAAATGGCTTGCACGGAGCACTAGGGCCTCTTGAAACGGGAGCCACGGATGCTTGGTGGATTCGCTCGCGGTGTGGCTAGTATTTCAAACCACGTTAACGCACGATAGTCCTTTAGGGGGCAACCAGGCTTCGCTAATTAGGAAAAGGACTGTAAAAAGGTGGGATGTGGGTGAAAGTGCAAAGATTTACCTTCTGATGATGTCGTTACACACGCGCATCAATCGAGTAATCCACGATTAACCCGTACAAAAATAACGCATCCCCAAATTATTATTGCGGCATGCGTGAGCGTTTTGGCTGTCTCCAGAAATGGTTATTTCTATAATTAGCTAATTAGGACAAGAAAATGCGAAATAATATTACAACAGGCAATTAGGGAAACAGTAGTAGTAGGTACTTACAGCAGCGGTTCACCACAACCAGTTCGTTCGGGAGTCAGCAAGTAAAAGAGAGATTAGAACTCTCGCTTGCTGCACCATCTATTTCGCGAACAGTTACGGGAACGACTAATGGCCATAAATTTTGCATTTATTTTCTTAAGAAATTAGCAAACAACTCCTATCTAGTTTTCATTTAACTTGTGTGAAATGGCTCGGAAACAACGCTGATGCTGAGTTTTATTTTTATTGTATTAATTATGAATTAAGCTTCCAATATGACTCTTTTTTTAGCCGGAAATATTTCCGAAACTCGACTACATCGTTATCTATCATTAACTCAAGCCCTAGCCCCTTATGCATTCGAAGACTAGTATGACATTGGTTCATCATCTGCTGTTCCATCAGCTCTTCGATAAATTCATCTTCTGCGACGAAGCCATCAAACTTTCATCCAATCCAATTTTTTAGCTTCTTACATTGGTCCAAAGAGATCCCTATTGGAAGATGCTCTTATTTTTGCAGATGTAGAATACAAGTAAACAAGCCGTGGAGCGATACACTCCCCAAGAACGCGGACACCAACCTTGAAGAGTATGGGACCACAAGAGACGTTGCCAAGAGTGGCCGGCCCAGAGCGCCCGTTGTGCCGAGAATAACGCCACTGTTGACGAGGATGTCGAGCTGTCGCCGGAAATATCGACCAGACGCCGTGCCTCGCAATTAGCCATCAGCCGGTTGTCCCTAAGGCGAATTTTGGTCAAAGACTTGCGCATGTTCCCGTACAAAGTCCAGTCCGTGCATCAGCTGCTGCCTGTCGACCGCCAATCGTGTGTAACCTACGTCCCAGCCATCCTCTTGCTATTGCTTCTGGGGCACAGAAAATCCACGAGTAATGCACGAGGAGCCATTACACCCGCTCAAAGTTACTGCATGGTGCGCTGTTCACGCTGGAGGAGTCATCGGGCCATTTTTTCTTTTTTTCGTCAAACGACAACAGTGGACGGTGCGCGCTATAGGGCCATGTTAACCGAGTTTTTTCTACCTCAATTGGACGAATTAGGAGTGGAGGACACGTGGTTCCAACAGGACGGAGCTACGGCACACACTAAGCGAGCCACAACCGATATTCTGAAGGCGGTCGCTTCATCTCTCGTTTTCGCGATTTGCACTGGCCCGCAAGATCGCCCGATTTAACCGTTCCGGACTTTTTTTGTGCGGTTTTTTGAAGTCCCGTGTTTATGTGAAGAACAACATTCGACACGAATGCGAGACTGTGTTGCCCGAAGTTTACGCCGAAGTGATGAAAAATGCCATAAAACGAGCCCCTATGGCAATCAATTGTGACGTCGCCCATTTGGCCGATATCATCTTCTCGACTTGACCAATAAAATTCTAAAGGTTCAAATAAACATAATCAAAAAAAAAATCGAAGTTTTTCATTTGGAAAAAAAAATAGAGCCGAACAACATCGGATGACTTCTTTAGGCACACCTTTTATTTTACTTCTTTCCTGAACGAAGAAATGAAAATATTATTATGAATTGAGCTTGAACCCGAGTAAAAATACTGTAACGTTTGGGCTGGGATTCGAAAAGATAAAACACTTTTCTGTTAAACTTTTCTAGTAAAATCACTTTTATGGATTATTCTCTTATTAAGTACCAGAACAATATTAAATAAACAATTCTTCAACGATTCAAACCAATCACTTATTTCACTCTAATACTTTTGCACTTATTTATCTTTTCACAACCGATTACTATCTCGGACTTTAACCAATCACTGATAAAAATCAACTGTCCCCCTGTTCTAAGACCTTTCCCTTTTTTATCTGCTCTGCCATCTCTTCGAGAACTTTCTATCTAATTCCAATTGGTTCTACAATTGGCTGACATACTTTTTCCCCTTTTCAGCAATTGATAAATTCCCAGTTAGTTTAGTGGGGAATTGACAGATTCCAATCTCCAATTGGAAGTGGAACGTGTTTGGTGACTAATGGGGGTTGTTTTCATTTCACCATTTTATGTTCTACGATTCATTCCTCGCCACAATACTTAAACTAGTCTCCACACTCCACAGTGCAGTTATGTCGGCGTTTAATTCGATTGACTGCACTGTGGACACTAGTTTAAGTATTTTTACTCGGGTTCAAGCTCAATTTCAATTTTGTATATGGCCGTTAGTCAAATAACCCTATTTATGTTCGATTTAGTTCCAAAATTAAAAATAGTACTCCAAATTGAGAAGTGGTACTTGCATACTCGGTATAGTCAAATAGTACAGAAATTAGTACAATAGTAAGCATTTTTTCAATAGTGATCCAGCATGAGAAAAAGCACATCACACAGAAATGTGTATATACTTCTGGTAATACTTTAATGCTGTATTTTACCTACGTGCAGTTAGCCCGCACTTTTTCTAGAATGAAAAACGTGAAATGTAGTTCGATAGACATTGGTTTGTCGTTGTTTGTACTGAATTTTTTTTGGAGTTCTACAGTTCGAAAGTTAGAACCATTAGTAACAAAATTTTTACCCGCACTTTTGGATTTTTTAAAACAAAAACTCGCCAGTGGCATTCGAAATCTTTGGTAGTTAATTGTAGTGAAATTGTTTTTTCTCAGAAATGTCTTATTTTAGAGATGCAAGGACATTTGTATCTCCGAATTTCCAATAGACAGGAATTATTTAAAATCATTGATGCATAAAGCATATCCTGACTTAAATAACTTAATTTCCGAATTCACTCAAGCGTTACTTAATAAAACGCAATTAAAGTCAAAAAATGCATCCCCCTAGAGTTATTTGAATCTATATGGACTTCCCAACAACAAAAAAACAACGGTAAACACATTTTCGTAAAGCATTCATCCGTGCCCATCGATATGAGTCCCTTTTTTTTTAACCAACAACAACAACCACTGAATAAATTCCGATCGTGTCCAACAAATTTTTCTATTCACTTGAATATAATTAAAAACTGACCACTTTTAAACAATTTATAACAACAAAAACACAATTTCTGCAAGGCCTGTATTCTTGGCTATATAATCAAATTCAAATTTTGTGATTTTATCACAAGGAAGAATATTTAGATGCAACTCAAGCAAACAGTGCTTCGTCATATAAACTCATATCAATATTGCGGTTATTAAGAAACTCAAAATAGCGAAATCTATTTTTTTCTAATGCTTTATATTAGATGTATGCTGGGCAACTACAAACTACAAAAAGTATTTGGTTGTTAGAAAGCATGTATGCTCTATCTAATAAAACCAAAAATTGACCAACCCAAAAATAATTTGTGAGCCAATTGTAGAACCAATTGGAATTAGCTAGAAAGTTCTCGAAGAGATGGCAGAGCAGATATAAAAGGAAAGGTCTTAGAACAGGTGGACAGTTGATTTTTATCAGTGATTGGTTAAAGTTCGAGATAGTTATCGGTTGTGAAGATAAATAAGTACAAGCATAGACACATTATTACTAGATGGTGCATTTCATATAAAGGAAATGGTTATTCCGAAACACCCCAATATCTAGATGGCGCCACCGTGAAAATATACCTCAAACTCGGATACATGCAAATCACTTTATTTGAGGTGTTCTGTTGAGAAACATTTCCGATCAACGTGAACCGAGGACCTCCTTGGCTTCGCAGTGAGGTTCATACCTGATTCTTCTTTATTTTCCTTTTTCGCAAAACAAACAAAATGTTCCTTGGTTCTTACGGCATCATGTATCTTAATGAGACTTTTGATATTGCGTTGAGGAAATGTGCTTAAAGAAAACCAAAGAAACAAAACAAAAACTAAATACTCGTGTGCCTCTTTTCTTTCTTCATTCATTCTCGCCATCCCCAACCGTCGCGTCGGTATAAAAAGTATTTCTATGCCAAACCAGGGTAGGGAACTGGTTTTGGTTTGGTTTTTCTTATAGAAGAGGAGGACAAAGGAAAGGGGATGCAATATTTTGATTAAGTATCAATCAATAGCAGGGTGAATCATTTCTTGATTCTTTCGATATAGACAACTTAGTGAAAATATTATAGTTGGCTTTTGCTTTTAATTAAAATAATATTGTTAATGCACCAATAAGAGGTGTTATTTTGGTATTCAAAGAAAAATTTAATTTTTTCAGATAAATGATCGAATGTTTATTTCATAATAAGGAGAAAGATATGCCGTTAATAATTAAAAACAACATCAGCCAAATGGCCAACACGAACACGCATACAGGACCATATCTTTTTCATGAAATTTTCCATAACCAAATCGCAAAGTGGCTGCCCTATGTCCTCGATAGCCTCACGAATTTTATCTTTGAGGTCTTGAATCGACGCTGGGCTGTTGGCGTAGACCTTATCTTTCACGTAGCCCAAAGGAAGAAGTCGCAAGGTGTTAAATCACAAGATCTCGGTGGTCAATTGTGATCACCTAGCACGTAGCGCCGTCTTGTTGAAAGTAAACGTTGTCCAGATCAATACCATCCAATTCCGACCATCATCTCTCGATAGCGCAATCCATTCACCGTAACTGTTGATCCAACCTCATTTTCGAAAAAGTAAGATCCAATGACCCGCCGGACCATAAACCGCACCAAACAGTCACACGTTGAGGATAAAGAGGCTTCTCAAAAATAACTCTTGGGTTTTCCGAGCCCCAGATGCGACAAATTTGCTTGTTGACGTAGCCACCGAGGTGGAAATGGGCCTCATCAGTCAAGATGATTTTTCAATGGAATTCCGGATCATTTTCATGCATTTCAAGGACCCAATCAGGAAAGACACGACGTTGTTGATGATCGGCCGGCTTGAGATCTTGTGTTAACTGAACTTTATAAGCCTTAAGACCCAAGTCTTTATGCAAAATACGGTGTAATGACGTTTGTGGAATGCCCAATTCCAAAGAAAGACGAGGAATGGACAAACCTGGGTTGTCTTCAACACTTTGGGCTACAGCAGCAATATTCTCAGTTGTTCTTGAGAGACGTGCACGGGTTTTATGACTGTAAGATTTCACCATTTTTGTAGTGAATTTTAATAACTTCAATGCGTTGTTGAAGCGTGTATCGTACCGTGTGTACCATTTTTAGTAATGGCGTAGTTTCTAATTGTGAAATGTCAAAGAATAAAAGCTTCAAAATTGACAGCTACCGAAATAGCGGGTCATTCACAATAACACCTCTTATTGGAAAACCCATAACAATATGAGAAAAAAGTTAAATGTGTTGTGTGCAGTGAAAATTCGAAAGATTTTCCCGAGAGGCAATATTTTCGATCCCGAAAAAAACAAAAGATAGGGAAGTATTTTCGTATTTTTATAGAACTAGTAAAAATATATGTAATATAATATGTAACTACCTGTATATACGTTTTCTTTTGTGTATGATAATTTAAATGAATTCGTGTGTCTAAAACTATACATAGTTAACTGAATTATAATTAAAATAGATTCCGAGAAAAGTACATTACACTCGTAAATACATATGATACCTAATTGACATTTTAATTTCGACTTTCAAGCGAACTACATAGGCAGGTACCTACCTATAAATTATTATTCCCTTTTTAGCTATTTTATGCTATTCATGCAATCAAAGTTTCAAAGACGGCAATATGAAACCTGAAAATTTATCTCAATAAAAGTTCGAACATAAACGCAATATTTTTCTAGTGGCAATGCTATAAGTGGAATTGAAAAAAAAAAAACGTGCTGTGTCAGTCAATCATTCAGTTGGTATCTTTCATTTTCTTCCATTCACCTCCCAGCATCAGCAATCAATGAAGTATATACCTACCTGTCTACTTTAAATAATTTATCATAATCCTTAATCATGACCTTTGCCAATAAAATATCGGAATATGCACACATAACTACCTAATTATTTCACATTTCCAGACACATTCTTTCCACATTGTTGTCTTCATAAGATACTCCATCTCCATCGTCATCAGTATTGTCACGCTAAAAGTACGTTAGCCCGCCCAACCACACGCACCACACAACTAGCTATATGCTCCATATGTCAGGCAAAAAGAACTCCATCTCGATTTCCTCATCGATTTCATTTGCTATTTTTCTTCCTCCTTTGCAACATGTTTGTGTATCTTGCAAACACCAATCGACACAAAAAAGGTCTATAAGTTGACCAACTGCATTGGGACGCCATCTATTAGGAGTAAAAGTGTGAGGTATACGCTGTTCCAGGTCGGGGTATGAAATGCACCATCTAGTAATAATGTGTCTATGGTACAAGTAATAGAGTGAATTAAGAGTTTGGTTTGAATCGTGGAAGAATTGTTTAAGTAATATCATAGACACATTATTACTAGATGGTGCATTTCATATAAAAGAAATGGTTATTCCGAAACACCCCAATATCTAGATGGCGCCACCGTGAAAATATACCTCAAACTCGGATACATGCTGCAAAACACTTTATTTGAGGTGTTCTGTTGAGAAACATTTCCGATCAACGTGAATCGTGGACCTCGTTGGCTTCGCAGTGAGGTTCATACCTGATTCTTCTTTATTTTCCTTTTTCGCAAAACAAACAAAATGTTCCTTGGTTCTTACGGCATCATGTATCTTAATGAGACTTTTGATATTGCGTTGAGGAAATGTGCTTAAAGAAAACCAAAGAAACAAAACAAAAACTAACTTCTCGTGTGCCTCTTTTCTTTCTTCATTCATTCTCGCCATCCCCAACCGTCGCGTCGGTATAAAAAGTATTTCTGATTATGACAAACCAGGGTAGGGAACTGGTTTTGGTTTGGTTTTTCTTATAGAAGGGGAGGACAAAGGAAAGGAGATGCAATATTATGATTAAGTATCAACATAGACACATAATTACTAGATGGTGCATTTCATATAAAGGAAATGGTTATTCCGAAACACCCCAATATCTAGATGGCGCCACCGTGAAAATATACCTCAAACTCGGATACATGCTGCAAAACACTTTATTTGAGGTGTTCTGTTGAGAAACATTTCCGATCAACGTGAACCGTGGACCTCGTTGGCTTCGCAGTGAGGCTTATACCTGATTCTTCTTTATTTTCCTTTTTCGCAAAACAAACAAAATGTTCCTTGGTTCTCACGGCATCATGTATCTTAATGAGACTTTTGATATTGCGTTGAGGAAATGTGCTTAAAGAAAACCAAAGAAACAAAACAAAAACTAACTACTCGTGTGCCTCTTTTCTTTTTCATTCATTCTCGCCATCCCCAACCGTCGCGTCGGTAGAAAAAGTATTTCTGATATGACAAACCAGGGTAGGGAACTGGTTTTGGTTTGGTTTTTCTTATAGAAGAGGAGGTCAAAGGAAAGGAGATGCAATATTATGCTTAAGTATCAATCAATAGCATGGTGAGGGAGGATGGTGCAAGGGATGATGCCTTCACACAGAGCTTTGGGGTATTCGCGACAAATTGTATTTGAATGGGTATGCAGCTCTATACATTTCCTCAGATCTCATTTCTTCATTATTTCGATATAGACAACTTAGTGAAAATATTATAGTTGGCTTTTGCTTTTAATTAAAACAATATTGTAAATGCACCAATAAGAGGTGTTATTTTGGTATTCAAAGAAAAATGTAATTTTTTGAGATAAATGATCGAATGTTTATTGCATAATAAAGAGAAAGATATGCCGTTAATAATTAAAAACAACATCAGCCAAATGGCCACCACGAACACGCATACAGGACCATATCCTTTTCATGAAATTTTCCATAACCAAATCGCAAAGAGGCTGCCCTATGTCCTCGATAGCCTCACGAATTGTATCTTTAAGGTCTTAAGGTATATAGATTCCGAGAAATATACATTACACTCGTAAATACATATGATAATTGACATTTTAATTTCGACATTCAAGCGAACTACATAGGTAGGTACCTACCTATAAATTATTATTCCCTATGCTATTATTTTGTGCTATTCATGCAATCAAAGTTTCAAAGACGCCAATATGAAACCTGCAAATTTATCTCAATAAAAGTTCGAACATAAACGCAATATTTTTCTAGTGGCAATGCTATAAGTGGAATTAAAAAAAAAAGCTGTGTCAGTCAATCATTCAGTTGGTATCTTTAATTTTCTTCCATTCACTTCCCAGCATCAGCAATCAAGGAAGTAGATATATATACCTGTCTACTTTAAATAATTTATCATAATCCTTAATCATGACCTCTGATGCCAATAAAATATCGGAATATGCACACATAACTACCTAATTATTTCACATTTCCATAGACACATTCTTTGCACATTGTTGTCTTCATAAGATACTCCATCCCCATCGTCATCAGTATTGTCACGCTAAAAGTACGTTAGCCCTACCACACACACCATACAACTAGCTATATGCTACATATATCAGGCAAAAAGAACTCGATCTCGATTTCCTCATCGATTTCATTTGCTATTTTTCTTCCTTCCTCCTCTGCAACATGTTTGTGTATCTTGCAAACACCAATCGACACAAAAAAGGTTTATAAGTTGACCAACTGCATTGGGACGCCATCTATTAGGAGTAAAAGTGTGAGGTATACGCTGTTCCAGGTCGGGGTATGAAATGCACCATCTAGTAATAATGTGTCTATGATATTACCATAATGTTACCATAATGTGTCTATGGTAATATCATAGACACATTATTACTAGATGGTGCATTTCATACCCCGACCTGGAACAGCGTATACCTCACACTTTTACTCCTAATAGATGGCGTCCCAATGCAGTTGGTCAACTTATAAACCTTTTTTGTGTTGATTGGTGTTTGCAAGATACACAAACATGTTGCAGAGGAGGAAGAAAAATAGCAAATGAAATCGATGAGGAAATCGATATCGAGTTCTTTTTGCCTGATATATGTAGCATATAGCTAGTTGTATGGTGCGTGTGGTAGGGCTAACGTACTTTTAGCGTGACAATAATGATGACGATGGGGATGGAGTATCTTATGAAGACAACAATGTGGAAAGAATGTGTCTATGTATGGAAATGTTAAATAAATAGGTAGTTAGGTGTGCATATTCCGATATTTTATTGGCAAAGGTCATGATTAAGGATTATGATAAATTGCTGATGCTGGGAAGTGAATGGAAGAAGATTAAAGATACCAACTGAATGATTGACTGACACAGCACTTTTTTTTTAAATTCCACTTATAGCATTGCCACTAGAAAAATATTGCGTTTATGTTCGAACTTTTATTGAGATAAATTTTCAGGTTTCATATTGGCGTCTTGGAAACTTTGATTGCATGAATAGCAATAAATAACTAAACAGGGAATAATAATAATTTATAGGTATAGGTACCAGTGGCGTGGCGTGAATGTTTTAAAATGGGAAGTCGAAGCAAAATTAATCACATATAAATATAAGAAACCTTACACCTGTGTACCTTGAAAGAAAATCATTCATTGTACATTTGCAAATTGGGTTCACATTACTAAATTCACTTAAGTCATGCACTGCAATCTGCCTACCTCAACATACTACCTGCAATTATCAGACAAGCAGAAGTAGAATAAATCGAATAACTCGAAGAAAAGCGTGTTATTTTGTTCATTTTATAACCAAACAAACACATACGACATACCCAAAACACAACCCAGTGGCCATGGCCAGTACCAGTAACAAGCTCTGGCTCTGGGAAGAAAAACAGAGATACAAACAAATGTTCACTCAGTACCCAGCAGTCAAAATGAACTTTGTGAGAACCGCGAATAACTCGAAGAAAAGCGGGTTATTTTCTACAACGGGTGTTGAACAAAGAGGTGTCAGAGTCAGACAAAGTACTCAGGGAAGAAAAAAAGAGATAACAAGCAAATTTTCTCTCAAAATGAACTATAAAGTGAGAACTTTAATAGCCCGACTTATTTTGGGTTACCTTCGCTTTGTCGCCACGAGACGATGACGACGTTGTATGAAAATGGATACACACACGATTTTTATATGAGTGCTTTTGTGTGTGTACCATTTGGTGAGTATTCACATTCATTTGGTAGTGTTTCATGTATATTCGGTTTTTGGTAGATAGATAGTGTTACCTGGTGGAGATTTCAAAAGGTAACTCGGTAGGAATCGAGTTATATGGACGCCACGCCACTGATAGGTACCTATGTAGTTCGCTTGAAAGTCGAAATTAAAATGTCAATTATCATATGTATTTACGAGTGTAATGTATATTTCTCGGAATCTATTATAATTATAATTCAGTTAACTATGTATAGTTTTAAACACACGAATTCATTTAAATTATCATACACAAAAGAAAACGTATACCTATACAGGTAGTTACATATTATATTACTACATGTTTACTAGTTCTATAAAAATACGAAAATACTTCCCTTTCTTTTGTTTTTTTTTTCGGGATCGAAAATATTGCCTCTTGGGAAAATTTTTCCAATTTTCACTGCACACAACACATTTAACTTTTTTTCTCATATTGTTATAAAGGGTTTTCCAATGAGAGGTGTTATTGTAAATGACCCGCTATTTCGGTAGCTGTCACTTTTAAAACTTTTATTCTTTGACATTTCACAAGTAGAAACTACGCCATTACTAAAAATGGTATACACGGTACGATACACGCTTCAACAACGCATTGAAGTTATTAAAATTCACTACAAAAATGGTGAAAATCTTACAGTCATAAAACCCGTGCACGTCTGTCAAGAACAACTGAGAATATTGCTGCTGTAGCCCAAAGTGTTGAAGAGAACCCAGGTTTGTCCATTCCTCGGCGTTCTTTGGAATTGGGCATTCCACAAACGTCATTACACCGTATTTTGCATAAAGACTTGGGTCTTAAGGCTTATAAAGTTAAGTTAACACAAGATCTCAAGTCGGCCGATCATCAACAACGTCGTGTCTTTGTTGATTGGGTCCTTGAAATGCATGAAAATGATCCGGAATTCCATCGAAAAATCATCTTGACTGATGAGGCCCATTTCCACATCGGTGGCTACGTCAACAAGCAAAATTTTCGCATCTGGGGCTCGGAAAACCCAAGAGTTATTTTTGAGAAGCCTCTTTATCCTCAACGTGTGACTGTTTGGTGCGGTTTATGGTCCGGCGGGTCATTGGATCTTACTTTTTCGAAAATGAGGTTGGATCAACAGTTACGGTAAATGGATTGCGCTATCGAGAGATGATTAATGAATGGTCGGAATTGGATGGTATTGATCTGGACAACGTTTACTTTCAACAAGACGGCGCTACGTGCCACACAAGCAACGAAAGCATTGATCTTTTACGGGAAAAGTTTCCGGACCGTGTTAACTCTCAAAGAAGTGATCACAATTGGCCACCGAGATCTTGTGATTTAACACCTTGCGACTTCTTCCTTTGGGCCACGTGAAAGATAAGGTCTACGCCAACAGCCCAGCGTCGATTCAAGACCTTAAAGATAAAATTCGACATAGGGCAGCCTCTTTGCGATTTGGTTATGGAAAATTTCATGAAAAGGATATGGTCCTGTATGCGTGTTCGTGGTGGCCATTTGGCTGATGTTGTTTTTAATTATTAACGGCATATCTTTCTCTTTATTATGAAATAAACATTCGATCATTTATCTCCAAAAATGACATTTTTCTTTGAATACCAAAATAACACCCCTTATTGATGCATTTACAATATGTATTGTTTTAATTAAAAGCAAAAGCCAACTTTATTATTTTCACTAAGTTGTCTATATCGAAAGAATCAAGAAATGAAGTCTGAGGAAATGTATACAGCTGCATACCCATTCATGTACAATTTGGCGCGAATACCCCAAAGCTCTGTGTGAAGGTGTCATCCCTTGCACCATCCTCCCTCACCATGCTATTGATTGATACTTAATCATAATAATATTGCATTTCCTTTCCTTTGTCCTCCTCTTCTATAAGAAAAACCAAACCAAAACCGGTTCCCTACCCTGGTTTGTCATATCAGAAATACCGACGGTTGGGGATGGCGAGAATGAATGAAGAAAGAAAAGAGGCACACGAGTAGTTAGTTTTTGTTTTGTTTCTTTGGTTTTCTTTAAGCACATTTCCTCAACGCAATAGCAAAAGTCTCATTAAGATACATGATGCCGTAAGAACCAAGGAACATTTTGTTTGTTTTGCGAAAAAGGAAAATAAAGAAGAATCAGGTATGAACCTCACTGCGAAGCCAACGAGGTCCACGGTTCACGTTGATCGGAAATGTTTCTCAACAGAACACCTCAAATAAAGTGTTTTGCAGCATGTATCCGAGTTTGAGGTATATTTTCACGGTGGCGCCATCTAGATATTGGGGTGTTTCGGAATAACCATTTCCTTTATATGAAATGCACCATCTAGTAATAATGTGTCTATGGTAATATTGTTCTGAAACTATCCCGCACTTTTTCTAGAACGGAAAACTGGGTACGCAGTTCGATGGACAATCGTTTGTATTGTAGTTGTTTTTAGTGAAGCTTGTAGGGGAGCCTCAAATGGTCCAAATTTGCCCTTTTTTAAGCTATCCCACATTTCGATTTCAGTGTAGCGGAAAACGATTTTTGACGACTTTGTAGGAAGGGGGTAGGTTGTCGCATTAGAAAAAAACATATTCCACAATTCACATCTTATTAGCAGTGGAAATATCGGATAGCTTAAAAATGGGCAAATTTGGAACATTTGAGGCTTCCCTTTAAATTGTGAATAAAAAGTGTCCATTAATGCGAGCTGTCTTCTATTTGATATCGTAGGTAGAAAAGGGTGCTGAGAATAGGTATGCAAAGTTTCATCGTTTGTAGTTCCACAGTTTTTGAGTTATGGGGACCGGAAGTTAGAATCCAACATTTTGCTTAAATTGCATATGAAACATAAACCGTTAGGCGGATTGGTACAGTTTGAATTTCATTAGATAATTTAAGTCGAACACTTTCGAAAATAGAAAATTGTATCACTTTGCTTGCTTCGGTTTCGGAGATAACATGGTTTTAAGGGTGGAAAACTATTGAAAGTAGAAAATATCATCACTTAGATTTGTACCGTTTCGGAGATAACGCGGTTTTAGGTCGCCTACTTAAATAGCATATAAATTATTTTTGGGTTGGTCAATTTCGGCATTTTTGTTTTTATTAGATAGAGCATACATGCTTTCTAACAACCAATTAGTTTTTGTCGTTTGTAGTTGCCCAGCATTTGAAATATCCGTCCCCTTAAATCGGTCTGCGCGGACGATTTCAACCATTTTCTTTAATCTTCAATAAATCCTTATCTATTGATAAGAGGATCCCATTAGATACATCTAATAGAAAGCATTAGAAAAAAATAGATTTCGTTATTTTGAGTTTCTTAATGACCGAAATATTGATATGAGTTTGTATGACGAAGCACTTCATGCTTAAGTTGCATCTAAATATTCTTCCTTGTGATAAAATCACAAAATTTTAATTTGATTAGATAGCCAAGAATACAGGCCTTGCAGAAATTGTGTTTTTGTTGTTATAAATTGTTTAAAAGTGGTCGGTTTTTAATTATATTCGAGGGAAGAGAAAAACTTATTGGACACGATCGGGATTTATTGATTGGTTATTGTTGCTAGTTGACAAATAGTAACTCATATCGATGGGCAGAGATGAATGCTTTGCGAAAATGTGTTTACCGTTGTTTTGTTTTTGTTGGGAAGTCGATATATATCCATATAACTCTAGGGGGATGCATTTTTTGATTTTAGTTGCGTTTTATCATAGACACATTATTACTAGATGGTGCATTTCATACCCCGACCTGGAACAGCGTATACCTCACACTTTTACTCCTAATAGATGGCGTACCAATGCAGTAGGTGAACTTATAAACCTTTTTTGTGTCGATTGGTGTTTGCAAGATACACAAACATGTTGCAGAGGAGGAAGAAAAATAGCAAATGAAATCGATGAGGAAATCGAGATCGAGTTCTTTTTGCCTGATATATGTAGCATATAGCTAGTTGTATGGTGCGTGTGGTAGGGCTAACGTAATTTTAGCGTGACAATACTGATGACGATGGGGATGGAGTATCTTATGAAGACAACAATGTGGAAAGAATGTGTCTATGGATGGAAATGTTAAACAAATAGGTAGTTAGGTGTGCATATTCCGATATTTTATTGGCAAAGGTCATGATTAAGGATTACGATAAATTGCTGATGCTGGGAAGTGAATGGAAGAAAATTAAAGATACCAACTGAATGATTGACTGACACAGCACTTTTTTTTTTAAATTCCACTTATAGCATTGCCACTAGAAAAATATTGCGTTTATGTTCGAACTTTTATTGAGATAAATTTTCAGGTTTCATATTCGCGTCTTGGAAACTTTGATTGCATGAATAGCAATAAATAACTAAATAGGGAATAATAATAATTTATAGGTATAGGTACCTATGTAGTTCGGTTGAAAGTCGAAATTAAAATGTCAATTATCATATGTATTTACGAGTGTAATGTACATTCCTAGGAATCTATTATAATTATAATTCAGTTAATTATGTATGGTTTTAAACACACGAATTCATTTAAATTATCGTACACAAAAGAAAACGTAGGTATACACAGGTATTATATTATATATATGTTTCCTAGATCTATAAAAATACGAAAATAATTGAAGTTTTTACTACTAATATATGTACATATATAGCACGGTAGAATGTAGTTTCAAGTTGTTATAATTTTAACAAAATAAATACGTAGTCACATGCATATACTAGGTAAACAGCAAAAACACAAATAACGATATCAGGGACTTGATGTTGTTTATCTTGGGACATCTTTAAAATGCAGCTTGTCATTAAAACCTTTAAAATTTCGTTTTGATGGCAATTTAAAATAAGATTTTGAAATTCTGAAAACCAAATGAGGGAAGTTTCATACGCATAATCTACGGGAGCATGCAACGAACCGAATTTAAGATTTTTGTTAAATTTTTTTTAGTTTCAGAAGGCAAAACTTTCGCTATTTGGTCTTCTTTCTTCAAACAACTGAAGCAATTTTTAAGCTGACAACTTCCTTACTTCCCTTCCTTTTTCGGAAATGATCGGAAAAAATTGCCTCTCGGGAAAATCTTTTGATTTTCACTGCACACAGCCCATTTAACTTTTTTTCTCTTATTGTTATACAATATTGTTTTAATAAAAATCAAAAGTCAACTATAATATTTTCACTAAGGTGTCAATATCGAAAGAATCAAGAAATGAAATCTGAGGAAATGTATCCAGGTGTATGCCCATTCATATACAATTTGGCGCGAATACCCCAAATCTTTGTGTGAAGGCATCATCCCTTGCACCATCCTCCCTCACCATGCTATTGATTGATACTTAATCATAATATTGCATCTCCTTTCCTTTGTCCTCCCCTTCTATAAGAAAAACCAAACCAAAACCAGTTCCCTACCCTGGTTTGTCATAATCAGAAATACTTTTTATACCGACGCGACGGTTGGGGATGGCGAGAATGAATGAAGAAAGAAAAGAGGCACACGAGAAGTTAGTTTTTGTTTTGTTTCTTTGGTTTTCTTTAAGCACATTTCCTCAACGCAATATCAAAAGTCTCATTAAGATACATGATGCCGTAAGAACCAAGGAACATTTTGTTTGTTTTGCGAAAAAGGAAAATAAAGAAGAATCAGGTATAAACCTCACTGCGAAGCCAACGAGGTCCACGGTTCACGTTGATCGGAAATGTTTCTCAACAGAACACCTCAAATAAAGTGATTTGCAGCATGTATCCGAGTTTGAGGTATATTTTCACGGTGGCGCCATCTAGATATTGGGGTGTTTCGGAATAACCATTTCCTTTATATGAAATGCACCATCTAGTAATAATGTGTCTATGGTTTTATCAAGTAACGCTTGAGTGAATTCGGAATTTTTAAATGGAGTTATTTAAGTAAGGATATGCTTTATGCATCAGTGATTTTAAATAATTTCTCTCTACTGGAAATTCGGAGATATAGGTGCAAACAAAAATGTCCTTGCATCTCTAAAATAAGACATTTCTGAGAAAAAATAATTTCACAAACGATTTCGAATGCCACTGGCTAGTTTTTATTTCAAAAACCCAAAAGTGCGGGCTGCAATTTTTTTCTAATGGAAAAAAAACTCACTACAAACAACTACAAACGAATGTCTATCGAACTGCATTTCACGTTTTTCATTCTACAAAAAGTGCAGGCTAACTTCACGTAGGTATAAACTTGGTTTACCACTCTCAAGCGTGAAGTCAGGGCCAAACTTTGTTGACACACGCGGTATTGCGGTATTGCTCTCGACAATAAGCTACCTTATTTGTCTACCAAAAGATTTGTTTCTTTTTTTTCTTTTTTTTCATATTTCAACATTATTCAACAACAAACAGCTTTTTAAATAAGTTTAATTTTATTTTAAGTAGTATACTTCAAACACTATTCCACATACTTTTCCTTTTTTCTACATTTATAACAAATAATGTCCCTCTATTTATATCAGTTTCCTTTTACACGGCTATAGTTCCTACATAATATAGTAAAAATTAATAGCATAAGATCATTAGTTCTAAAAAAAAAATATTGTAGAATTCGTATTTTTTTCGCATTACAATCACAAAACTTGATTATAATACACAATATTTCAATCACATTTAAAGCTATCAATATATAGCAAAGATAAAACAATATATAGTTACAATCTAAAAAGACAATTGGTTTGTGTGCTTATGTGCTTTACATTCATTTATATGGTTTGTAGAGAATAAAAATTTAACTTTTGGTTATGAAGACACTAGGACAGGAGTTGTGGCGAGATATACATTTATAGATTATTTACCTTTAACATACGATGACCACGTTTAAATAGTATACATTTATATTCTTTAGTTAAAAAAAGACTTGAAAACCTAAGTTGAAAACATGTATAAAACTGTGAATGGTTTATGGAAGGGAAAATAACAAAAACACAAGTACCTTCATTCAGTGTAACAATTCCGAGTTTGTTGTGTTGGGTGTGTGTGTTTTTTTGTATTCTAGGTTTTTCGTTTTAGAATCAGTGTAGTATATCATTAGATCTATTTTTTTATAATATTGTATACAAAAAGTACAAATAAAAATAACAAAAGTAAAAATTATTACAAAACTATTATATTTTGTTCTTTCTCAACAGTACTTAGCTATAATTATTTTATGTACAATAAGATAGACGTACAAAAAAGTGTGTGTTTTCAGGTTTTTCTTTATCTTTTTAAATACAAATCCAATTAAAGTAAGTGTGGCAAATATCAGAACATAATCGGTTTATCTTTACACTTGTCTATCACATATTGTGTGAAGCGTTTTAGGAACTTGGGATATTCACGTTTGTAGACGGCTCGTAGAGCTGATGCTGGTGCCCAACCGCCGGGATTTACTAGAAACAAAAATAACATTAAAGGAGAAACTACACATTTGCACAAATATTTCACATGCAGTAGACTACGGTTAAAAATGTCACAAAATCACTTGTCTTTTGAAGATTTTCGGGACGATTTTCGAAGATTGGTTTAAACAGGTACACACTACACCAGAAAATCAAATGCGGCATTGTTGTTCCTGGAGAACCAGTTCTAAGCTGCTCAAGCTCTTGGAACGTTACCAGTATGCGTTAAAAGTATACCTTGCGACCAGTTGTCACCCCAGATCCCATTCTATCACTCTAACAAACCTATAGCTACATATAACTCTTTTCACTTACCAACTGAACAGTATGTTATTTTGCACGTCAAATCATCTCTACTGAGCCTCTCATCGTTCTTTGATTTACCTTCTGTTAAATTTGTCTGACAAACAAGTATAACGGTGAGAAATATTCGAATGCATTTTCCAGTATTGGGCTGAAATACAAATTCTGAATTAGAAAACTGATGCTTTCGTTGCAGGAACATAAAACCAACCGGATAACCAGTTCGTTCTGTTGAATTATTGCACACAATCCACACATCTGTAGCGTCTTTTTCCAAACTGTCTGTGATTTTTCTCATGTGAGACCAAAAGAGGGCATCCCTTTGATTTGCTGGCCAAATACGTTTGTGTGTTTGCAGGAATACTAATGTTTCGGGAGATATTTTCTCCAAAATTGTGCAGTCTTCCAGTGTTGCTGCAAAAAAATAAATAAATTTAAAAGCTCAATTCACACTCAGCTTGACTTCACTCACTTTCCCAATCATTGCGAAACTCTGGCATGAAGAAATAATGACACATTTCCCGGGCGGTTACACCCTTAACAACATGACACGCTTTAAGTGGATCCATTACCATGCCATTCACTTCTTCCTCCCGTTTGTACATTTTCATTTCACCTTCGTCAGCGAATATCTGCCAACCATTACCACCTTGACCAACGCCTTCACGGGCGTAGTGCAATTGTTCCCTGCATACTCGATCAATCTGATTGAAATTGAAGGTCGAATTAATTGATTTTCGAAAAATGTTTCTTAATTTGGTATTGATTGAAAGGACTTACCTCTGGCCATAAGGAATGCTCTCTGGCTGTGGCTCCCGTTCCGAATTCATCCTGTCCATCTTCTTGTTCACTCTGTGCCTGGTGGGGTACATTCACCAGCGTCTGGGAGAGCTGTGATTGTAGTTTCAATTTAACTCTCAACTGCATGTCCTCTTCGATTCTATCCAGGCCGGTTTCAACAGCATCAAAGAATTCATCTTCCGGTAGAGTAGAGTTTGGTCCCTCCTGTTGACAATTGAATTCGTCGTAAAAATAAGGAGAGTAAACAATATAATTTGTTTGAAATTAACAACCCTGTCAGAGGGCGGCGTGCAAAAATTATTCACAGAAAATGGTTTTCACTCGACTTATAATAATATATCCACGACTATGCTCAACATTGGGGAACCAATTTAATGCATTGGCGAGCAATTTAATGCATTGACCTCTCACATGACAGTAATTAGCTAATATTAGCCGCATTGGTTCAAAGTAAGTGCACTGAACTACTCGGCTTCAACTACCGGAAAAACACAACTTACATCTTAAGATTTTTGCTTCCGAAACTTGGAAATGGTAAACAAAGAAACCAACAAGAAACCCTTCTCTAGACATATTCTACTCTCAAAACCATTGATATCGAAGTGGGATTCAACCATGAACTACCAAATTGCTCCGATAGGAGCAAAAGAACGTCCTTCATGATCCTTATCATGGACTTCTCGAAAATCCCCGAAGGATTTTACGCGGTAATGTAAAACTCTAAGGTTAAACTTTGGAACTTTGGGAAAAGGATCTCGATCCGCTGCATCGTCCTTAATAACTTTCTTTTATTACGGGAAATGATGAAACTCCTGCGACATATGTCGTTGAGAATGTTATTCCTCCAAATGCTTAAAGTTGTTGTTTTTAAATTACTGAGGCGATAAATTATTATTCTTTCCTTTGCGTAATAGAGAGAAGAAAAAAACTCCAATAGAGAAAAATTATAAAACATAAATATGACTGATATGACCATTCAAATTATTAATCTCTATCGCTCCCAATTTGGAGGAAGTGGTGTTTAAATGATTAGCCGTAACTTTGACGTAATAAGAAGAAACAACACTAAGCACTCACACTTAGACGAATCCTTTGATTAAATTCTTTGCACATTACGTATACGAAATTCCATAACGGACAATTGAATTTTATACTGCCAGTGAATTCTAAACAGCAATTCATTCAACAAAAAGTATAAACGAACGACAGATGCAAATTTTATAGTTTTCGTTCAAAAATCCAACCACGTTCGCAGTTTCTGCCAACTTAACAAAATATTCAGTGGCTAATCCCCATTAAGCAATTGATACACTGCTTGCAAACGTAGCCAAAATAGGACCGGACGAGAAGGCGAAACGAAATGCAAATGTAAAACAATTTCGCTTAAGGGTTACGTTCTTTTTGTTAGTAATAAAAATATCATTAGTAATTATTATTACATAGTAGAATTTCGGTTGCTTATCCACCAAAAGTTTCTAGAGTTCTTCATTTATTTGCGGAATGCATCATACAACGAGGGCTTGCAATATCATATCTAATATTGATTGCCTAAAGTGGTATTCGAAATAGTTTAATAATGCAGAGATTCGATATAATATTTAATTCTAGTGATGCACATTGCCCAAAATTAAATCCAATGTGAGATTTAATAAAATTAGTATCGTTTCGTTTTATTTGTTGACAGCTGGATTGGACTTATAATTATTTTCTTTCCTTTGTTTTTTCTCTATATGTAGAGTTTGTTTCTATAGTATCACAACGAAAAGTAAGAGATGTAAACTCTTTATGAAAGATAATCTTGTTTTCAAACTGAATTTATTTGACTTAAATTGATATTATCTGACTTCAAAAGTAGTTTGACTTCAATTGACTTTAAAATCCCAAATCTACATTTGCAAGTAACTGCAAGTAAAAGTGGTAAAACTAGAAATTGTCAAATAAAAACTATTATTGAGAACATTTATGTAGATGAGCGACGTAATTCATTTTTGTGGAATTGACTGACAATTTGAAATGAAAATTTTTTACGTACGAATAAATAAGTAAATTATTTTTTTAGCCAATGCTGTGTTTAATTTCTCAATTTGTTTTGCTAAATCGGTTTTATTAATCGAAATTGAAAAATCTCCTTAGTCGTTTGGCGTAGAGGCAAATCCCTCTACTTTTCAAGAAATCCCACAAAGGATGTTTTCTCCAGCCCCAAGATGTCAAAGATGTACATCTTACTCGTGGTGAACACATTAATTACTCTAAATGTCCTTTCTGATTTAAGAATTAATTAGATCAAAAAGAATGCATGTCGCCCAAAGCATCTCATTAGTATGAGACAGATGGCTATTGGCCATAGGGGAGGTCAATAAGTTCGACTATTTGGGTAGTTTCATATCGTTAGAGGTCTAATTTGAATTGGATGAAATTGTAGCAGAAATGCAAGGAGTTGAAGTCGTTATTGCCCGAATAGTCCGATAATTTAAATGTCTCAAATCAGCGACGCTTGTGCCAATCATTCTCCGAGATTTACTTGACCGAAAAAGAGTTAAACATTGAACTGAAGCTGCAGACTGCGGAAAGATACACCCTAAGAAACTTGATTGTGGGTTGAACTAACTTTCGAAATAAACCCTCATTTTATTTGCCCTCTTAAACTTTTGCAACTACGCGTCTATTTGAAATTACCACATTTAACGATATACATTCAATATTCAATGCACATTTGGGTAACCTGTCCATCGTTAGGCTGAGGCGGTACGGGAAAAAGTGGTCGATATAAATATTATGTCAGTTACATACTTATAATATGCAGCAATGGCAAATTTCTGCCACCGTGACACACATCAAGTCGCCGCAACTTGCCGACGTATTGTCGGACCGCATTAACCGAAATATGATATACAGCTCGTGGTTTCTATTATCACAGCTGAATTTATGTAAAGGGTTTGTTTATGTTTAAAATTTGTTTTATTTGTACCAAATACACTGCCGTTTCTTAAAGCGACACTGTTACACTTTGATCGTTCAAATGAACTTGAAAGCAAAAGCTCTACCTATTATATATTTTTTGGTATGTTGTTTGTTGTTGTTATGACATTGACGTTTGTCTATTACGGAATTACAGCGTTTAGCCGAAGTTATTATTTGAAAGCTAAAGCGATTTCAGTTGCGTAATCGAGGTCATTGGCCTAGCATTTATCTGCATGATCAGATCTTGGCCTGATTGTTGGAGTCTAGCAAGTAACGTTGGTCGTTTCGATATTTTCGGAGATATGAATACCTATATGTTTAGAATTTATGTCATATTATAATAGTGGTTGCAAGTTCTCACAATATATTCATGCTAGCTATTTGTAAATGCATTTATTTTACAGAACTAACTGCCAAGTTTCGAATTCAAGTAAAATTATTGTAATTTGATCTGCTCTGTACTTGTTATAATATTTCTCGTTGAATTTGCCAAATTTACAGATTAGAGATTCGAATTGTTAAGTTTTATTTGGAAAAATTAAACACTCTTCAATAACTACCAAATCAGATGTAGTCAACTTTAAATTTCATTTAGCTCATTTCTACAAACAAATATCGTAAGCTTAACGAAACTCAAGGGGAACCCTCAAAGCGTAGGTTATAGCAAAGCAGAGACACATTTGCAAGAATTTGTTGGCTGTACTCAAGATTAAAATTTAACAATTTTACAGCCACTTGTTAACAATACAGAGTTAACAAGTACATAGCTACAAGTTCTGTACCGAAAAGGAAACCATACTTCACTTCTTAAATACATCTGCCTTCTTTAAAATTCATTTGTACAAGTACTTCTGTGACTGTTAGACTGTTATTGGTGCTATAAATTTATAACTATTTGTAACGAAGAATATTTCAGCAATGACTGGGGGCTTTTAATTTGTATATTTAGCGTTATTAGTTAACACAGTAACTGCAAGAAATTTACCAGAAACGGCGGCGAAATTGGAGTGCTAGTTTTAAAGTTCAGTACAGACAGTATCACTGTCGACAAAAATCATGAGCCAGTCTATTCACAACTGGATAAATCCGTGGTTAAGTGACCATAAATAAAGATAAACCCATGTTTTTAAATCTGTGTTAACCGATGAGTGTTTGTTAAACGATTTTTCACTTCGGTCACCAAACCATAGCTTTGCGAACGATTTGACGATTTTCCCTGTTTTTGTGTCAATTCAGTGATTGACCGAAATTATTTTTGTTTTTTGGTAAGCAATTTGTTGAGGCATTTTATTAATGCATTTTTTTTTTTCAATAATCTAACTAAACACAAATTTAGTACAAGAATGTCATAATTAAATGATTCAGGGGTTTTTAAAAACTGAATAATGAAATCTTTTTGTTGTTAGACAAGACGCAATTTTTTGAGAACTAAACCGGTTTAAAGACACATTCGTTACAAACTGACCTCATATCAATTTTAATCAACGACCATCGCAATTTTCTCGCTCTTTAAATTTTTCCTCCAATGAGTGCGCCAAAAATTATTGAAAATAATTTAACTTCTTCCTTTGCATCCAATATTTTGTTGGACTGTCCTGTACCGTTTTCTATACATCTGCCAGTTCAATACGTCTACGAAACCGACGGGACTGATTTTAATGGTTCAGTTAAGTTCATCTTGCGTTATACAATGTATACGTTTATTGTATTATCTGTATTCTTTTCCCACAAAATTGTACAAAAAGTTATTGTGTATCTACGTTAAAATTAATACCTACGTAGTCCTTAAACAGACTTGAACAAACGAAATTACAGAAAATCATTGGTTGAATCTCGTTAACCGCGCAAAATGAAGCAAATTTCGATTCGAATGGCTTTGTTAATAAAACCACTACAGTATCGTAAGGTTTCTGCATGGTATGCAAGATGCTAGCCGGTATTGATATAACAGTTCGTTTGGCCGCTTTTTCGATAGTTTTCGCCTTTGCCAGAGACATCATATTTGATCAATAAAAAACTACCTTCAAGCGCAACATATTTTAATTTTGTCAGCTTCAAGAATAGTACGCGATCTTCTTTATCATCTTCATTCTTTTTGCTCTGAATCGAAAAAAAAACATAACAGCTGTTTGTTGAGTTTTGTCTGCACTTGTACACTTGTGTACACTGTGACCCGATTCCGCAAACATGCTCTTTGTAATGGGATTGTAACTCCATCTGCATATGTATACGATTTAGTTTGCCATCTGACAATTTACTGCTTTGAATAAAAGAGTGGCCATGATGTAGTTAGGTAGTGTTTGCCTGTGACCCGAAATTATATCACAATTCAATTCCTACGGTACGTTTCAAAATTATGAAATGAACAATATATATAGAGAGACTTTTTTTTAATTATTACCAATGTCAAGCAGTGTATTTCTCATAACGGAGAGATGCATGCTTCGATAGTTTGCTATATGTTAAAGGTATACCCCCTTGATGGTTGATCAAGTCCGACATATTATCCTCATTCCATATGTGGATTGCCAATGTAATGTAGAAAATTCATATCCTCTTAATGGACAGACCGGATATTGAAAATGATAGTCACTACGTTGGACTCTCTTCTATAAGATGTCAATGTAAAAATTTAATAAACCTTTTACAGCAAATAAATCGTTATTGATTTAGATGCTCATTTACAGCTGACACGGCTGTAGGAATATGCGTGACAGTAATTACAAATGGCGCACTTGTTGCGAGGAACTATTATACTTCATAGTGAAAGAGCAAACAACAGCTAACTTTTAAATAATATCAAGATCATTACATGCAGCAGCGTTCGTGACAACTAGTTACGTAATACTTGTACAGCACGTAAACTAATAAAAAATTTGCGATAACAATGAATTAACATGGCAAAACAAGTGATTCTACGAAATCATTCGACTATAATTTAGATCATCGGTGCATCATCCTTTTCCCAACAACAGATATCAATTTAATAGACTATAGCGACTTTCGACACTGGTAACATGCAAATGTCATAACTTTCAACAACGCAACAGATTGTTCAAATACCTATTCTGCGATGTTTGAAAATATTTTAAAATCACTCAACCGGAAAAGTTTAGTTTTTGTGACATCAAATGTCGATTTAAAATCAAAATATAGTATCAAATGCTGGTACCTAATTCACAATGGTATAGAAATTGTCAATCGCAAAGTGGAGCAGATAATGTTGACATATTTCTATATATGTAGTTGAAAGGAAGTACAGTACAAAAATTAACAAGGACAATCGCTTAAACACGTCATTAGTTCTGATAATTCCTTCGAAATGACATCTTACTTCACACAACAAAAGGGCCACTTCATCAAATTCAAAGCCACAAAAATTCACTATTGGTTGGCGATGACCATGCACGAAACCTTATCTGAATCAACTTAAAACGGACAGTCAACGGAACGAGCACTTTTGCAATGTGAATATAAACAATCCCCAAACTGTTGCTTCCACAAAGTTACCTCACGAAAACAATCCCCGTTTCGAAAATACAATTTCACTGTCAAACACACTTACGATTTCACTCTTGCTTCGAAGTTTAAACGCTTTGGTTATGAATCGAACCGATGGCATTGTATTCTGTCCAAACTGCACAAATAAATTAAATAAGCAAATAAAAAAAAATAAAAGGAAAACAAACAAAAAAAATGAGACTTTGCACTAAATATTAGGCTGCACAATAAAGTTTTCCGAGAACTACTGAGTGTATCCAATGAAACCGTCTTCGCTCCAGCAAAGTGTATACAGCACTGACTGGGCGAGCAGACGAAGATTATCTGGCGCCAACGAATCTCCCGGAACGCGCCAACTAACAGACGCAAGCCATCCACTATACTTTTAAGTGTCAGCGTCAGCGTGTAGTATATGTGATGGGGGTGTTAAGCTCGGAAATGCTTTTGAATTTTTGAAAGACGGCAGCTCCCGCAATGGATGTGAGAGGAGGAGCAACAGAAAAAATAGAGAGACTATTGTGTGCGTGTGTGTTAATGCTGTTGTCACAGCCATAACGAGGTCAACAAAAAGCGCCGATAAGCTTTTTCTGCTCCACATTTTGTATCTTAACTTCCTACATAGGGCGTAAGGGAAGAGGAGCCATTGAAATGCAATGTTAGGGTTGTTGCTTGTTGGCATCCCTTCAATTATAGAGATAAACCTATGACAATGAGGTCATTGAACGGCTTGTAGGAGTTTGAACACGGTATGGTATGCCACACATAGATGAATACAATCATTATATATGGTATACATGTACTAAAACTGAGAGTTCCAACTTTTTAAAAATGCAAGAAAGGAGGTGTGAGATTACAAATTCGAAATCTATTTTAAATATATCAAAGGATTTGCAAACAAGATTGGGATACGAAAAGACAAATCTATCCAAGCGTGATTGGAATACTTAATACAGCTGACGTTTAAATTGAATCGGTGTCAGAATCACAACACAGAGGTTTTGTTTTTTCTACATACATACATAGCCTAAGATGTTCAAGAAGTATTTGCGGAATGGATACGTTAATGGTACATTATTTCAGCGACACAGGGAGAAGGAGGATTTATATAATATGGAAAGGCGGCAAATTGAATTGAAAGTGGTAGGTATTATGAGTTGTTATTTACACTTAAATTGTGGAAATTTTGTGACGACTTCGATTTGAAGGTTGGCGTGACTTGAAACAAAATTAGATGGAGGTTTTGAAATACGTATTGTCAATATAGGTACCCGTCGCCATGCTTGAAAGAGTGCACAAAAGCGTGCAACAAAGCCTTTTTCAGTTTGTGGGGCTATTGTTGACAGTATTGTTTTCAAACTCGTCCATAATTTTTTTGTTTAAGCGTTCACCTTGTTTTATTTCAATTAGAAAAAAACGCTCGCTTTCCAGGTTCTCCTTATTTTGGTGCTGCAATAATAGGTACTAATCGTAGGAATAGGTACATCTCTGAAAATCCAGCAAACCAGGCGATTCGTATTTCGTTCGCCGGCGCTCAACTTGACACTTCGAGGAATCGCAGTAGTTGTTGAAATTGCGTTGCTTAAAATCCTATATACTTTATTTAGCTTTGCTGAGATCGAAGCTAAAAAAAAAACACACCTATTATTATTATGTATGTAGTGAAAAGGTTGGCTTTGGCTACGCGTAACAAATAAATACAAAAGAAGGAAACAAAAATACAAAGATTACTTTTTTTTTTATCGCGATATAATTATTAGGGAGAACGCATTCAACCAGTGGTTGGCAGCAGATACCTATGCCACCATTAAGAACAAAATACTCAACTGCTTTTAAACTGTTTATATCGTTTGTAAAATATAGTGCCCAAATATTTTCTTTAAAATGCCACCATCCATTCCAATTGATTTTCCACACATTTAACCAAAGCATTTCGAAATAATTTAATACATATAAAAACTCATTTTCGCACGCATATAATGAATAATTCAATAAAAAAGTAATTCTTCCAACGATAAGCAGATCGTAGCCTCCAGCTCTGAGTCATAAGCGTTGGTATTAGTGCTAGAGAACATGAAAAGCAATCTTGATCTGAAACTCTAGTTTGATGTGCTTATCAACAAGAATTCGATTTTTGTTTGGACGAAAAATTATGCCATCAATTAAACCTTCACTGTTGGACTCCACCCAACTTAGTTCGAAAGAAACTCTCGTAAACTATACCTTTATAAATTACAAACCTTAATTACTATATGTACATTCTTGTGTGCTTCGATGACTACACAATTTTGAAGCACGTGCCCACAACCAATCGTATACTCAAGGGCACCATTGAAAATTTCTCTAAGCGTGTTTTCATAGCAATATTTTAACGCTAAAAATTGCGCAGGTACTTAGAAGATAAAGGTATTTATTTATCCAGTAATGAGTAAAACATATGTTGACAAACGAGTTATATATAGTATGTATACCATACGCGCCAACTAAAAATAGATACAAAACAAAAGTAACGTCTAAAAGTGTACACAAAAATGGCCAAACTGCACGCACTAGGGTATAATTTGTCAACTACTTGACGCTTCAATGCGCACAATCTATGAAATAGTGCTTGCATAATGGCAAAAACCAAACGTACCGACGAGGGGCCACACTGACAATACGTGACTGTGTTTGTGCATTAAAAATATAACTGACCTACGTCAAAATAGTCAAATGCCATATGAAACAGACGGTTTATACCGTCGATGTCAAAAGAAGCGTTGCTTGACATGTTATTGATGTGTAAACATATTAACCGGCGGCCGGGTAAAATCTTAGTCACATGCAGTGTTTTATATCGTGGGATTTTCGATTTCTAAAAAGCCTTCAGTGGGATAAAGGGAAACAGCGCGAAATCGTGGGATTTTTAGGAATCTAACAAAAAACATTCAAACTATAAATTTTGGCTGCAATTTCATCAAAACATCTGCATTTTATCATGTCAAAGCGCCCATAAAAAATTGCTTATGTAAAAAGTCTTTTATGCAAATTTTCTAGAACCACCAAAAATAGTCATAGTAATGTTAGCAATCTGCGATTTTAATACTAAAGGTTAATTTAATATTATTTTTTTCCGTGTAATACAAATTTTACTTTAAATATTTGAATTTTTCACAAAAAAGTATCGAAGGATTTTTAAGGGAATTTAAGTACTGTGAAATGGGAAACATAAGAAAAATCACTACGCTTCGTCGGATAAATGAAGAGAGAGTCATAACAACACTGGTCACATGCGACGCTGTTGGGTTGTTTGCAAATATACTGCCTAAACACAATGAGGCCGCTGTAGTAGCAGTATGTCTATGTAGCACTGTCAAAGTTAAAATACACAGATTTCAGATAACGTGAACGAAAATAATGGTTCGCGCCGCTGTAGTAGTACCAGTGGCGGTAGTAGTTATTGACCAAATTTTAACATTTGTGGCCTAGGACCCTCAAAATCTCGAAAAACCAAAGGAAATTCGTCAAGAATAAGTGGAAGTTTTCTTTGCAATTTTAATGCAAAAATTATAATACCTCGAGTTTATATTTTAATGTGAGTTTTGTATTGCAGTATTATTCTTACAACTACTGCAACAGTTCGCCAGTAATCAAATTAATATAACACAGTCGCGCTGCACTATTAACGTTCAACTACATATGAATGCTCTGCGATGTATTCAATTTTAAACCTACACATACCAAATCTCAACGCCATAAACTCGGAGACAAGCATTTTGAGCTTTTAATCGCGCTTGTAGCTGTACGTTGGTCGTGCTCAATGGCTTTACTCAGAGACAAACCATACCATATTTATATTTTTATATAAAGGGTCCGCCATCTAACTTTCTTTTTTTTTCAACTAGTGCTTATTTCGCGAATTGTAACACTTAGCTCATGTCTGATTTGACAGATAATTAGTTTTATCCTTCCGCTGAACGAATATGGTTGTGTATATGCTTGAACAACGCTGGGAAATATTGCGACATTACTTTGAAAATCATGGTAATGTTGCAGAATGTGTGCGAAAATTGCGTACGGAATATGGAAGAAGAGAAGCACCGTCAGCTCCGTATGTTCGTTATCTTGTGAAAAAAGTGAATGAAACTGGCATCCTCATCGATAAACCAAAGCGTGAAAAGCCGAAAACAGTGCGTACACTGTTTGGTGCGGAATTTGGTCCAGAGGCATAATTGGGCCATTTTTCTTCGAAAATGAGCAAGGAGTGGCCGTTACAGTCAATGGCGATCGTTATCGGGCCATATTGAGCGAATTTTTGTTCACAAAAATATAAGAGGAGGATATTGGCAACATTTGGTTTCAACAGGACGGCGCTACGTGCCACACAGCCGAAGCTACACTCGATGTTTTGCGATTTTACAACGTTGGACTATTATTTGTGGGGTGCCGTAAAAGATAAGTGTTAAGCCGACAAGCCAGAGACAATTGACGCTTTAAAGGACAACATTCCTGAAGCCATGGGTGAAATACAGCTGCACACAATCGATAATGTGCTTAAAAATTGGACCGATCGTGTAGGCTACTGCATGGCCAGCCGAGGCAGCCATTTGAATGAAATTATTTTCCATTATTAACCGGAAGCATTGTACTTTCAAATAAAAAAAGAAATTTGAGAAAATATTCAGTAGTTTTTTTTTATAGCATTTTCAAAAAAAAAAGTTATTTGGCGGACCCTGTACATAAGTTTTATTTTTTTTGGGTGCTCACGATTTGTCGCGCTAGTATTGATCAATAGAAATTCGTATTGACAAATGTGACTTAACTTCTAAAATTCCTGCTCACAAACACACTCGCAAAAAAAATTATCCACTTCCGCTGTCTGCAAATTTCATAGAATTTTATCTGTTAAAATTTAAATTATTCGTTACGTCTTGATAGTATTTTTCTCTAGGAATAAGTGTACTTTTGCTTAAAATATTTATGAAAAATCAACAATGTAGATTGGTTGAGGGAAAATAAAAACATTTTGAACAATTTTTCTGAAGTTATTTAAGAAAAATTTACTCATGAAATCGAAGTTAAGATATTCAAAAGCGGAGAATACACAACCATTTTTCTCATAATATGTTTCTAGTATATAAGACATCTCATTTAGATAGTTTTACTAACCAAAAAATATATAATAACTAATCAATAGAATTCACTTATGTAAAAATGTGGTATTCCCGAACTCTGTCACATTCCCCCCGGTTGGCAGCATTTTTTTATTTTTTTTATGTTTTTGCATAGACACTGATTGACATCAACTTGGCGACGCCCAGTTGGTGCAACTGGTTCATATGCATCAATTGTGCTTATTTTACCTCCGCGTGGTAATCACCGGCTACTGGTCTTGTCCTTCCGGGCATGGCTTGCTAAACTTTTAAGTGCGAGTGTTGACCGCGAAGAAAATTGCAACATTATAACGCTCCGTCGGAATGACTGCCTGGTCGAGTCTCAGAGGTCTTTCATAAGCCCCTCAGAAAGAGGGCATACAGCGAATGAATCCACGAGGTTGGATCAGCGGTGGTTTCAAAGATCAAGATGGCATATAACATGTGTGAGCTATACTCTGGCATATTTGGAGCTAAGGTCAGTAAGGATTTTTCAGCACTAGTCGGGGTGCTGAAAAAAAGATGGCGGCGAATGAACCCTTTATAGGCCACCGGCAGCACTCATATCACCGAAGTGGGTTACTGGCAACGGAATATCCGACCCGCTGGCCTAGGATCAATTTATAGCCTGGCGTGGGGCTACAATGCTATTTGGCGGACCCTGCTACAATGCAGACATCACCGCCATCCAGGAAGTGCGGTGAGGTGGGCCGGACAAAAGAAGGATAAAAAACTGTGACGTCCACTACGGTGATTGCTACAGGATGCAGAAGCAGCGTCTATTTGGATGTGGATACTTCGTAAGCGGGAGACTTAGACAAGAAGTCTTGAGCTTTTGACTCGCCGGGAGGTCACAATGTGATTGCCTATATGCGGACGACGTTGCTATTACTGTGTCAGGAAAGTACCTTAAAACTTTAAAATAACTCCTATACAACACGATCTCAATGGGCTAATAACTTGGGCGAACAAATGTGGGTTCGGGGTAAACCCTCACAAAACTGAACTTGTCCTCTTTTCTAGGAAATACACTAGACTGACATTCTCAAATTAAGCTAAATACTTGGGACTCATTTTTGACAGAAAGTTAACCTGGAAGCCTAACATCCAAGAAAGAGTTAAAAAAGCCACTGTGGCACTTTTCTCTTGCAAAAAAGCCATAGGGAACAAATAGGGCTTACAGCCTCGTATCACTCACTGGCTATACATCTCTGTCATAAGACCGATACTCACGTATGGCGTGGTTGTTTGGTGGACTGCTTTGGACAAAGCGATCAATCGTGATAAGCTAAGCAAAATACAGAGAACAGCTTGCATGTGCATCTGCGGGGCTCTTCGCACTACCCCCTCTGCTGCACTTGACATCCTGTTTCATCTGGCACCCATTGACATCTTCAGCAGGCAAACGGAAGCTTCCGCAGCTGTAAGCCTTAAAGCCACTTCACAATGGACCAACAAAACAACTGGCCATGCTGCTATCCTGAACGATCTTCAGAACCTTCCAGGAAAGATCGACTACACCACACCAGAACTACATTCTTCCTACACTTCTAAACTTCCAGGTCTCCATTACAACTAGATCATTCTGGGAGGAGGACGCATTCCTGGGTGATGAATCGATCCACTTCTTCATGGATGGATCGAAAACTGAGGATGGTGTTGGTGGTGGTGTCTTCTCCGACATACTAAATGTAAGTCTCTCCTTCCGTCTTCCTGATCACTGTAGCGTTTTCAGGCGGAAATTATGGCGATAAAAGAAGAAAATGTGATATCTACTTAAGTTATCCGTATCTTCTCGGATAGTCAAGCTGCTATCAAGTGCCTGGAATCAGTCTCTAAAAATTCTATAACAGCCCAAGACTGTCGTTCGTCTCTCATAGAGATGGCGGGGCAGTTCAATATTCGCCTCTGTTGGGTGCCGGGGTATTTGCAAGGCTGATGAACTCGCCAAACACGGAACCACACTACCTATACTTCCAGTTAAGGATTCGTTAGGTATTCCAATCGCTACTTGTAAACTCATAATAAAGCAGGATGCTATCAATAGAGCAAATCTTAGATGGACAACCGGCTCGAGATGTCTAGCGACAAAACGGATTTGGCCAAAGCTGGATCTAAAACGTTCTAGATACTTAATATCCTTTGATAGGAAGTATATCAGTGCTGCAATAGGTGTCATCACAGGACACTGTCTTATAGGCAGGCATGCAACAAGGCTTGGCGTATTTGCAAACGATTTTTGCAGAAGCTGTCTTGACGAGGAGGAAGAAGAAACTATTCTCCATCTCCTCTGTACTTGTCCGGCCCTCTCACAAAGACGAAAACTCCATTTGGGAGCGTTCTACTATCATTATATAGTATTAACGATCTAAAAAACACAGACATTCGGAATCTCCTACGCTTCAGCAGAAGCTCCAATTGGTTCAACGAGTAGGGAGAATTGTATTTTAGATTCATGTGGTATCACAAGGGACCTTACAATGGTCTAAGTGTGTCGGCTAGCCGACAGCCACTTCAATCTAACCTAACCTAACCTTGACTCGTCAGTGAACGTCTTACAACCATCCGCATCAAGGCTAAATTCGCCAACATCAGCCTAATATGCGCTCACGCCCCCACAGAAGATAAAGATGATGCTACCAAAGAAATACCAAAAAAATTCTACGAGCTCTTCGACAAAACATACGAGCAATGTCCTAAGTACGAGGTTAAAATTGTCTTAGTTGTCTTTAATGGCAACATAGGAAAGAACACTACGTCTGATAACGGACTTAAGCTCTGTTCAGACGATTACCAGATCTGACAGTATTGTCAGGTCTACAAATGAAAAAATCGTCCCAAATATCTGCCAACCGTGTGAATTGCCAATTTTGTCTACCAAAATTTGCAGAAAAGTCATTGTCAGATAACTGCCAGACCGCAATCTGAAGATGAAATTGTCAGGTATCTGCCAATCGTCTGAACACCAGACGTTTAGGACATCTGGGTACGACATCTGCAAATTTTTCATTGTAGACAAATATTTTTCATGATTTCAACGACCAAAACGAAGTTTCGGTGCAATTTTTCTTGTGTTTTTCTGTAGATTGGCGCAAAATGTGTGAATTAAATAATTGATGTTGATATAACAGAGAAAAGGATGTAGGAAAGTTTATAACCCTTTTCTTTTTTAAATCAGACTTCAAAATGGATCCAGAAATATTTATGATCCTTTCTAATCACTTTTTTGTAGGTTTGAATATTTTGTAATTTGTGTTTTATGATGCTTGTAAAACTATCTGGAAATGTTTATTTCGTTGTTTAATTTTTCGCCAGGAAGTTTGATTAGATGCTTTAATACAATTAGCTGAAATGTTTTTTTTTATTTTTATTTTCTTTTTCACTCATATTTCGAATTGCTTGGAATCCATACAATTCCCGCTACTCAGGTCTCCTGCTTTCGCCACCCAATCCTTCGTGCATACACTGCGACATTTCTGTGGCAATTCATCCTCCTCACTACTCTCAAATACGAAATCGGCCAAAACAATCGCAATTGCATCTTTTTGTTCCATTTCAAGAGTTCACCACCAAAACCATCAGCAAATGAAATTGTCAGAGTTTGGTGACAAAACCTGGCAATTTGGCATTGTTAGGTAGTTCGCTATTGTCAGATCATTTGCAGCTTATTGCTAGATCAATAATTTTAGACCTGACAATTTTGGCAGATCTGGCAATCGTGTGAACATAGCTTTAGGCTTATAGACTTTGCTGCGGGCGCAATGCAACTATAGCTAGCACAAGGTGTCCTCACCTCAAAATTCACAAAGGAACATGGTGGTCACCAGATCATCAAACCGTCAATCAAATTGACCATGTTGATAGCGTGTAGCATAAACTAAGTATTAAATACCCTGATTCAATTCAATTTATTTATTTCAAACATACAAATTCAATATCTTATCAATAACTCTATCAATACACATATAGGGGACACAAAGAAATAGATAAGTGGCTCCGGCCAAAAAAGAGGGATTGCCTACAAGATGGTTTTAAAAAACCAGTCTATACTTTCGGTTGCAGCCGGATATCAGGTAGCCTGAGGAGGTTGCTCATTTTGTTATGGAGTGCGGGGGTTGTGTTGGAAAAATGATGTTATTTCTAAGTTCAGGTTGAAATTGTTCGCTACTATGCAGTGAAAACAAACCAGCCAGCAGATCATGGGTGATCCAACACTGGTTGTGTTGAAACCATGAAATTGTCCTATTGTCGCAAACCTAAGTTGTCGAAAGCATACATCGCCCTGTTTGTGTCCACGACAGCTATTCATTTGGAGCTGGTGGGTGACCTCACAACTGATGCTTTTCTTGCAGCGTTACGTAAGTTTGTTGCTCGACGCGGCAAGTGCACCAACATTTACAGTGACAGCGGGATGAATTTCCAAGGAGCTCGTCGGTGCCTAATGGAGATGCATAAATTGGTTATGGCACAACTCACATCGCCACAATCGCTGCCGCTCTTGACAAGGATGGTATTGCGTGGCACTTCATCCCCCAATCAGCACCACATTTCGGTGGCCTGTGGGAGACTGGCGTCAAGTAAGTCAAATTGCAATTTCATAATGTAATAGGAAAGTCTGTCCGAACTTTCGAAGATCTCTATACTGTTCTTAGCCAAATAGAAACCATTGTAAACTCTCGTCCTCCATGTTCTATGTCTGATTCTGATTTGAATCCTTTAAATCCTTTCTTGTAGGGGAGCCTCTCACAGCCGTTCCTGAGCCCAGCCATCTCGGCCCTCCACCATATCGTCAGACGCACTGGAACCATCTTCAGAGCATGACCCAAGGTTTCTGGAAGAGACGACAAACGGGGTACCTAACAACACTGCAAGAGCGACCTTAATGGAGACAACACGTTACCAACCTCAGAACTGGAGATCTAGTTGTAATAAAAGAGCCGAACCTACCGACGAATCGAACATGTCAACCCTGGTACAGATCAACGCGTACGAGTCGCCACAGTTCGAACTACATCAGGAACATTCGTACACCCTTTCAACAAGCCCGCTCTTTTACCTGTGTCGTGCAACTCGTTCCAGGGGGCCGGAATGTTTGAGATTCAACCCACATTTGGATTTACTGAACATTTATAGATAATTTGCATTAATTCATCTTTGACTTGTGTTCAGTGTTATGAATCACTTTAATCTACTCGTATATTTACATTTAATGTTCTCTTAAATTCTCTTTTGTTTATAATATCTCTGTAACACTTAAATACACATAAAATTGCATTGCCTGTGCGAATCGACCAATTGATGTTGCTTGTTCTCGACCACAGCAGGCACCACATCTCCAACCACAAAGATAAGTACCAGCTACAAATCGACCAATAATTATAATTAAAAAATACGTTTAAACCGCATAATCTTCTATTGTTTTTTTTTTTTTTCATAATTTTTCCTTTCGGTAGTCGTTTAATCCAACACAATAACCGAAGCCGAAATAAAAAATTTAGGAACTTCTGGAGTTTGTGCGAATTCATAGGAAAAAACATGATTAGTTGGTTGGTTGGTGAAGGTGAAGGCCCGTTGTGGTCCCTTGTTTCATAGTTGAAATAAATGTATATTAGGATGTGTGTAGAGGGGTTGGTTCAGTTATGGGTAGCCACTGGATGTAGGGTTTGTGCTGTCGGCGAATCTGTTTGTCCTCTTTTTTTTTTCAAATTCGCCATTTTGTTTATATTAAATAAGTGCTGCCAACCGTAGGGGAATGTGATAGAGTTTGGGAACAACACATTTAACATTACTGAATGCTATAGGTTAGTTATTATATATTTTTTAAATGTGAATAATATAATTTGTTTGGTTAATAGAACTATCTATAAATGAGATGTTTTCTATACTAGACACATATAAGGGCAAACATGGTTGTGTATTTTCCGCTTTTGAATATATTAACTTCGATTTTATGAGTAAATTTTTCTTAAATAACTGAAGAAAAACTGCTCAAAATTTTTGATTTTTCATAAATATTTTAAGCGAAAGAACACTTATTCCTAAAAAAATACTAAGGGTATTCACTTAAACGCGTAAAACCCGCATAGACGTCATAAACTGCAGATATTTACCACCTCGTAAATGAACTGTCAGATTTTGTATGGAGAATAGTTTACGCAGGCCTCATAATTTTTACGCGATCAATTAGGCTCGGAAATCGAAACGTCAAATTGTGACAAGCGTTTTCCGCGTTGTGTGAATTTCTTTTCAATATTTTAGAGTGGCATCAATGACGGTAAGAATTTGATTAAAAATTCTGCAATTAAGCAATGACTTTTCTGAGGTGTGTTCACTTAAAGCACCGCAGAAATGTATGTATTTACGAGCTGCATATAATTATGAGATTAAGTGAATACCCTTACTATCCACACGTAACGCATAATTTCATATTTATCGGATAAAATTCTATGAACGCTGGCAGAAACTTTGCCGACAGCGGAAGTGGCATTATGCAAGGGGAGAGTGTGTTGGTGAGTCGGAATTTTTGAAGTTACGTCACATTTGTCAAGAATTTCTATGCATTTGCCACCCACTATAAATAAAGCTTTTAGGCTCTGCTTTAAACGCTTATGGCTTCCTACGTGAGATTTGAATATATACTGAAATGAATTGACAGGCTATTATTTCTATATTCAGAAATCTTCACTTGGTTACGATTCAGTTGTGATCTTAAGATCATCAATAAGTTCTCATATGCCTCATCGACCTACGAATAAATCAAGACATTATAATAAACTGTGTTCCGTTCGTTGAATAATATGAAAGGGATCTTATTACGACAAAAAGTCGTAGATAACAAAGGAAGGCGTACGCAAAAAGAAGGACTACTGATTTGCCTATTTTGTGTTTTGTTTTTTGCTTATAAGAACCTTATAACAGAACATATGACAGTTTAACGGTTTTTTTTCTTTTGTAAGTGTAGTTGCATCGAACACGGGCAACACTATCGCACGTGCGTTCAAGATAAAATTTATAACTTCTTCTTCCGGATAATAAAAAATACTGTGAAGCCCTTCAAAAATACAAATTTTTAGACAAAAAAAAACTATCTTTACCCAGGGCTAGGGAAGTCCTCTTAAGATAATAAGAGCATGGATGCTGTTATATAAACACGATTTTTTCAGTAGATATGAGAGAGTGTTATGTAAAAATATTGTATTGCAATTCAGTCATTGTAATTGTGTTCTGTCTCATTCTGTTCTGTAATAATTAAGTAGCATTTTACCATGGAGTGCGGGAACTGAACCATGTTAACTAATTTTGTATGGCCGAAAATTTTACATTTCAGTATTGGTCTTAACCTCACGTTTGCCATCACACTAGGAATATTTAATGAACGTTCATTGGTCCCACATACACATATATATTTTATTGGGGTTGCAATATGCTCTTTAATTTGAACTAAAAACATCGGATAAACCTAAAACATGATTTTTTTTAAATCATATATTGTAGACATAGTGCAGAACGGAATCAGCATCGTCTGCATGCAAATCTCACCAATCCTAGTAAGCTTCTTGCATACTGCCTTATGACAAAAAATATAGTCATAATACAAATAACGGTTCCGATGCGGATTATTGGTTTGGATTAACAAAAAGTTAACACTTCGACTTTCCAGAGTCTACGTGGAGAGGCTTCAGTGTATGTACATTCACAGACCCCAATAACAAAAAACCTGTGTATCGCTAAATCACAACCTAATTCGGACATATAGGTCAAAATTTCCCAACAAAGGGGATTGCCAGTCAAACGACTATAATCAAACTACCGATAGGGTTACCTGTTTGTAGATTGATTTTTTTTTTTGTTACTTGTTCTGTGTGACTTCTGGATGATCGATTCCCATCGCTAGCGATCTCATCCTAGGCCTCTGGCCATCGGTATTTCCCCCTCCATAAATATTGCATTTATTTGCTAACAGAGGAGAACGTAAGCAATTTTTCTTAAGAGGCCTCTACCCAGAAATCGAGCATAAATGCAAAAAATTACATTTTGTTTCTCTGACTGAATTGAAACTGAATGCATTTGGTAGAACAGAATTTTCTCTTCAAAAAAGTCGGAGGATGTTTTTAGAAAAACATCTCAGTTATATTTTATTTACAGAATTCCGAGAGGTGTTTGGGAAAATTTGCATAAAATGATTTACTATTGGCCAAACATCGCAATTACCGTTGCAACAATTCCAGAGGGTATAATAACCGAGGAAAGAATTAACTGGTCGATTGAGACTTTTTCTCCATTTAAATCACCTGGGGTTGGCGGGATTTTTCCAATCATTCTCCAGAAGGCCAGGTCAATAATTATACCAGCCATGATGAGACTCTTCACACGCTGCCTAGAATGTGGTCGCATTCCCAGGGTACGGCAAGGGTAAGGGTCGTCTTCATTCCGAAGGCAGGCAAGCCCAGCGATACGACTCCTAAGGACTTCAGGCTTATAAGCCTAACATCTTTTATCCGCAGTCGGCTTGACGATAGTGTGATCTCAACGGCTCAGCATGCCTACATTAAAGGTAAAGGGGTTGAGACCGCGTTGCATTGAAAAACATCATAAGGACAAAGAATACACACTAGCCGCGTTCCTAGACATTAAAGGAGCATTCAACAATGTTAAGACGTGCGCAGTGAAGAGAACACTACTCAATTCCAACGTTGACCAAACGCTTATGCAGACGGTGTAGTAATACTTGCTACAGGAAAATTCCTACCTACCATAAGCGAACTACTAGAAAACGTATTACGAACGATTAATATGTGGGCAAAACAATGCGGTCTTCCACAGAAAACTGAACTAGTCTTGTTCAGTAACAAAAGAGTGATTCCAAACTTCAATCCTCCAACTACTGACGGTATACCCCTTAGGGTAGCCGGAAGTGCAAAATATCTGGGTGCAATCTTAGATGCGAATCATAATTGGAAATTGAACTTCAATGAAAGAGTAAAAAAAAGCTGAAAATGCTTTTTACGCATGCAACCGAATCTTCGGTAAAAGGTGGGGACCAAACTCCAAAATAGTTCTGTGGATGTATACGGCTGTTGTGCGTCCAATACTAACGTACGGATACTTAGCCTGATGGCAAGCCACAAACAAAGCATCGGAATCGCAAACTAATGACCAAAATACAAAGACTAGCATGTACAAGTACAACCAGCGCAAGAAGGACAACACCTACTGCTGGAATGGAGGCTATCCTCAACTTGATACCGTAAGACATATACATGCAAGAATCTGCAGGCCAAAGTCCCCTCAGGATCAGTCAAGCTAAAAGCTGGAAACCCTACAAAATGGGACACGCACAGATTCTGAACAAATACGTGGGAGATGTTTCCACTTCTGACTACTTGTCTCCCCATCTTGACTTCGACAAACCATTCTCTTGCTATTTTCCCTGCAGGAAGGAATGGAACACAGATGAACCCACAAAAGGGAAATCGATATCCATATATTATATATATTATAGTATATTTTGAAAGATATTCGAATCAGACTCGTCTTTTTTCGTCTCTCTGCCTTTATAAATCTTACCCAGTTAGACTCTCTGGATTTCTCCAGAGTTCTTCCCTCGGTTCGATTTCTAGTGTTAGCACTAGCATCTGTTTATGTGAGATCTGTTTCATCGAATGAGTATCCACCCAATGATGTTCCAAGATCTTCATTCTTCTGCCAGCCAAAGCTGGACATTGACACAGTATATGTGCCGCCGTCTCAGATTCCTCCAGGCATTGTTTACAAGTATCATCCTCTCTAAGGCCCATCTTCCTTAAGTGATACCCGAAATTAACATGTCCTGTACACAAAGCCGCCACCCATTTCAATGTTCCTCGACTCATGCTTAGAACCCTTCTTTGAGTGGAGCAGGTCGGCCACTTAATTGCCATTTTAGCCTGTCTACATTGTTCCTCGGTTGACCACCTTCTCAGGTGTTCTGCCGTGATCCATTTGTGAATCAGCTGTTCAACCATTCCTCTGCCAATTGAAGAGAATGGTTCTGGTCCCAGTAACTTTTCAGTTGACCCCTGTTTTGCATGGGAGTCCGCCTTTTCGTTGCCTTCGATCCCTATGTGTCGTCGTACCCAAATCAGTGTTACTTCATTTTTAGAAGAACACTTATTGAGCTTGGGTACACATTCCAGTGCTAATGATGTTGTAATATTTGCTTGTTCCATGCGTTCTGAACAGACATCGGCATCCGCTCCGCCATCCATCATGGATCCATCTGTGAAAATCACTATTTCACCACTCCTCCAAATAGAAGGATCTAAAATGGAAGCTGCCCATATGGTGTCAATGTTAGGAATAGCAATTACTGATATTACCATATTTATTGACAACCAGGTCTAGTAACCGAGAGGGAATAAACATCATCGCCAGCAAGGGCGTCACAATTTGTCAATGTCAATCCATCCAAGACAGAGTTAATCCTGTTCACAAACAGATACAAAATTCCCAGTATAACTCCTCCAAAACTTAAAAATAAGGAGCTAAAATTCAGCAACCATGCTAAATATATAGGTATTATATTAGATAGTAAGCTTAACTGGAAGCTAAATATTCAGGACCGCACAAGAAAGGCCGCGGTAGCTATCCACACCTGTAGGAAAGCCCTAGGTCCCAGATGGGGCCTTCAGCCTAGGGTAACAAACTGGCTCTATACCGCGTTGGTCAGACCTATCCTGTTTTATGGAATCCTGGTTTGGTGGCCCGCGCTAGAGAAAAAATACAATTCTAAATCTATTGAACGCATACAAAGATCAGCAAGCATTTGCATCACAGGGGCGCTCAGGTCCACTCCTTCGGCTGCTTTAGACGCAATACTATACCTTCTTCCTGTCGATATCTACGGGAAATTAGTTGCGTCTATGGCAGCCCTAAGGCTTAGAGAATCTCAGAAATGGACCAACTATCAGAAAGGTCATATGAATATCCTCCCTGGCTCAATCCCGGATAAAACGGATTATATTATTCCCTTCGAGGACTTTAACATAAAATATAAGGCAATAATTCGAGAACGTTCCGAATGGGAGAATGGCACAATAGTAAATACATATGCACTTGAAATATATACAGATGGGTCCAAGATGACGGAATTTACGGGAGCGGGAATTTATTCTCATTCACCCGAAATCAATATTGCCTTGCGCCTCCCGGACCACTGTAGCGTTTTTCAGGCAGAAATTATGGCTATTCGAGAGGCAGCCTACAAACTGGCCTTGTTACAGCCATAAAAGCCCTGAATACACCAACAACCAGAGATCAAAGTTGGTAAAACAATGCCGGGAATCTCTTAACGAGATTGCGGACAGATGTTCAGTAACCCTGTGCTGGGTTCCAGGTCACAGCGACATTCCGGGCAAATGTAAAGCGGATGAACTAGCCAGAAAAGGTAGCGGCCTTCACTCAAACAGCAACAGTGAACCGTACGTTCCTATACAATCGATCCAATTCTCCCTATTTAAAGAGGCAAAAACGGTCGCAAATAATAGGTGGAACAGCATAAATACCTGCGTCATATCCAAGCAGATCTGGCCAAAACAAGATGCTAAAAGGACTCAGAGACTTCTCTCTACAAGTAGAAACAGAATCAGCTCCGTAGTGGGAGTATTAACAGGACACTGTTTGATAGGTAGACATGCTCGCAGAATGGGAGCACCCTACAACGACTTTTGCAGAAGCTGTATGGATGAGGAGCAAGAAGAAACCGTTCTTCATCTTCTCTGCACCTGTCCAGCTCTGGCACATCTGCGCAAAACCATCCTAGGAGACTACTTCTTCGATAACCTCAATGACTTGTCTCACATAGACATACGCTGTATCAGCAAATTCATTAGAAAGACCAAATGGCTTCAATGAGTTTTTACATTTCTACTCAACGTCAGTAGCTGACCTTATCGACTAGTGGCCGTACCACCTGCATCGCATAGACGGGTTGTTTATAGATAACAATCGGGGGGTAGACTGCTTCGGTCATCCCTCTTATATATCCAAACAAACCGTCACTCGGTCAAACTTACCTCCTTGACCAATTTGAACCAACCCGCAATAGGCAAAGCAAACCGGTCGAATGCTACGTTCACCACTACTACTATGCTGTGTGACACTTTTCGCCATATTCGATAAGCTGCTAGAGGATACACGCGAAGGTCTAACCGATACGGGCACCACTCGCATATCCGAAAGCATACTGTCGACCGGTCTTCCCCCTGACCAACCATTTTAAGTCTCCAGTAAGGTGCATAACGACGTATAGCGGCTTACGTTATTTCGGCGAGATGTCGGAAGGATATAATCGATGGGCACACTGTTTCGGTCACCCGTCGCTTATCCGAAGACAAATCGTCCAATAGTCATCCCCAGTCTCATTTCTTCAAGGAGTTGTCTGAAGATTACAAGCGGGGACGGACTGTTTCGGTCACCCTTCCCGTATCCGAGGATAAACTGCCGCCGACTCTCTGTACAAGACGTAGAAGAATTGCACACGCAGACAAAATGTCACACGCACAAGAAAGCATCAATGTGCCCATTAGCATGACCGGCATATAGAGTACATGGATTTATCTAAATCATATAAAAAGATTGCGGTAATCTTGGCTACATGTAGAATGGAATAACTCTGCTTGGTTTAAAGATATTTGATAAGATGACGTAATGTCTGCACAATCTAATGATACAATTGGTGTGGGTGACCATATACTCGTAAGCTGTGTTTATGTGCATAATAAAACAAAATTTGAGGTGATATTGTCTGGTGAGATAAAATTTGTATAGCGAGATCGCATGTACCTATCGTTCGATGTCATCATTTTGAAACAGATCTGTAACCTGACGTTCAGCCACATGTTTATAAGACTCAAATCGGTTACCAGGTACAGTTGGCCATTCCATGGTAACCACAGATGTAAATGTTGCTTTCGAAGAATTTTAGCTTGTTACATCCGAAAACAGACTTAAAACGTGCGGCTTTATCAGCCTTCCTGTCAAAAAACTGTCAGCTTATTGTACATTGTACAAACTATACGACACACTGCATGCGGAATTGCATTACTCAATCGCATATTTGTTCTCAGAAAACTAAACGCTCTTTTAATCTTTGTTGAGTTCCCCAAACGGCAGATAAAATCACAGTGATCTCATCACCATCAGCAACCGTCGTCCTTATGTGTATCACTCACCTCAAAATCAGGTCCTGGATATGTAATATTCTTCAGTTTTTCGACTTCTTCTTTGTACTTTCTGCAATATTCGATTGCATTTTACAATTATTAACTTACTTTCAATCTGTCATTCCATTACCTGTTCAGATCATCAGTTTTACGGCGTTTTTCAGTCTCCTTTTCTAATTTTTTTCGCCACGATTCATCGCGTTCGGCAATTATTTCAAGGCAGTGTTGTAGTGTGGAAATTACCCCAGCTGTTGTAGCACGAAATGTGATCGATTCACCCTAAGAACAAACAAAAAAAAAATCATTTTCTCTTTCCTTAGTCTAAACCACATTCTCAGAAATAACCTTAAAATCAATTGGTTTTAAACCATCGCCTAGATCTAAAGGCTTCCCCGTTCCTTTGTTTATATCTGCGCAGGCATCGAAGTACCTAAAAACATTTTTCTCATATACATTTGTGTATCAGTTAGCGACTGAAGTGGACGTACCTCTGTAGCGTTTCAATTTGTCCAAACAAAATATCTTTAAAAGTTTCAATCTCGCCGACTTTTTCTTTCAGATTGCGCTGCGTTTTCTTGAGACTACTACCACTGGCGGCAGATAATGTATTTGATTGCAATGACATGGTACTTCCATGACGTCGCAACGATGTTGTATCTGTGCTGGCAGATTCCTCTTTATACAACTGTAGAACTTCAACCCAATGCATTCGATCGTCTGGGGTTTCTGCACGAAGGCACCAATTGTTGTAGTTGTTGACCATAACATCGAAACGTAATTCATCTGATTCGTAGGTCTGTAATGAGAGCATTGATTACAAAATACCGAAATAAAATCTATTGGAACACCGTTAAGGAAACCTTATATGAAACAGGCTACTGAACATTAGTGTTAGTAGCACGCTAAATGCCACCTTATTCTACTAACTGGTTTGTTTGACTGTGTACTCCTTCCTGTGGGCATCACGTGAAGCTAGACAGATTTTAAAATACTTGAATCCCATTGTATAAGGGGTTGTAGACTCGAAGGGAATACCGATCCTCCAGGCTTATCCATATGTAGTCTACGACCTACAGAGAGAGCAAGGTAGGTAGACAAGCTTAACATAGATCTCCTTAGTCGTACAATCGAAAATGGGAGAGAAGAAATTTTGGAAATAACGAAAACTGCTGAATATAGGACCACAATTGGGCTTATCAACCGGGCAGGTAAGGACTCAATGCCGCTTCTAAGCCATAGGAGCGAGCTCAGGAAACTAGTATACTGATGGACCACCGGAGAAAGTGCTTGCACCTTCGACGCAAGGTTACCAGAGGAAGGAGACACGTTGAAATAAGAGGCACTACTTGTAGAGTTCAGAAACGTAAAGTCAAAGCTCAAGAGGGCTATAAATTTGAGCAAACTCCGCCAAAATGTAAACAGCGACCACTGGGTAGTGATATAAGTTGGGCGCAAGAACGATCACGCCAGGCATGAGTGCAGAGACGATGCAGACGATAGTGTCATGAAGATGCATATCACAAGTTGTTGTTGTTGTTGATCTTGTACCCGCATCATCCGTCATTCGTCGGTTTGTCGTTCGTTTTGAGTTCTAGAAATTGGGACATAAAGAATAATCCTTCAAAATCACACAAGACACAGTTGTGTCCGCAAGGCTTTGTTTCAGAGTGTAAGCCAATTTTCCCTAGAATTTGCAAGCTCCACAATCTTATTTACATTTCAATATACCTTGATGGTTTCAATTGAACTTTGCTCCCCATCTTAACTTGCTACCACACAAACACACTTTAGATTCCATGCCTCAACCGTCTCAAGTGAGAAACCCCCGATTGGGTCACTGAAATGATTAAAGGTTCAATTAGAACACTTACGTTAAATTGCAATTTCTTTCTTCTAGATGTATCACAAACTACTCATTGGCCAAATGGTTTCTCGTTTTCTGACACAAATATCAATAAGTGAAAATGTTTAGAATATAAACGCACCTTGATGTTAGCCTTGCTTAGGCTTATCGCACCACGACACCCGAAATCACTATCCGTTTCACTTTTGTAGTAAGATAGTGTCCCATCCTTCAGCACAATATATCTCGGTTGCCACCCATAAATATAGTTTGTCCATTTGCTTAGGTAACCTCGCAGTTCTACTGTGTTGTCGAGGAACTCTTGATCGGAATCTTCACCGGTCGAATTGTTGCAATCGAATGTATTAGCAATGGCGTTGCTATTAGTAGCCGTAGAACTATTGTCGTCCATGGCTGGGGGAGATGAGCTGGGAATCCTTAAAGTTTCGTCACGTATTTCCTTTATAAAAACACTTTTCCACGGAACGCGTACTTACCCTGCTTAAATGGGGTGTGCTTCTGAGTGACCTCACTGGCCACAATGTTTGGTCAATTGATTACAAGTCGAGAGAATTTTATTGATGTGTAATTAGAGCCGCTGTACGAAAACCAAATGGGCAATTTATTTTTATTTTTATTTAATATCTGCTGATTGGCGATGATTCTACTACAAACAGAACTGCTGATGCTGATTATTTGATGATAAAAGAAGTGTTCCGAATGTGATTCCCGAATACGCATGCAAGTTGATTGTGGTGGCAAAACAAAATTAAAAAATCATCGAAACTGTCACTTCGTTGTTGATTTCTTTCTGCGGTTGAAAGAGAAATGTCAGAAGCAGAGTTGCAACATACAGATATCTAAAATTTCTACAGTGAATGTGTGCGACACAATGGGTTGGTTAATTTGATAATTCCAAATTCGCTGTAGTTATTGTGAATGAGTGAAGTGAACGTTATAGTTTAAAGTAAGAAATAGTGAGAAATTTATTGTTTTCAATCGTATGAATGAAAGTTTCTTAGTACTGAAACGTTTTGGTAGAAATCAATTTTTAACATTATTCAGAGCTGGTCTAACTTTGCGTAGTTTTTAATTAAATGTCCTTTTACATGAACACCACGGAGCAAAAGTGTAAAATATATTACTTTTTTTTTGAATAATGTACATTACATTCTATTTGCTTAAGGCTAGGTAACAAATGGTGGTGAATAATAAATATATAAATGCGTTGGCTCAACAATAGGGGCCCAACGGTATACAATAATTATTGTTTTCTTAAATCTATTTCATATAAACTGTGGCTCTCTTTTTGGATTCATACTCGTAGTACCTATACATCGTTGTCTGGGTTGACCTAGGGAAGGGGTATCTAGCCGTATTTTATTATCAGCGTGATCTGATCCGAATCAGATCACGAAAATAAAACAATACGGATCATAGAAAAATTTCATTTTCTGAGCAGTTGCTTTCAAAACACGACGGATAATGTATGAAAATGGCAAACTTCATATTGCCACCAGCCATATTGCAAACACTCTGTACAACGTGACGTCACAATATGATGTCAATTGACATGAGATTTCATTTGCTTGTCGGGGGTGCTACCATATGAATCAAATTAATAATTTTTATTTTTGGATATTGTTTTTAAAAAAAGTAATTTAAAATTCTATGTTCAAAAATGCAACAAATAAACAATATTTTGCTACTGTATTTCGGTTTTCGGTGTATTTATGATTACGAGCGAATGATTTTTTTTAAACATTTATGAAATGTTCTCGATTTGCTTCAGAAACATTTCATAAACATTTGTCAAACATTTCTGTTTTTGCCGGTGTATACGCCGATTAAGTATTTATTAAGCGTTTATGAAATACTTTTTACTGTCGGAAATTCACGACCAGAGGCTCGAAAACAACAACACGACTTCCGTTATTATGGTGTGTTTTGTTTCTAAAAGGAAATGAGTTTACCTACAATCAGTTCAAATTGTAATAGAAATCTTAATTCAGTTTGCACCTCTGGTCCGCTCAGATTGGAATTCTTAGTCAAAGTAAATGAAAGCGGCTTAGGCACGAAATTCCAGAAGAACAAAATGAAGTTAGAATTAGATTTTTCTGTGATAAAAAAGAAACGTGTTTCCCAATAACTAGGTTCTAAAACAATTTAAATTTATGCAGGTAGCTAGTTTCGATTTTTTATTATTCCAAGATTTTCTGGACATTTGTATTTTATATTAAAAGAACAAAAACACACCTCTGAAACAAATTATTAACGAACTGCGAAACATTTCATAAACATTTTTTTTGTTAAATAAATGTTTATGAAACATTTACTTAAATATTTCGCTGGTCTGGGCATACCTTTATGGAATGAAAAGGCAAAATCATCTCGAAGGCGGGAAATGTATTCGATGTGAAAAAAATGCTTTTTGATTTTTTGTGTTGTGAAGGGTGTTGAATATTTTAGTCTGGCAACGTGACTGTGTGGCTTGGCTAATGGCTATCGTTTACAGGCACACCAACATTGAAAAATGAAACAAGCCACCTAGTACAATACATTTTCAGATCATGATTCGTGATCTCGATGAATATCAGGATCATGTGCTGTTGTTGTAAGTGCATGTATTTCGATGATCTATATGGATCATGGCTGATAATAAAAAAGGGCTATTGTTTAGCTCCAAGAACGCGATAAGTTACCGATTGTTTACCCAAGAAAGCGATAAGTTACCGATTGTTTACTGACCGACCACTAATTTTTTAGAAAAAAAAAAATAAATTGTGGAAAGGTGTAAACACAGAAACCCTTTTCTTTTAAATTGGTCTATCTTTGAATGTTTCCGAGGAAACTTAACAAAACTTTTATACAGGCTCCGCCAAATAACTTTTTTTTTGAAAATGCTATAAGAAAAAACTACTGAATATTTTCTCAAATTTCTTTTTTTATTTGAAAGTACAATCCTTCCGGTTAATAATGGAAAATAATTTCATTCAAATGGCTGCCTCGGCTGGCCATGCAGTAGCCTACACGATCGGTCCAATTTTTAAGCACATTATCGATTGTTTGCAGCTGTATTTCACCAATGGCTTCAGGAATATTGTCCTTCAAAGCGTCAATTGTCTCTGGCTTGTCGGCGTAACACTTATCTTTTACGGCACCCCACAAATTATAGTCCAACGTTGTCAAATCGCAGCTCCGAGGTAGCCAAACGACATCAGCTCTGCGGCTGATAATGCGATCTTCAAAAACAGGGCGCAAAACATCGAGTGTAGCTTCGGCTGTGTGGCACGTAGCGCCGTCCTGTTGAAACCAAATGTTGCCAATATCCTCCTCTTACATTTTTGTGAACAAAAATTCGTTCAACATGGCCCGATAACGATCGCCATTGACTGTAACGGCCACTCCTTGCTCATTTTCGAAGAAAAATGGCCCAATTATGCCTCTGGACCAAATTCCGCACCAAACAGAGTACGCACTGTTTTTGGCTTTTCACGCTTTGGTTTATCGATGAGGATGCCAGTTTCTTTCACTTTTTTCACAAGATAATGAACATACGGAGCTGACGGTGCTTCTCTTCTTCCAAATTCCGTACGCAATGTTCGCACACATTCTGCAACATTACCATGATTTTCGAAGTAATGTCGCAATATTTCCCAGCGTTGTTCAAGCGTATACACAACCATATTCGTTCAGCGGAAGGATAAAACTTATTATCTGTCAGATCAGACATGAGCTAAGTGCTACCATTCGCGAAATAAGCACTAGTTGAAAAAAAAAATTAGATGGCGGACCCTTTATTTGGGCAAATTGAATGTTGCAAAAGAAATTTTGTTGGAAGAACTCATTAGAACATCACAACAAACTAACGTTTTACGAGTAGTGGAAAACAATAAGAAAGACAAAAAAACAGAAAAAAAAAACAACTACAACGTTAAGCACGTATGTGATTAGTATATTTTTAATTAAATACCGAAGAAAGTTTCTTAAGAAAAAAAAAAAAAAACTTATGTGGTATTCGTTTGGGCGCTCTCAGAGCACTTTTTTTGCCCTCAGAGCAATTTTTTGTTCGTTTGGTACCAAAAAAAGCAATCTTTTTCAGATTTCAGAGCACTTTTGCGAATCTAGATATTTTCTCAGATTTGCTTCAGATTTACTAATACAAGTGCATTTGAGTTTGACATTTGGTGGAGTTTGTTTACATTTGCGTGAATTTTGTCTACAGCAAAGAAAGGCATTGCATCGGGTGAATCTATTTTCGTAAATAATTTGTGTGCAAACATTTAGAAATCAATCGGGACGGAAATTTCGAATGTTTTAATACAAAATTTAACCAGTGAATCGAAAGCCCATAGAAAAGTGTCGAAGACTACACATATTACAGTCGCACGAATATCAACACAAAAAAAGAGCAAGAGCGTTTTTATGTTCGATTAGGCACCCGAAATCTGAAATCTGAGGGCAAATCTGAAGAAGCCCAAACGAATACCACATTAGAAAAAATATAAAACTGCTGCTTCCATTGCCCTGATGGAAGTCAACGTCAAACACAACCGATGCATTTTGGCGACTTGTGTGGCTGCATGAAGACGGTATGGAATTGCCAATTGAATTCGATTTTGTCTCTGAAACAGATTCTGAAACAGAAATCCTTTGCAAACCATACTTCAGATTGCAATCCCATTGAAAATAGGTCTTTAGATGTTCATATGTATAGGTAGTTAATGTTTTGGAGAGAAGGAAAAAACGAGCTGTTCGGTTGAAAGTTAATAAGTGAAACTATACGAGTATTCCCCGACTTGTGTAAATGCATTAGTAAATGCAATGCTGGCATAACTCCTTAACTTTTACATCGTTTCGAAAAACTAAACTGAGTTACGTAAGTCTTAAAACTATTACAACGGACGTTCAAGGAAAAAAATCTTGATACATACTTCTGTCAAGTTTTGAAAAACTTGTCTGTTTTAACTAATGAATTTTTATCTCTTTTTCAGATCTATTACGAATCGAACAATAGCAAGCAAACAAGGAACTTTTTGTTTCGGATTTGTTTATATAATAACGTTCGCTGTTCACAAAGGAAACTAAGCACTAACCTCTTCTATTTTATTATTTATTACGATTGATGCCTTTGGTTTTCTAATGCTCATCGCTATAAGTAAAAAAAAAATGATTTTCTTATTTTCACCAGCTATATGCCATTGACTTATTACAAAGTTTTCTTTTTCACTATAAAACTCATTGAATATATCAGATCTTAAAACATCAAAAATCATTAAACGAAAACAAATAGTTGGCGCAACAGGTCCGTTGTGACCCAGGATTAGTTTCTCACAACCATTCGTTTTGCTTGAGTTTTTCATTTTTGGGACGAATGGAAGGGATCTACAATTTTATGCCGAGTCCAAATGGATAATTGAGAAGTTCTATCACCACAGTTATACTCTCAGATGTTTGTCAGACTTTCGCTTGATGTGGCGCAGTGAAAAACAAACCTTAAGGTGGAATTTGGAATACGGCACTAATTTCAAGTCCACCGAAGATTTACCTCCCGCGATATAAGTATTAGTGAGATTGAACGATACATGGAAGATACCTGTAGACTTTTTTTTAAGTTTATGGGTCAATAAGTTAAGCTATTGTTATTTTCGTTTTCTTTTCTAGAATAATAAGCATTACAGAATTAATTTGACATCACTCCTTTTAGCTTTGCATCTTTTGAATAGATGGCGCTTTTTTCTGTTTTTTGTTTTCTGTGTTTCTATTGGCGAATGGAGGCTAACCTGTGGTGGCAAATTTTCGCATTGGTAGGTTGCTATAGATTTTGACAGCTGGTATGTATTTCTATGAAAAACTAAGAAGTTTTTGTGAGGATTTGTGTACTTATCTAAAATATACATTTAATATTAGAAAAAACTCATTTGATAACAGAAAAATAATATCTTTAAAGTGAGTGCGATAAGTTAGTGTTGATATAAGAGTTTATTTTTTATCAAAACAGATGTTCAAATATAATGCCGTCATATTTTTAAAAGGCTTTATAGACACTAAAGCTTAAAATAGTAGATCTCACAACTATTCGCTGGACCTGCATTGCACATTGTCGTTTTATTTTTAATTTTGGTAGAACGTAGATTTAAAATTGTACGATTTTATTTGACCATATCTTTAAGATTAAATTTTGAAAATTGTGCCGCAAATACACTAAATCCAATCCATGCCCTTTATCCGCAATTATTACATGCTGTCACTCCCAATTACATGCTTCGACGATAGCTCCATTCCACCAACCCAATTTAATCAACAACAATTTCACTTTCATTAACAAATCAAAAAAGTACGCATTAGCCACCCATTCCGAACAAAAAAAAAAACAAAATAAATTCCAAAATCCATTCTACGTGCGATTTCATTCCTTCTCTTCGTATATTGCGCATGATTCGGCAATTGCAAAAATTTCTTTATTTATTTATGAATACGGTCCAATAGTGGCCGTCAGTATATTGCTAATGACAACTCAAACTTCCGACTTACAACTTGCTGTCAGTCAAAGACCTATTTCCTCGCAAAAATACGTGCTCAAAATTCAAAATATTTTACTTACATAGCTCACCTAAAGAAACCAGCTGAAAAGGACTCTGCATTACCCATAATGTTCCACTCCCCTGTCACACAACGATTATCTCATAGTCAACGTCCGCACCGCTTGTCCGGAAGCCCACTTGGTCAGGCGCAAGTACCAGAAGAAGATATTAGAAACCGCACCAGCAATCCTCAGCACAATTCGAGTAAGCCGACGTCCGCTAACAGACTGTGTTTAAGTTTTAGCCAAAACCCGATCATAGCCACCGCCACGGCATAATAACATTGTATACTGGCTTCTATTGATTTAGTTGATCGTCGATCGTGTGCAAGGTCGGTCGTGTGTTCTTGATCCGCGAATTGCAATTTCATATGAAAAAAGCTATTTCCGCAAATGTGTTGCTAGTGATATTTCGGTTATAACAATGCCTTAAAATCTGTGAGTTTTGTTTCTTCTGTTTGGGAATGATAACAATCGTGTCGTGTGCTTAGCTCTTAGACGGTTTGAAAAAAAAAAAAAAAAAAAAAACACGGGATTAACTATTCTAGACTGGTTACATACGTGCAACAGGCTTTAAACTGGGACGTTGTATTCATGCTGAGTTAAACAATGTAAGTTGCTCGGACTGTACTCTCGTTTGTATTTTGTGTGCTGTTGCATTGTGATCTAATAGCAGGTTCTGCGGGAATGCGATGAGATAAGGATAAGGTTACTTAACCTTTTCCTTGCTTGAAGCCTGATGGCTAGTGTGGAATATGCAGAAATTCTTCTTATACCCAATTTAGAGTACTAGTGAGGGGAGCAAATAAATATGGTATATGTCATGATCTAGCAATGCTGGAGAGTGGGAATTCGATATCAACATGCCAACTCCTGCGTTTAGGACTTGTAATTGTCATTTGCAAATAGAAATGTGTAGCATTATTTGATTCAATGTACATTTTTTGAGTGAAATAAGAACGTTTTATAAAGAATGTCACTATCAAAGTATGTACTTGAAAAGAAGTCAATTTCAATTTTGGGGGGTGTGAAAGGACAAATTATCTGTCGGATAAAAATGTATTTAGTTAAAATATGATTCTGCAAATAGGCATTTGCGGAAAGTTTAAGTACCTCCGTTTACGTAATTAATCGATTAGCATGAACATTTTTGTCCCCACAATTTATATAACTGATGTGAATTGTTTTAATTGAGTGCTGTCTTTTTAGTACAGATCCTGTTACATACATTTTATTTAGATCCACCTTTTATCATACTTCTCTATAAAATTTTTATATCATTACTGTTTAATTTCTTAAGCAAAGTAAAGAAAAGTATTCGAATGTTCAATAAAACATTTCAGAGTAACTTGCGAGGGCGGTGGGCCCACTATATGGTGCCTGGTCTTTTGTGACTATCTCACAACCTCACTCAAACTAAAATAACTTGTGCTCTCGACTTTCCGCCTCGATAAACACATCATATTATGAAAGGTGACGATATGAACTGTCGTTTTGTTTCTTTCATTTTTGCTTTATCTTTTTGAAAAAAAAACTCCCGACAGATTCAACGGACTATCTGTCCATATTTTCTTGGTATAGTTATGTTATCTGTCAATTGAAGTTGAAAAGAGTACGGGCAAATTTATGGCCTCATCTAATAACCCACCCTTAGAGGTTATCCCATCTTTATTATTGACCGCGTTCCACCGCCCCATCTGGTGAAATGTTAATTTTTTTTCGGAAGGGGTTTGACATGCCACTGTTCATCTAGCGGGCAGTGGAACGCGGGCATTTTATAGAATGTTTCCAGCTTCTTTCCCCACTTACAGAAAATGTTGCCATCCGTTATTTCGCGAAAACACTCGAAAACTTTTTTCCCATACATGTTTCAGTTTTCAAAACAAGTCTTGAAAACGACTTCCAATCGTTGGGTTGTTGTAACAAACACAGCTTTTGCAAATTCAGCAGAGATATTGACCTAACAAATGTCACAACTCACAACATACAATCGTTCTCCACAAATAATTGATGGGCTAATATTATTCTTAAGATTTCAGATTTCTGCTGCCAAATCGAACATAAAACCCGAATTTTATTGGTTCTTATGTGTATTGAGTTGTCCGCAAAAAAAAAAAAATGTTTCACTTCCACTGGAAATTAATTTCAATTGATTTCCACACATTTATAACAATGCATTTCGAAAAATTTAATATATCAACAACTCAGCTAAAAAAGCAACATCATAAACATTAGTATTAGTGTAAATATGAAAAAAAATCGAGATTTCTCAAAAGTGCCACAGATCAAAAAGAAAATGTTTTTTTTTTTTTTGCAAATGGAACATGAAAAGCAATTTCGATTAAAAAAAATATACCTATCTTTTTGCCAAATCGAAAACAACATTAATTAGAGCGATCGAAATTTGTAACCAAAATAATTTGCAACGAAGCTTAACGACTAGTGTCTCACAGCTGATTGAAACGTCAAACGAAAATTAGTTGGTGTTCGGTGTGAATGGATCGACGAGTTTTCGCTGCGGTGTGAATAGGGTATATAATGTATAAAGTACTTAAATCGTCGTCGCTCCTGAATCCATTTCTGATATTAATCATCAATTTTAGGAAAACCCTCCCGAAAAATCGAAAATAATTTTTTTGTTCGAATTTTGTGTGCAATTGTTCCGGAATGGCTTTTAGAATGGAAAAATAGAAAATTCGTAGTGGAAGGCTCGGAAAATTTTGGAAATGATTTGATGTAAAGGTGAAAAATTCGTTGTGAAGCTTGGAAAATTTGGGATAGTTGTGTTAAAAGAAAGTTTGTATCCATAAACATTTATCGAAGCTCCTCGAGTCAATGAAGCACAATATGTAGTTTGAATGCGCGCATAACTCGAGAACGTATTGTTCGATTTTAACGATTTTAAGCTTGACGGTTTCGTTTTGAACCAAGGAAGGACGTATGCTAATTTTTTTCTTTGAGGGGATGAAAGAGGCTATGAAAGTTTGTATGGAGAAATACACTTTAAAAAAAAAAGGATACAAATCGAGGAGTGACACTTCAAATACAAAAAAAAAATATTTTAAATCTTAATATATTATCTAAAGGGTTTTCCAATGAAAGGTGTTATTGTGAATGACCGCTATTTCGGTAGCTGTCACTTTTGAAGCTTTTATTCTTTGCATTTGACAAGTAGAAACTACGCCATTACTAAAAATGGAACGATACACGCTTCAACAACGCATTGAAAGTATTAAAATTCACTACAAAAATGGTGAAAATCTTGCAGTCACAGTTTGCAAAACTAAAGCATTTTTTGGTCGTCGTGAAGCACCTTGTCGGACCGCAATATAGAAATTGGTGGAAAAATTCGAGCTTTTGGGACAAGTTAGTGATGTGAAGAATAAAACGCGTGCACGTCGCTCAAGAACAACTGAGAATATTGCCGCTGTAGCCCAAAGTGTTGAAGAAAACCCAGGTTTGTCCATTCCTCGTCGTTCCTTGGAATTGGGCATTCCACAAACGTCATTACACCGTATTTTATGGTCGGAGTTGGATGGCATTGATCTGGACAGCGTTTACTTTCAACAAGACGGCGCTACGTGCCACACAAGCAACGAAAGCATTGATCTTTTACGGGAAAAGTTTCCGGACCGTGTTATCTCTCAAAGAGGTGATCACAATTGGCCACCGAGATCTTGTGATTTAACACCTTGCGACTTCTTCCTTTGAGGCCACGTGAAAGATAAGGTCTACGCCAACAGCCCAGCGTCGATTCAAGACCTCAAAGATAAAATTCGTGAGGCTATCGAGGACATAAGGCAGCCACTTTGCGATTTGGTTATGGAAAATTTCATGAAAAGGATATGGTCCTGTATGCGTGCGCGTTGTGGCCATTTGGCTGATGTTGTTTTTCATTATTAACGGCATACCTTCCTCTTCATTATGAAATAAACATCCGATCATTTATCTCATTTCTTTGAATACCAAAATAACACCTCTTATTGGAAAACCCTTTATTTACATACATACATATAAAATCCGTGGGCGCAGTGGCTTAGTGGTTAGTGTGTTGGACTACTAAGCGAGGGGTCCCAGGTTCGAATCCCGCAAAAACCCAAATTCCAACATAGGGTTTTTTCCACCGCGCCACCTCTCGCGAACGTCTGACAAACATCCGAGAGTATAAATGTCTTTAGAGCTTCTCAATTAGCCGTTTGGAATCGGCATAAAATTGTAGATCCCTTCCATTCGTTCAAAAAATGAAACTCACACAAAACGAATGGTTGTGAGAAGCTAGGCCTTGGGTCCCTACGGACCTGTTGCGCCTATATAACTATATATACATATAAAATCCTCGATGACGTTATAAGTCGATAACCGCTGGGTCAGCATCATGATTCTTTTTTTGTTTTATTAGTATTGCTGTATTCTATAGTTTAGGCAGTCCTAAAAGATAGTATACTTTTGGACCCGATAGGTGGATGAAATTTTGTGGATGTGTATGGTTGGTTACAGCTTAAATGATAAGATACTTTCCGACCTGATGGTGGCGCTGTTGGCGATCTACAAAGCAAACTCAACCGATTTCAATTAAATTTTGTGGATGTGTATGGTTGGCTACAGCTTGAAAGATAGTATACTTTGCACATACCGCGGATTCCGCTTATTAAGAACGATTTGCCATTCTTATTTAAGCGTCTTCAATTACCCGTGCGTCTCGCTCTCGCCAATTAAAAAAAAATATAATAAAACAACCATTCGTTTGAGTGTGAGTTTTTCATTTCGGAACGAATGAAATGGATCTACAATTTTATGCCGATTAAAAACGGCTGATTGACAGTTATACTCTCGTATGTTAGTCAAACCCTTGGAATTTGGGTTTTTGCGGGATTCGAAATTGGGACCCCTCGCTTAGTAGTCCAACACACTTACCACTAAGTCACTGCGCCACCAAAACAAATAATTATTTGCAAGCATAATCCCTGGATATTTGTGGTAGCAAACTTGATTTCCCTTGTTTCTCACATGGTCAATGTGGCGTGCTCACGTGTGAGCAAACCTTCCGCTTTGCACGTCGCCGTCGTGTACCTTAAAGCACATTAGTGAAAAAGCGGAAAGTTGGCCGACACTTCGATCATTGCGGTTTGATTGAAACACATCGACATTGCTATACTTTAGTTATTTCTATTGTATGAGTATAAGTTTTGAATAAAGAATTTGAATTCACCGAATTACATAAAGCAACATGTGCATTGTGCAATTGTGCATGCTCGGAATTATTATTTTGCTTATATAAACGAATTTGGGCGGAACGAAGTTCGCCGGAATTAATAAAAAAGAGCGTGCCGTCCGTGTGTAACCTCATATCTCGACAACGGATCGTTCAATTTTCATGATTTTGAACTTGATGTATTCACATTGGACCAAAGAAGGAATTTTGTCGCGAGAACTCACTTTAAGGAGTTATAATAGGAAAAAAATGAACTGGATATAAAAACGGGGAATGTCACTTAAAAATAAAAAACAACTAAATATTTAAAAATTTTAAATTATATTTTAAGTGCGTTTTACTGAGCTTTGATCGCTACAAAGCAAATTATTGAAAGAATTTAGCGGAACGAAGTTTTGCAAGGTCAGCTAGTACCATAATAATAATAGGTTTTTAGACAGCTGATTTTTTTAATTTATTCACAAGGGCAATATAAAGTTTAACAAGAAATCATGAACCAATAAGTGAATGACATGAGAAATTTTTGTGTAGAAAATGAGTTTATGAATCAAGACGCGGCAACTTGTGCAAAAGTTTCGCAAATCATTCCGTATTAAGTGTTCTGCAATACTTTTTGTTACATTGCGCTTGGGTTTTTTTACCTAATAAAAACATGATAATCGCTTTCATGTTAATGGCAATCTCATGTAATACTTTTTATTTGGTTGCTTTGGGGATCATAAGTTCGTCTTCAACTTGTGCGTTAATTGTTATGTTTAGGTATGACATTTGTTAATTGTATACAATCTATAACCGGTCAGTTTAACGAAAATACCTTTGGGCCTTACCAATAATCATCTTTAGTCTTTGCATTAAATATTTTATAGGTCACAATGACTAGATTTATATAGAAAAATGTCGCCATTGTAAGTTCAGCATAATTTATAATGCAATGAACGACAATTTGGCGACTGGTGCCACCTATCTTTTTATAATGCGTACCTACCTTTATTCAAACAACAAAATCAATTAAAATTCAAATAATCGATTGATTGCTTCAATTGCGTTTTACTTTCTACTTCAGTAAATCCATTGAGCCAAATTATCTAACTACAAAATTTGGCTGGTAGTCAATCATTGACGCCAGTCAATAGACCACTGTTTTTCCAGTCGGACTTCCTCTCTGGAATGCAAATTGTTAATTTTATTCCAGATATAGGTAGTGTGCTGGTGGACTTTCTTTTGATTAAATCGGACCGATCCAATGCAATCGAAAGCGTGGGTTAAGTATAACCGCATGGCTTATTAGTAATTCACATCATGATTCCTGGCACTTGTGCCAATGTATGAGTGACATGCGAACGAGTATGTGACTTCAGCTCAAGAGGATTCTACAAAAGTGAATTGTTTGTTATCGACATTGACGACATGATGCTTTTAACAATTTATTAACTGATCAAGTTTCAAAGATAGAACAGTCATTGAAGAGTGTATTTTTATTCATTTAAAAGCTCGGCACGTTTAAGTTTAATTGTAGATGCTTTTAGCAAGCATTCGTTCCATTCACAAACAAACTTAAACTTTGTATGCATTCTCGAGGATGTGTTAAAGGGTTATAACGATTGATAAGTCATCAACACGTAAATGTCATACAAAATCATCAGAAATTAAAGCAAATGGCAACAATTAGAGTCCAATAGATGAACGTGTTCTTCAAGTTAATCATGAAGTCGACACTAAAGAGGAGATACATTTCAAGATGACCGTCTTCTTGCAACATTTAAAACAGTCGTTGGACGCTTCGTTTCTTTCTTGTTCAACATTTTTAGATTTGCAAGAGACGGAACATTAATGCTTAGCTTTTTCCCAAATAAGACAAGACTTTAAAAGTTCTTCTGGCAGATGCTGTTATTATGTTAATGAATTTAAGTTTGAGGCATAAATTAAATCGAAAATGTTTGCAAATGGGTGTTATACGTTCTTCACGCATGTCCAGGCTAGATTTTCAAAACTCGCTGTCGGAATTTTTCATATAAAATTACACAGTATTTAGTGTGAAGATTCAAAATGACTATATTTCGCCCAATGACATGGGAAACACAAACATGACAAAATGAGGCATATTTTAGTACTGATACATGAAATTTATTTTTGACAAAGGTTACGACATGTACTAATTTCTATCTCTCGCTAATGGCTCACTTCACATGCATCCCTATCAAGTACGTGTGCGAATAGAGCAAAGCAGAATGTAAAAACTATCATATTTCTTTCTTTCTTCTACAATTTTTAATATCCCCGATGAAAGTACCGCAATACGAATGTATTAGTCACTACGAGAAGGTCCAAACTATATGTTATAAATTCTACTGCGTCCACTACTCCATTCGGAGTGGTTTCCTTGTTAATTTTGTCCATTTTCTTCTTATTTCTATACAACCAGCAAACATCTTAAGGAAAAAAAAAACACAGAAATCAGAACTTCATTGAGTTCACTTTTACTAGGAAGTGCAACGAGGCTTCGATATAAAACATGACATCCTAATGTAATTTTATTTTATATTAATGCCTCCAATACGCAGCCAAATATTAACTTTTTTAAAATGCCTTGATTGAACGATTAGGAAAAACAAGTGACAGCAGCAAGAGAAATTACCAACTACGTGCGTATAGGGAAATGTCAATGGCTTAGAATGGATGAGAAAATCGTTAATGAACGCGAATAATATCTTTATTCAATCTGCTATTGAGTTTGCAGTGCTAAAGATTGGATCGATGCCAGATTGTGATAAAAGGGGGAATTCGTAATTTAACTGAAAATAGAAGTCAAATGCCGCAGTTTGCTTTAATCCCTCATTACCGGCAGTGGTGGTGTTGTGACAAGACACTTGGCTGGATTGGAGTTGTGTGGTCAGTGATTTTTTGTAAGTTTCTACTGAATGTTGCGAGCCAAAGATTCCTAGTGCACTGTTTTATATTAAAGTGCCGTTGATTATCAATTAGTAATATGATATTACGTTTGACATATTGCGACTAGTTTTGTCAATCTTAATCTAAGGGCTGGAGCTCTGATAAAAGAAAAAACCCGAGAAATCTCAACTTTTCCTTATATCTAGACAACCTTTCACTAATACCAATGTGTATGGCACACGGTTGGCAGTTACGAATTGATTACCGCTTGAAGGATTGTTTTTTAACTGAATTATTCATTTTACGCGTATTATTTCGAAATGCGTTATTATAAATGTGTAAAAATCAATTGAAATGGATTTCCAGTGCAAGTGAATAAAAAAGTTTTTTTTTTTCCAGCCAGCTCAATAAACAATCTCAAAAGGGACTTACAAAAGGGCCTCCACATAAAATACTAATATATCTAAAAAAAAAAAACAAACAAAAACCAACAAAGACATTTTTATTTTTAACAAAAAAAAAAAAACAATTTATTTATTACGAAACACTTTTTTTCATTTGTTTGCATTCTTATTCATTCAATAAACAAAAAAATCTTACTTAAACTGAAAAAGGGGCCATTTTCTTAATTTTCAAAGAGTGGGGGCCAAGGCTTCCTGGGGCTTAAAAAGGGGCGAAACGGCAACGCTCGACACAAGAACAAATAAAAATAAGATTCAATGTTCGATTTGGCAGCAGAAATCTGAAATCTCAGATCAAAATTTGAAAAGCCAAATCGAACGACATTAGTTAATGATCAATCGTATTCACTTGACAGTAGCAGAAGTTATTTCAAATTATTGCCGGAATTAGGTATAACTTCCGTGGGTGAGCACTCTGAGTGAAGTTAAACCTTATGTTGAAAATATTAAAATGCAATTTTATGTCACCGTAATTTTTTGGGAAATTTGTTGGATTACCGTGAATGGCCTTTCATTTGTAAATCTTTTACAAAACCAAAATAATAATATATGAGCTGCTGATTCAGAATTTGAGTGCAATAGTTCGATCATCTTCTATTTTTTCTATATATTATTAGTATGAATTATATTTTTATTGTATTTTATATATATAATTCTGTCGGGGTGAAACTCGATGATGTTATAACTCGATAGCCCTTGGGACGATTTTCATGATTATTTTTTGGTTTTGTTTGCTTTATATCAGGTTTAGGCAGAAAGACAGTTTAAGAAAATCGCCGTGAGGTTCTGATTTGGCATCCCATGATTCTTCCTATTAAATATTTATTTTGACTTTTCTATGTGTCAAAAATGAATAAGCAAATAAATGAGAAAATAAAGAATTTCGGATGTATTATACGTTTGTCAACAGTGCTGGTTTGTTTTTGATTTTGCGCATCGCTTCAACAGTTTCTTCGCTTTTAAACAGTTGAGTTAAGGTAAAAATTAAATGTAGAAAGCCTAACGCGGACAAATTAGTTATTGAAAAGTAAATTTCAGTAATTTTTGTAAAATGCAACGACACACAAATATTGGCCGACGAACAAGGCAATTGAGAAAGTCAACAACAAATGTATCAACGAAGCCAAAATGAAGAACAACGCAAAACACATTGAGAAGTCGACAGAATGTGAATGTGACATCGCATAAGACAAGATCAGTTATGACAACCCGAATCGAAGTTTTTCAGCCTAAACCTGAAAACAATTATACCTTTTTGCAAAAAAAAACATACCAATTTAAAAAAAAATCATGCCGTTTTTGTGCAAAAGACAAAAATTGCATATTTTACTGTGGTGGCGAGTTAAGAATTTGAAAATGTATATATGCTTTTTCTCAAAATTATTCCATATCTGTGCCGAAATTGGCATCACTGGACCAGATTAACAGCCAAGCAATTAGAGAGTTGATGTAATGAGAAATGCGTCAAATCGTACTGTAAGAGAGCAATCAAGTTCAAATTGACGAGTGGCAAGACGCGCATCGTTGCCGACATAAACTAAGTATCATTAACGAAGTATTAAATAGACCGTCCGTCAGCTCTTCCAGCTGTTTTCCGTGTTTCTATGTGCGAAAGTATGTGTGCCATGTTAAAGTACATTGCATATGGCAACCTGACAGTTGACTGACAACTCATTCTGTGGTGACATTGGAAAAAATTCAAATAATTGGCCGTTATCGGGACGTGTCTACAAAACGGTGGGTATGGTGTGGTGAACTTAGTAATAATTTATATTTCATTAATAATCCATACAGTACAGGATGTTTACATTGTGGTTGTAAACCAAGGAAATCGATGAACTATAAGGACCACCTGCAAAAATTAAATAAAATCAGTATACAAGTAATTATTTGGAATTTTACTGATAGCTATATATTTAAGTTTCAGTTCATTCCCGTACAGTATAAAGAAAATAAATTTATTTTCGTTGATTGCATTTATACGACATTTTTTGTTACTAAAGTGCAATGAAAATTTAGATAAAATAATTTTAAAAAGCTGAAAGAATTTTTTTGTCAGGCAAGGCTCTTTTTTCGTCATGAAAATTTGTTTATCATGTCCTATGAAGGTTGTATATCGTTTTTAGAAGGTAACATTTCAAAAAGAAATCCACACCAAAATAGTATAAAAACGAACAGGCCGAATTCCATGGATAGGACAGTAAATTTTTATTTTTTATTTTCTAAATAAACATTATTCATGGCTGTTCTCGGCTGACTCAATTGTTTTCATTAATTACGCTAGTTTGAAATTCGTTTGTTTATTAAATTGTTGAATTTTTGTAATAATTAATTTTTTTTTGTTGCCTTTTTGTTTTCTGGAAAATTCATGAAAAAATTTTAACTGTTACCCACTCAGAAATGTTCATATCTCTGCCCTTAACCCCAACGACCATTAAATTTTAATATTCCTTATCAATTCTTCCATTTGAATTCGTGGCCTTTTTTCTGTCGCCATTCGCCGGCGAAAGTATTTTTCTCCGAAAACAACAAACGTAAACATTCTCAATTTGCGGATTCCGCTTATTCAGAACGATTTGCCATTGGGTCTTAAGCGTTCTCAATTTCCCGTGCGTCTCACTTTCACAATGACAAACAATAATTTCCAAGGAGCAAGGATAATCGCTGAATATTTTGGCATCAATTTTGAATTCCCATGTTAGGTAAGGTTAGGTTATAGAAGGGTGTGTGGTGCACAAGCAACATTTGCACTCGGAGGCCCTAAGGTCCATTGTAATTCCCTTCGTAGATTCAAAAATACCCAAAACTTTATCTTTCTGATTGCTTAAACTAGTTGGTGCTATTTGGGAATTTGAAAAGATCCGGTATCTCAAAGAACCTGAACCCCAGAGATCGGAGTCGTCGTTCTTGGAGAGCGGGACATTGGCACAGGAAATGTTGGATCGTATACGTTTCCTCCTCGTCTCCACAACTTCTGCATAGGCCGTTGGTTTCTCGATTCCATTACCGAAGCATAGTGAATTCCCATGTTCCTCCAATGGTCAATTATATGTTCCGTGCTCACGTGTGAGCAAACCTTCCGCTTTGTACGTCGCGTTGTGTACCGTAAAGCACTTTAGTGATAAGACATTAGTTTACCGGAAACCGGCAATAACGAATTTGACCAAAATGCGAAGGTACATTGAGCAAAATTGATGTTTAAAAAATTATTGCGTCCTTAATTTTCAATTCGAATCACCGAAAACAGCAATGTTATTTTTCAAAAACAGCTCTCACGATTTTGATCAAAATATATAGGTATTAAATATTAAGTGATTACTCTAAATGAGATTACATACTTAGTTTTTCTTAAAAAAGTAGAATAAATCGGTTCCTTAATTATTTCTCAAAAATTTATATTTTTATGTAAAACTCAACTCTTACTAGCAAATATTTCCCTCTTCTTCTTTGTTTCAACCATATTGAATGTGCACCTTAAAATAATTTCAACCACTTGGAGCCGCACACACGTCCATTGGCTTATTCGGTTTATAAGCGCTAATGCAAATTCAAAAACAGATCTTGTAAAGATTAAGAGCTTATAAAATAGTACAAAAGGTGCTTGTACTTGTTGTTTTTTTATTCACAACTTCTGCCGTAATAGATGAATACCCCAAAAGTGGATTTTATTCAAGACTAGGTATTCGTATATTTCATGAACCGTTTCTTTTATCTAGCATCGGTTCTCAGATTTTTACCTACCTATACGTAAGAAAATAGAAACCAAAATTTTGATGAACGAGAACGTTTTTTTCGACTCAGTCGTGTACTTAATTTTGTTGACTGCCTAGATAACAGGGAGAAATAGAAAAATTAAAGAAATTGATATTCTCAATTTTTTAACGTGTTTAATCGTTTTTACTTACTTACAACAGATACAGGATGTTTTTATTTCAATACAATATGCGTATTAGACTGATCATAGAAAATTAATCGCAGGTATATTCTTTACCAATAAAAGAAAAATACGGTTATGAAAATGGGCACGGGCAACCTTATCCTTATCCGTGTCGGATAGAATTATAATCACTTTCAATTACAATTTATACACAGGCTTACGTTCAACGTCATGGCATAGCTACCAATTGACACAAATTCGACAAATCCGTAAAAGAAAGACACCCAAAACACACGTCTAAATAAGAATTGCTTACTGATATCTTATTTTTATTTTTATTGGCTGGCGACATTGGCAGCCACGACCAGTTTCGCAACCAGTCTGGCCTCCAATTGCGACTCAGACAACGCTTGTGCGTGAAGAGCTTGGCAGGCATCGCACCCATTTGCTCTAAACATTAGAAATCGAAACCGAAAACAAGATCTTTCTCCGAATCTAATCTCCGCCTGTTGCTGCAAAGTGGAGCAAAGAATATTCTCTGAGTCTGTGTATCCCCTTTAGGGATACAGAAAATGGGTTACCCCGAATGGATGTGTCTTTGTTGTAATTGGTATACGCAAGTGTTCCCAAAAAGTGGGTCGGTTCTTGTCTTTTCAATCACAATTTCGAGACAATTTAAATCACATTTGAAATGAAGATGCCACTTACAGAAAAACAAGTGCAGAAGGACTTTAAAGAAGAAAACGAAGATCACTTCTTGTTATTGAAGTCATTGAACTCGTTTTAAAATTGTATAGCTGGTTGCGGGAGATGGATAAAAAAAAAACTTGTAAATATTTGTAATCAATGATTAAGAAGTGAACATTTATGATTCACTTGGAAGCGAAATAAGGTTGCTGCTGAATAATTATTAATGAGGCTTGTCGATGTCAATGTCACACCCAGTATTGTATTTCTGTGTCAACGCAACGATGGCAATTGCTAAATCTTAAAGGGAAAGCGAGTGTAGTTCCAGAACAGGATTAAAATATTGTAAGCTCTAAATTTGCAAAGATAAATAGTTCGTAAGGTTTTGGAAATCATGGATGTAAAACAAAACGTTCCCTTGGACAACAACTCTCTTTTCATACCGATTATTTCAGAAGTCAGGAATGCGTCTTTTTAATTTGGTGTGCCGTTGCTATTGGGATAGTCACGGCTCACAGTTCTGTATCCTTTTAACGTCTGAAGATGATGCTGATTTCAGGCAGAGTGACGTTGTCATTTGAAATGATTTGTATTTCTGTTGACTTTGCGTTAACTTAAACATAAGATCACAATTTAAAAAGAAAAATATAAACAACTGCCACTATGACGTCCTTTAAAAATATTTCGCGTTGCTTCGAAAAGTGTTCTTAGAAGACTTTTGTTGACTATTCCATAATAATCGGAAAAGAAATTGAAATGAATCCATGAATTTCAAAGATATGATTGTAAAAAAAATACGTCTTATTGAAGAGTTAAGTTTTTTTTATTTAAACTCGGGATAGTCAATGCTTACTATTTTATTATTTGCAGTAAGATGTAAACACTAGTATTTCTTTGTAAATGCCACAACAACAAAACCTGAGCACGGCGAAAAAAAAACATTTCTCCATTTTTTGCTGTCCTATCCCCCAAAAAATGATTGACATTTTAAGTGTTAATAGGTAATAGATGTTGCTACGTTTTGATCCTCATTTCCATATGAATTCTTCTCCAATAATCTCATTGATCGTTTAATCTCTCTTGTATCTATAAAGTTGCTGTCAATCTGAATATTAAAATGCTTTTCATTTTGCGTCACGATCTGACAAATCTGTCCTTCTTTGAAAATTATGTCTTCTTTATAACAATAAATAATTAAAAAGGTGTAAACAAAACACATCAAAGTATAACTCATTGACACTCGAAGAATGCGTAGCCTTTGACTGTCAAATAGTTATAGTGTGTCGCTTGCTTACATCGTTTTCCTCACTCTTCCAAATTGGTCATCCGTTTAGTATATACAGGTGAAGGTCGAAACAGACACACATACCCACTATTTGAATGTTTTGGTCTTTATAAATTATAATAGTTAGGACTTTGAATGAAATTAAATTTTCTGGATAAAGAATATTGAATTTATTTCGCGTTAATCGGTTCAGTATATGTTGAGATTACAGCGGACAAAGTTTTTAAGGGTTTTTGGCTTTATATAATAGTCAGAAGTAGTATCGCTTGTGGTACGTAATACTAAAAGGACCACAATTTTAGATATTTACAGTGCGACCTCAATTAAAGCAAATAATATAAATTTGGGCAGTAATCGAGTCGAAGAATTGTAGGTGCCAAAAAACACTTAAACACCTCGGAATAATAATAAAAAAAATCCTGTGTTGCACTGGTGAACAGACCAAAACTGATAGTTTAATTCAAATTATTTAAAAATAAAAAAATTTAAATTTTAATTGTTTTTTTTTTTTTTTTAATGGTAAAATGTAAGGTGTTGTTTTTATCGAGGAGTTGCAGGTATCGAGCTTTGCCTTTATTGCGGTCGCCTGTATACATACATTTCTTTTTTTTTTAAAACGGAAAAGTGACATCAAGATATAGAAAAAAATACGAAACTTTTACTTTTACTTAGTGACTCTATATGCCCCTGAGTTAAAATTAAACAAATGCTTACTTCAAGGGGTAATTTAATTGTATTACTTATAGGTAAATGAGGCGCTCATGACGATTTAAATTTGAATACGTTACTATGGTTATTGTAGCGGCGACAAATTGAATTGCACCAAAAAGTATTCAACTGACGGAAAAGCGTTTTGTATGGTTAATTCTCAACTTAAATTTTCCAGTCTTTAGGGCGAAATATATCCACTATATATCCGCTGTCCGGAAGCAGAGATCTAAGCTGATATCTAAGAAAAGTTGTAATTCAAGAATGCCTTCTAGCTCCTAGATTTGGAATGACTCGTCGAAAACAAATGAAATATGATTTTTTTAATATACAGTTCAATTATGTACAGAGATTTTTGGATTTTAATTCAAAAAAGTAAAAGGATCGATTGAAGCTAGATCGTGGAGGAAATTTTGTGTGTGTGTGCGGCAAAATGTTTTGCTCTCTTTTTTAAATTGAACTGGAGTAATTATGAGTTGAGTAGCAGAGCGAAAGTGGTGCAAAGTGCTATTAGGACTCTCTCTTCATTTATTCCATGAAGCGTAGTCATTTCTCCCATTTCACAGTACTTAAATTCCCTTGAAAATCCCTCTACACTTATTTGCGAATTAAGCTAATTTTTAGACATTGAAAATCCCACAAAAGGGGATAAATCCCACGATATAATAACACTGGTGGCGCATGGGATTGGGTTTGGGATGGATAGGGTATGAAATGTAATTGAGATTCAGAGTGAGTCACACTCAATTGTGATTTAAAATGTTCTAAAGGGATTCTAGTTTCTATAGTTTGCATTCTTTTACAGATTTTCATATAAAAATACATAGGTACCTACATAATTAATAAATCCCTACTATTATAAAATAAGTCATTGTTTTCTTTGTTTCTGGCTACAATTCACTTAAAGCAGCTATACCGATATTAAAGGTGTTTTTTCTATCAGAAAATTTCACGGAGTAAGTTTGTATAACGCTAATTATATTATTATAAACTTGAGAAGTGTAACTCTGGCGAAGCAAAGCGAGCACGGGTCAGCTAGTTTCATAATAAATACTTAAAAAGAGTGTAGGGACATTTTTGATGTACACGTATTAATATAACGATTAGCAAAACAACGATTAACTAGTAATTTCCTTCTTGACTCCAAAAACTTCAAAGAATTCCTACGGGCAATATGTTTTAGGGAAAAAGAGTGGAAGTAAATATAATGGTAGCTTTTAATATAAGGATACTACAATGGTCTCATTAATAAGATAGTTACTTAGGCCGGATGAGAATGGACATCTTAAACTGTAGATTGGCAATGTGTCACTTTTCCACTACTCATCTCATCGGTTTTTGTTTCAAAGTCTCGAGGTCAAAGGTAATCCGTTTCGCCTAAACAGGTACATTTATAATTTTACATAACTGATTGTGTTTGAGGTTTATTCATGCAATGGGTCTCAATAAAATATGAAATCGAACATATTTTTTTGAAAACTATTGACAGATTTCAGCGAACAAAAATTATTTACTTATTTACTAAAATGATTGTAGGATAAAAATTAAAAAAAAAAAAAACGGCCAAGTGCGAGTGTGACTCGCGCACCGAAGGCTCCGTACTTCTTTAGAATTGGAAATTGCGGAGATTTTTTGCAGATGAGTTAAACTATATGAATGTAAGCGGAAGAGTAGAGAACACGCTTTAATGATGAGATGACCTAGAGGATGTTTGTGCACAACAAACATGTGTGGATGAGAATGAGTATCCAATGGAAAAGTTCCAATGGAAGGAAAACGATTAAAAGAACACGGTTTAATGAATGGAGAATAAGAGAATGGAGATGACCGAGAGCACAAGCACTAGTGTGGCTGAGGATGTGGACTCTGGAGCAGCGTTGCCACTTTGCTGCAATAGCAGTAGATCTACTGAACTTTTCGCAAAAAATAAATCTGTTGCCACCAAATCCAATCTACTGCACTTTTTTTGTTTGATAAACCTTCTCTTGGACAGCTGTAAAAAACCATGTATAAAAATACAATGTAAATAACATCTGAACGAAGCCAACTTATTGTGAACTTGGCCACATTCTCGTTTAACATACGAAATGTGTTGGTCTTGGCTGTTTTCATTCATGATATCATCGCTAAACTGACGCGATGCTGACTCTGTGGGCTTATTTGAAGTTTGAATTTGTATTTCGTGTACCGTGTCCGTGTCGAAAACCCTTATTTTACAAGATTAGGAAAGGCATAGTGCATCAAGGTTTCATTTGGAGAAGTCCAAAAATACAAGCCTTATTCCAAATTTGTTTCTTCAGGTTTCCTCAAGAAACAATAATAATTCAAAACTTAAGGCAGAGATTAATTGTGTTATGTACTGTTTCATAATTTAACGTTTTCCTTAATGGATAGTGTTCTTAATTTTTGCAAGGAAATGAATCATGCCAGCAACGGTTGCTGGACACCTTCAGACTCTCCTTGGCTTTTAGAGTATTTTCAAAATTTTAGTTATGATTGAATGATTATAGATATAGTTTCAAGCAAGTGATCTAAGTTTTTTGTATAGTAAAAAATCGACTGCGGAAAGATCCAATCTACTGCATTTTTTGTAATGATCTACTGCGCTCCTCTTTTTTTGAAGTGGCAACGTTGCTCCGGAGTCTGGTATCTGCATGGAGTCGATTAAGAGAACACTACACCAATAACGAATGAAAAACGGTTGAAAGGAGCGTACTTTATGTAGTGATTGATAGTTTTTTTTTGTAAATATCTTTTAAAATATTAACTTTACCGCAAAACAATTTCATATATAGCTACGAGCATGATCTACAAAAAAGGGGCATATCTATTTTTTTGTAAATCAAGAAATAAACAACTTTTTGTGCGAATGAAAATATTTTTTTCACCAAATTACTAATAACTCTTAAACTATTTGATGTATTGCTACCTTTATTTGTATTTGTCGTTTAATTAGAGGTTATACCGGATGTTGTGTGCAAATTTCATCCTTCTACGCCAATTAGTTTCATAGCTAGACCTAGGTACAAAATTGGTTCCGTTCTTCCCTTTAGGGTACGGAACCTTAAAAATTAGGAATTTAAAATGGCATACCTTAGGATGTTTGATTAAGATTCTACTTGAAATGTTTAGTTATCTGACAAAAACACAATTATTTCCCAAATTGTTGGTTTTAAATTAATTCCAGCACGAGCAACATGTCAGTTTGGTCCTTTTTTTACACTTGCCGACCCAATGTAATTACCAAGAAGACAATCATCAACTCCTTATTTGTGTGTAGACTTTAAGATCGCCACCACTCAATTCCCAATTGAAAGTCAATCATTTGAACATCGGATGGATAGATGTACGCACATTTAATAATTGACATAATTTGCATACCACTAGCAGAATCAATTTTAACATTGTATCGTTGTGTATGTGGCAGCTTCAGCCACCAGTGATCCACATCAGCCTCCTTGACACATTCAAATTAAATATTTTTGTTGCATGTAATTTTCTGCGAATTAGCTTCCATAGTTTTCACTCAATTATTACCGAAGATATATGTCACAGAGAGACGGTATAGTTACTTTTGGCTAATAAACATGATTTGTGATGCCTTTAGCGACATCACATTGTTACAAAATGATACGCAATTATTCATAACTTGTTTACTGTCGCCTTACGAGAAATTCCTCTCATACTATACTCAGTAACGTTGGTCTCTGGACTGGACATGCGATATAATGATGGACGTTTTTGGCGCAATTATTTTTAAGCGCAAGGTTTGCGCTTAACGCATCTTCGCTGTGGTTTGATTATGCTGATGGTGGTGGTCGTGGCTTTCAAAAGTTACGCACACTCTGCATTGGCATGGATGGGTGAATCTGAAGTAAATAGAATCCGATGAGAAGTCATAGTTGGTGGATAAAAATTGTTTGACTGTGGTATGAAAGTTAAATTAGAATTCCATGCAAATGAGACATAGATAGTTGAAGTGTATAGAACATTGTGTGTTCCTTGCTGAAGCAAAACTGTAATGTGGTTTCATCTGAAACTTTCTCATTTCGATTTGGCACTTGCAATTTTCTTGAAATAATTTTGGTACTCGATATCTTCATGTGAACATAGATTGAGAAAGAATAGAACTTGTCAATGAATTCAAATATCTGGGTTTGGTTATAGATAATAAAGTTAATTTTAATATAGATTTCATATATAAAAAAGTATCTTAACAAATATTCTTCTTTGTTAGACTAAAAAAGGTCACAACAAGGACGGCAATTTATATTTGAAATGAAATAAAATATATTAGTGAAAGTCAACCATACAACCTCAGACGGGAACAACTTTATACCACAGTTTAAGTCTACACTGCGCGCTCAGAACACCGTAATGTTCAAGGGAATACAACTGTATAATAACATTCCCAATGAAATTAAAACGCTTACAAAAGTTGATAAATTCAAAAGCCAACTATTCAAATTATTAAAAGCAGGCAAACAAAGGAGCACTTAAGGAGCCCGCATCTACATCCTCTCAGACAGCAAGGCAGCTCTTAAGGCCCAAAGATCGTATTCGATCAGATCAACCTCCTCGAAATCAGGCCAAGGACAACAAAGTCACCGTTGCTTGGATACCAGGTGATGAGGGATTTGAGGGCAATGAACGTGCGGATTGTCTGGCGAGAAGAGGCGCATCACGCCTGCTCACTAGTCCTGAGCTCTACTTTGGGTTACCTTTGAGTTACGTACACTCAAAATTCAGGAAATGTGAAGATGATCATCTTGCCGTATACTGGACGGAATCTAAAGGACAGAGGCAGGCAGCAAGATTCAGAAAGTTACTTGAGCTAAGCAAAGAAGATCTAAGGATCCTAACGGGTTATCTTACTGGTCATTGGCCACTAAGATACCATCTCAAAAAAATGGAACTTTCCGACGATGACTCCTGTCGACTCTGCGGAGAAGAGGAGGAGACAACGGAACATGTACTCTGCGAATGCCCTGATGCTGTGGTAAGGGGCAGAGCTATCCACATGCAAGGGGCGTTTTTAAGTCCTGCAGATATAGAAAACAAAAGGAAGAACCTTCCCAATCCGAAGGATGGGGAACCGTACAATCCAGCCAATTATAGGCCGATAACTTGTTTACCAACCTTATACTGTGAAGCACTGTTAATCACATAACATCATTCCAAGCGAACAGAAAGGATGCGCCAGAAATTCCAGATGATGCAAAGAGTTGATCACCATGGACGCTATCGTTACCAATAACTCAACTCATAACCAGCGTAACGCGTAACCTCAGTGTAGCTTACATTGACTACCAAAAGGCGTTTGATAGTGTCCCGCACTCCTACCTATTAGAAACGCTTAAGATTCACGGTGTAGAGCCCAAATTGATAGCATTTTTCGGAGATGCCATGAACCACTGTAAGACTACTGTTAATATGGGAGAAATAAGAACAAGGGAGATTTGCATAAAAACAGGTATTTTTCAATGTGACTCATTGGTTCTGCCTTTGTCTAGCCCCACTAAGCAGAATCCTTAACGGATAATCGATACCGTATCAAGATCGGCGATCTGCAGAGTAACATCACTCATCTCCTATACATGGATGGTTTAAAGTTATTTGCAAGGTCCAGACAACATGTTGCTAGGCTGCTCAATATAGTTAGAAACTTCAGCAATGACATTCACATGAACTTTGGATTCGACAAATGTAAGGCAGTTGAAATGGTTAGAGGAAAGATCGTACGAACGGAGGGATTCACTTTTAATGATGCGGGAGGAAGAGAGCAATGCTAGGGGAGGAAGAGAGCTACAAATATCTCGGCCTTCAAGAAATGCGTGGAATTCAGCATACCAATATGAAACAGCACATCAGGACTCGTTTTAATGAGATAGTAAAGCGGCTATGTAAAAGCAAGCTAAACAGTGGTAACAAGCCATCAACACAATTGCTGTTCCTGTGCTAACCTATTCCTTCGGACTTATAAAGTGGAGTCCAACTGATCTGAAAGATATTGAACGTCGGTGTTATCAACTTACCGCTATCACCACCCAAGAGCGGCAATACAACGTGTTTATCTGCTCAGAGATGAAGGAGGTCAAGGAATAACAGACATATACACCCAACACTTTGTGCAAGTTGATCAGTTGCGACGTTTTTTCGCCGAAAACCGTGAGAACAACCACAGATACCATCTGTTAATGCAGCTGGATATAAATTTCACACCACTGAAATTAAATAACTCGGAGTTTCAACATAGCAACAACATCCGCACGGTTCCTAACATTATAGAACAATGGAAGTGCAAACCAATCCACGGGAAATACTCTCATCATCTTGACGGACGCGGGATAAGCAAGGAAGCTTCAACGATCTGGCTGCGCAGAGGTCAACTGTTTCCTTAAACGGAAGGATTTGCTATCGCTATTCAAGATGGTATTGTCGCTACAAAACAATACCGGCGCGCAATCCTGCACGAAGATATGTACAATCTATGCCGTCGTTGCCGACATGGGATAGAATCCATCGACCACGTAATAAATGGCTGTACAACCCTAGCAAACCACGACTATCTCAAACGGCATAATGATGTAGCTAAGATCATACACCAAGAACTTGCCATGAGATGTAAATTCATTGAGGGAAAGAAACTATACTATCAGTACGAAGCGCGTGAGGTTCTAATCGACTCCAACTCTAAATTGTACTGGGATCGAGCGATGACTACCGATCACACAATACTAGCGAATAGACCTGACATAGTATGGATTGAAAAGACCTTGAAAAAGGGATATATAATGGATGTTGCAGTACCGCTTTCTGTCAACATTAACAGGACCTATATGAGGCGTGGGATAGTAATAATAAAAATAATAAAAAAAAAAGAATAATAATAACAATAACAACAATAGCAGCAAACATGAGTTGAGCATTTGGGGAAAAGATTTCAAAATAGGCTAATCTAATAAAAGTTGGCGCAACAGGTCCGTAGAGACCCAAGGCCTTGCTTCGGTTTGTGTGAGTTTCAGTTTTGGAACGAATGGAAGGGTTTTACAATTTTATGTCGATTCCAAACGGCTAATTGAAAAGCTCTTTCAATACAGTTATACTCTCGGGTGCTTGTCAGACGTTCGCGAGAGGTGGCGCAGTGGAAAAAACTCTAAGTTGGAATTTTGGTTTTTGCGGGATTCGAACCTGGAACCCCTCGCTTAGTAGTCCAACACTTTTTACTTTTAAATTCACTTTTATTGTTTTCATTCTTTCAACTTAAATACTAGACAAAAACGATGCAATCTAATTTAAAGCTAACATTTGTCTTAATTCTAGCTTACTGGCTCTTAGCGAGCTCTCTAAACTTAACTAATAATAATTAATAATTAGTTGGCGCAACAGGTCCGAGAGACCCAAGGCCTAGCTTCTCACAACCATTCGTTTTGTGTGAGTTTCATTTTTGGAACGAATGAAAGGGATCTACAATTTTATGCCGATTCCAAACAGCTAATTGAGAAGCACTTTCAAGACAGTTATACTCACGGATGTTTGTCAGACGTTCGCGAGAGGTGGCGCAGTGGAAAAACTCTAAGTTGGAATTTTGGGTTTTTGCGGGATTCGAACCTGTGACCCCTCGCTTAGTAGTCCAACACACTAACCACTAAGCCACTGCGCCTACCTCTAAACTTAACTATATCATTAAAATTAGTGGCCTTAAATCTATCTATATCTAAATGTTTTGTTTTTTACTCTTCAAGAAACTTCCAAAACTTGAATAGTCTATTTTTATTATTTTATTTAAAACTACTTAAAACTACCTAAGCTACTTAACCTAATTTACCTATAATCAAAGTGTTGAGCAATCTCATCGATTGGTCACCATCCTGATCGCATCCATGGGCCCCTGACAGCCGCCCACAAGGGTTCATCAGTGCCACCGAGACTCGAGCGAGGCTTTAAGCGTCGTTCGAGTCTCGGCAGCACTTTTCATGTTGGCTAGCCCGGCCCCTACTCTAGTAGTCCAACACACTAACCACTAAGCCACAGCGCCTACCATAGGCTAATCTAGCACATGAAATAAAGCAACGCGAAAGACTGAGAAATATGCGAATTGGCACAGTTGTTGTATCCAGTACGGGAATGATTGGAAATAAAGTAGTTGAAGAACTTGATAAAGTGCAATGCCACCATCTTGTGTACGAAGTGCACAAGGGCCTAATCCCTTGGCATAGCCCGGGGTAGCTAATATCCAACTACATCGAAGTTGAGAAGTATTGCAACTCCATAATAATAATAATTTACTTTTTATGAAAATGGTGCTATGCTATGCTAGCTGATTGACAGAAGACCTCAGCCATGGCGATGGGAACAATCCAATTTAGTGTCACGGTTTCGAACTTACGAACTCACAATGATGAAATATTGCTCAAAAATGGTCTATTATGGCCTGCAATCTATTTGTGTACGTATTGATGTATGTTAATAGTGTCAAAAACTCTAGTAAGAGAGTCGAACTTGTTGCATTTCAAGTTTTGTACAGAATTTGTTACGATAACAGTTTTTCCATTTGATGTTCATGGTGGCGTTACCGACAAATCTAGTAAGCAATTTCGTTGCTGAGTACAACAGCACATGTTCATTTCCTAATTTTATAGCTTTGGCGAATAATGAGCAAATGTAAAATTTTGAATATTTTCCCATAAGTGCGTTACTAGTTTGGGTGACTGGCAGTTATCATTTGCGAAATTTTACTCCACGTTTCGTGAAAGAGTCACCAACCAAGAGAATGAAAAAAAATCATACCATAATTCTTACACTCTTTCAGCACAAACTGAATTGCTATTTTAAACATTCGCTTTGACATCTATTATTCAACTATCACATTTGAATCTTCAGTTACCAGCACTATCTCACTAAATAATTCAATACTTCAATTTTTACATAATAATGCTGTTGTAATACGCATTTCCTGACTTATGGTAACCTTTTTTGAGGCTTCACGTTGATCTGTGCGAAATAAAAATAGTTCGCAGATGCCGCTGTCAACATTGTCATAACTTTCTCTTACATAACCGGATTTATCCCATTACCGACGTTCTTACGCCGCTGTTGGTAGAAATATACACGCTTTTGGTTTACAGATCATCCATTGCTTGCAATGATATCGACAGCTCCTTAAGGGGAGCATCGTACCATGCCTAATAGATAAATGAATGAAAAGAAATCGCAGTTAAAGTGGAGAGTTGTCTATGGATTTTTATAAACAGATTGATGGTTTTTAATTGCACGGTTTTCTCTCAGTCCTTATCGCATTCTTCTTCTTTACAGATAAAATGACTAGAACAAGGCTGTGCAATATGACTTCAGTAGCGTTTTTGCTACTCCTCTTCATCATAGAGATAGGATCTGGCCAAAGCACAGAGAGTCACTCGCTAAATATGTTGTCTAGTGTAAGTGATTTATCGAAAACCAGTTTGTCCTCGAATGTAGAATCCGAGGAATTTTTGGATAAACGATCGAATCAACCACATTCCAGAAAGAAACGTCTAGTCTGGATTACAGACGATGGCCGTTTAGCCTTGCCTCCTGGTACGACACTTACATTTACGCCTACGATAGCGTTGCCATTGGTGCGTCATCCACCCGAGGGTTTCTTCTCCAACTTGACAATTAGTTTTCCAGTTACAAGTAAGTATGCTAATGCCGTGATGTGGTGAAACTAACTGATGTGATCTTTGGCACTTTTAGTCGATTTTGACAAGTTAGGTCTGACAGACAATCAAAATCCGTTAGGTGATCTTCCACCGATATTTGCGAGATCATTTGGTCATTCAGCTGGAGAAATGTTGGGTAAGAATTGAGGAACCGATTTTCGCTTTATATTTGTTTATAACGAACCTCCCATTAAAGGTGGCTATATGGCTAGATATTTAAACTATAAGGCGAAGCGTGATTTATCCTCACAAACGGGTGAATCAAGCAGTACGCAATTTCACAATTTGAACGTTGAAGAAGAGGATGAGGAAGAAGAAGAAGTGCCTGAACTTCCCGACAGATTTAAGCACATATTTCACGGAGGAGAAAGGTTTGACATATTATAAGAACATATAAATTTAATTTTAATGCATATTTTAGAGTAATGCTTTACGGTGCTGTGGAGACGTTCTTATCAACTTTCGGAATGGATGGTAAAGCCTGTCTGCTTAGAACTATTTGTGAAGTTCATTCGAGAAGTCTGGATCACTATGGAGTGTTCGGAGAGATGACAAAGTTATTTTTAACGTAAGTAGATGTATTGTTACGGTCTGCTAGGTGTATTACTTTGTTTAAATTTAAAGCAGATCTAGTCAATCGAGAAATTTCTTTGGGCTATTGTTTGTTTTGAGTGCTAGATGACTGTCAAATTTTCACAAGCTAATATATATTTGTTTGATTACACTGCAGTAAAGGAGTGTTTTTTACCCGACTGGATTCAGTAAGGGGGTAATGATTTCCACTCGTATGCATGTCTGTTCCATTGTGACCTTCTTTAGTGTAATCGACTGGACTGATTTTGAAGAGTGAGGGCAGATTCGTATTTTTCCACGGAGTATCATAGACTAAAAAACTAAAAATAAAAAAGTTCATTTAGTTAATCAATAAACCCGACCGACTGTAAAAATGAACTAAGAAGACGTAAACAAGTCACATTCAAGTACAGCTAATTGGCAGTCGGAGGCTTCTATATTTTTGTTAGTCTGCGTAGGTACTATCCGATTGTCAATTAGTTATATGTAGGTAATTGAAAGTGTTTTCTTTTTTTTAATTTTTTTTACAGTCAGTCGGGTTTTTTTCGTTTCTTTAAACTAACCAATACAAAAGGTTATTTATTATATATCTGTGCGCCCAGTATTTATAAATATATCTGTTCCCGTATGCCATAAGCCAATAACCATGTGTATAAAAATTTTTTTTTTCCAAATAGGTACTGTTAAATTCAGCTGGGATTCGAAAAACTTTTTTAATAAAATCACTTTTATTACACTTTTATGGAATATTCTAATTCACTCATAAAGTACCAAAACAATATCACTTAAAACAATTCTTCAACGATTCAAACCAATCACTTAATACACTGTACTACTTTGTACTTATTTATCTTCACAACTGATTACTATTTCCAAATTTAACCAATCACTGTTAAAAATCAACTGTGTCTCCTTGTTCTAAAACCTGCCGTTTTACATCGGCTCTGCCATCTCTCGAGAACTTTCTAGCTAATTCCAATTGGTTCTACAATTAGGTCACTTAACTTTCCAATTTCCATCCGTCGATAGGATTCCAGTTTATTCCGGCTGGTTTTAGAATTAGCTTAGTGGCGAATTACACATATTTTATAGATTCCAGTCTCAAATTGGAAGTGGAACTTGTTTGGTTACTTATAGGTTGTTTTCACTACACCATTTTAGGTTCCATGATACGTTCCACACCACAATATCCCCCTCTTAAACTTGTTTGTCCCGAACAAACTCCTTAACATTTTCACCATAAAAGCGATGAACACGATCCACATGAACGACTTTCAGCTTGCCTCTTCCTCGTTGGATGCGATAGACAACGTCGTTGATGCGTTTTACGATTTTATAGGGCCCTTCTCAGTCTTGTTGCAACTTAGGTGATGAACCTTTTCTTCGTTAAGGGTTATATAGCCATACCAGATAACCTTCCTGGAATCCTGTAGTTGTTGTTTTAGTATCGTACCTCGTTTTCATGCGGTCACAGGCCATCTTCATATTAGCCCTAGTTCCTCGATGCACGTCCCTGATGATATCGCTGAGGTCTGTAACATAGTCCTCCTCATTCTTGGGTTCTTCGCATGGAGATACAAACATCAATTCGCTTGGTAGGCGAACTGTTCGACCAAATAGGACTTCAGATGGAGTATGTCCTGTGATGTTATGCACTGCACTTCTGCTTATCCCAATCTCATCGCCAACGACCTTAGAGAGGTGTTCATTTAGGGTTCTGTTGAAGCGGACCACCATCCCATCTGATTGTGAATGAAGCGGTGTTGTTCTTGTCTTCTTTATCCCTAGTAACCGGCAAACTCCTTGGAAAATCTTGGACTCGAAGTTTCGTCCTTGGTCCGAATGCAGTTCCATAGGTACACCGAATCTGCTTACCCAGTTGTAGACGATTTGCTCCACCACAGTCCTAGCTTCTTGATTTGGGATAGCAAATGCTTCAGGCCACTTACTGAAGTAGTCCATAACAACGAGGATGTAACGATTTCCTTTGTTCGTTTCAGGAAATGGTCCCACAATATCAACTGCTATCGTTTCGAAAGAGGTTTGATGCATCTTTCCCCTGACTTTCACTCTCGGGCCTTTGCTGGCCGCACATGTTACGCATTTCCTGCACCAATTCTCAACATCCTCCCTTGAATGCACCCAGTTAAAGCGTTCTCGCCCTTTTTCGAGTGTTTTATTTAATCCCATGTAGCCTCCAGACACTCCGTCAAGCAATTCCCTCAGCAATTCGATAGCTTTTGACCTGGATCAACAAGCTGCATTACGAACAACTTTCCATCCAAGCTTTCCCATCTTATTTTTAGAATGCCGTTTTGTACGTGAAGGGAGTCCTACTGCGCCCAGTATGTCTACAGCTCGGGGCTCCTGCCAGTCTGGTTTTCCTTCATGCTACTTCCAGGCGAGAATCTGTTTGATATCCGGATCTTCCTTTTGAGCCTCCCGGATTTCCCGTGCACTCCAGCCACCAATGGGCATAGCTCTCACCCTTTGAACGGACACGACATCTTTTTCCTCGTGTCGTAAGCAATGTTTACAATCTGCTTTGCACGGTCGACGGGAGAGAGCGTCTGCATTTGAGTGAAGACTTCCCTTTCGGTGTTGTATTTCGTACTCGTACATTTGCAGCTGTTCGATCCACCTTGCGACTTGTCCTTCAGGATTCTTAAAGTGTAGTAGCCACTTTAAAGATGCATGGTCTGTGCGAAGGATGAATTTCTGCCCATAGAGGTACTTATGGAAATGTTTCGTTGCCAGTACCAAAGCAAGGAGTTCGCGCCTGGTAACACAGTAGTTCCTTTCTGGCTTTGAGAGAACTTTGCTGAAGAACGAAACTACCTTCTCTTGGCCCTCGTGTACCTGGGAAAGCACGGCTCCAATTCCCACATTACTAGCGTCTGCATCCACAATAAATGTTTTTCCAGGGGTGGGGTACGCTAATATGGGGGCGTCGCACAACTGTTGCTTAAGTTCTTTGAAACTGTTTTCGCACTCACCTGACCATTTGAATTGTTTGCCTTTTTCTGTCAGTTGATGCAAGCTCTTTGCGATCCTGGCAAAGTCCTTTACAAATCGTCTGTAATAGGTCGCAAGTCCCAGGAAGCTTCTCAGCTGATGTTTGTCTTTGGGAACCGGCCAGTTTTTCACTGCATCGATCTTCTCTGGATCAGTCTTAACTCCCTTGGAAGAGATGATGTGCCCGAGATACTTCACTTCTGGTCGGAATAGAGAACACTTCTTCGGGTTCAGTTTTAACTGTGCACTTCGTAGCCTTTGGAACACTTCCCTAAGGTTATTTCGATGTTCGTTGAACGTTTTACCAACCACGATGACATCGTCCAGGTAGACCAAACAGGTTTTCCACGTCAGTCCCAGCAAAACACGCTCCATTAGACGCTCAAAAGTTGCTGGAGCATTGCACAGTCCAAATGGCATTACTGTAAATTGCCAAAGCCCGTTTCCTGCTGTGAATGCTGTTTTCTCGCGGTCTTCTGGATGGATCTGTACTTGCCAGTAGCCACTCTTCAGATCAAGAGTCGAAAACCATTTGGCCCCGGATAGTGTGTCCAGGGTATCGTCAATTCTGGGCAGAGGGTAGCTATCCTTCTTGGTGACGTTGTTTAGCTGGCGATAGTCCACGCAGAATCTCGTACTTCCGTCTTTCTTTTTGACCAGGACGACGGGTGATGCCCACGGACTTTTTGAGCTCTCAATCAGTCCCTCCTTTTCCATCGTCGACACCATTTCTGCAACCTCCGTCTGCTTGGCCAATGGTAGTCGTCTGGGAGGCTGACGAATTGGTCTTGCATCCCCGGTGTCAATTCGGTGCTGTACGAGATGTGTTCGGCCATACTCGCTACTCTGCGAAGCAAATATATCAGCGAACTCGTCGATTAGACTCCCTGCCATGGCCCGCTGCTCCTGATCCAGCTCGCACTCTCCGAGTATATTCTTTTTCATTTCCGATATTTCCGTAGGTCTAACCGGTTTCGCAGGACTTTCATTTGACAACTTTGTGACCGCAGTAATTGGTACGCACTTTCCGATCACTTCCCCTTGCTTCAGCTTTACGCTTCTGTGTTCCACATTGAGGACACGAACGGGAACCAAGTTGTTTTTAGGTTCAACAAGGATCTTTCCAACGATATAGCTCTGGTAATAGTTTTCTGTATCTGGCTCTATTAGGAAGAATCGGTGGCTCCCAGGATCACCTTCCAGCTTTGTCCAAATAAGTGTCTCTGACGAAGGTGGTAAAATTTCGTCCTCACTTACAACTGTTCTTAGAGCTGCGACGTTCTCGTTCCCGTAAACCATTGGAATCTCGACGTTTCTGTACTTTAGAACTTGCAAACCGATGTCGAGTACTACATCATGCGTCTTCATAAAGTCGATTCCAATGATGCATTCGTCACATATATCGGCCACTAAGAATGCATGGGAGAAGACTATTCCTGCTAGATTTATCGTCAAGAGTACCTCACCATACACCTTTGCCGTTGCTCCAGTTGCTGTTTTCAGACAGTAGCTGCTGGTGTTGTGCAGCCATGATTGGCGAACGATGTCCCTTCTGATTATGGAAGCGGTGGCACCTGTATCGACTGTGGCCACACACTTTTTCTGGCCGATATGTGCTTCCACTGTCAAGCTCCTATTACATCGTTTGGTCTGGGAGACCTGAATTGTGGTCCTGGGGGCGTCGATTCCAGAAACCAGCTTCTGCCCCGCGAAGCTGGTTCTTACTCGTTTCCCGACTGATGGCTTTGTGAGGTTCCATCCGCCGAATGTTCAGATGCCTCCACGTGACGACTTCTTGTTCTGCAATGTGGAAAACTACCCTGTCTACGTTCAGCTCTGCACTGTCGTTGCAGATGTCCAATTTTGTTGCAGTTCCAGCAACGGATCGGTCCCCTGCGAGCACTGTTCCGGTCTTCTACCTCTGTTCTCTGGCATGTACATTCGACGGATGTTATTTCTCTTACGCGGTGGAATCCTTGAGATGCCTGGTCAGCAGCTTTCATAGTTAATGCAAACGCCAGTGCCTCAGGAAGAGTTCTCTTTCCAGCCATTCGTAGAGCCATCTGCAGCTGTCTGTCCTCTATGGCTTGTGTAAATGCCTCAATAGCCATTTCGTTGATGACATCTTCGCCGGCATTGGGATATGACAAGTGCGCTAGCCGTTCTATATCCGCTTGCAGCTGCTGGAGTGTTTCTCCCCTCTTCTGGAATCTACTGCGCAGTTGCACTCTATACACTTGCTGCATATGGTCGTCACCAAACCGCATCTCAATAGCCTTAACCAAAGCATCATAATTGCGTTGTTTTTCTTCTGAGATAGTTTGAAGCAATTCTGCAGCTGTACCTCGTAATGCGAGCGTTAATGCAATCGACTTTTCCTCGTCGTCCCATCCATTGGTCATTGCAGCTGCTTCGAACTGTCTCTTATAGATCGGCCATGATGTTTGACCATCAAAAACGGGTGGTTGCATCTCCTTCCTTCTTGGGCAGTCAGTAGAATATTCGCGAGCCTTCTGTTTCTTGACTTTTTCGAGCTCTTTAACTACGTTCTCGATGTTTGTTTCGTGTCTATGAAGAGATTCATTAATTTCCTCAAACTTGGTTTCATGCTTATTTAACTTCTCATCAATCGCGACGATTTTTACATCTAGAACATTCTTAAACTCTTCCACGACATCTTTTTGAGCGGCGGCAATGTAATTTTTCTGTTCTTCAAGAGAATTCTTCTGTTCTTCTAGAGAATTCTTCTGTTCTTCTAGAGAATTCTTCTGTTCTGCGAACTTAGATTCCATAGAATTCTTCTGTTCTGCGAACTTAGATTCCATAGAATTCTTCTGTTCTGCGAACTTAGATTCCATAGAATTCTTCTGTTCTTCCATCTTGGCAAGAAGTAATTCCATCATAGCGCTAATATCAACGCCTGTACTTACTTGTTCTTCTGCCACGTCAAAAAGCATGGTCTTTGAATTTTCTCCCTCATTTTCGACAGCCTCCTGCAGACGAAGTATGAGGTCACTTTTCCCTCCAGCTGTGGAGAGATTCCTCTTTTCTAATTCACTTTTTAATTGGGGTATGCTTAGTTGTAGCAATACACGACCCATTTTTTTTTTTTTTGTTTCGAAATTCACAAATTCACTTTAATTTTTTTTTTTTTTTTTTTTTTTTTTTTTAAATGTTTCTTTATCACACACGCTTTAACACAGAATAAGTTTTATCCCACTTCTGACACCAATGTTACATTTGGTCTGGGATTCGAAAAGATAAAACACTATTCTGTTAAACTTTTCTAGTCAAAATCACTTTTATTACACTTTTACGGATTATCCACTAATTAAGTACTAGAACAATATTACTTAAACAATTCCTCAACGATTCAAACCAATCACTTATTTCACTTTATTACTCTGCACTTATTTATCTTTACAACCGATTACTATCTCGAACTTTAACCAATCACTGATAAAAATCAACTGTCGCCCTGTTCTACAACCTCTCCTTTTATATCTGCTCTGCCATCTCTTCGAGAACTTTCTAGCTAACTCCAATTGGTTCTACAATTGGCTGACATACTTTTTCCCCTTTTCAGCAATTGATAAATTCCCATTTAGTTTAGTGGGGAATTGACAGATTCCAATTTCCAATTGGAAGTGGAACTTGTTTGGTGACTAATGGGGGTTGTTTTCATTTCACCATTTTAGTTTGTTTTCATTTCACCACAATTCATTCCACGCCACAATACATAGAGATTCGTATTGACAAATGTCACGAAACTTCAAAAATTCCGGCTCACCAACACACTCACAAAATAAAATGAACCATTTCCGCTGTGGGTAAAGCTGCTGGCGGCGTTCACAGAATTTTATACGTTAAATTTGCAATTATTCGTTACGAGTGGATAGTATTTGTTTTATGAATAAGTGTACTTTTGCTGAAAATATTTATGAAACTTCAACAATGAAGATGGGTTGAGGGAAAATAAAAACATTTGGAGCAATTTTTCTTCAGTTATTCAAGAAAAATTCACATATGAAATCGAAGTTAATTATATTCAAAAGCGGAAAATACGCAACCACTTTTTTGTAGTGGCAGCACTGGTGAATACGTGTGAAGCAGCAACAAAAATTCAAAATGACAGGAGGTGTGTTCCAAAATCGTGAATTTTGAATCCCGAAAAACAGCAAAAATTATCTTTAAATAAATTGTTGGCGCAACAGGTCTGTAGGGACCCAAAGCCTAGCTTCTCAGAGCCATTCGTTTTGTGTGAGTTTTTCATTTTTTGGAACGAATGGAAGGGATCTACAATTTTATACCGATTCCAAACGGCTAATTGAGAGAAACTCTTTCAAGACACTTACTTATAAATACATACATACTCTCGGATGTTTGTCAGACATTCGCAGTGGAAAAAACCTAAGTTGGAATTTGGGTTTCTGCGGGTTTCGAACCTGGGACCCCTCGCTTTGTAGTCCAACACACTTACTACTAAAGCTAAGATTAGACTGTATGCCAACTAAGCATATGAATGCCAAAATGCAAATGACCAGGTTAGCCGTCAAATGTACAAAATGTCAGGATTATCAAAAGTGTATATTAGACTATATGACCAAATTTATCAATATGGTCACATTTGACTTGATGGTCATTTGAGGCATTTGGTATTTATTACCAAAAAAAGAACGAAAATTAAAATGAACCACAACTCTACGAACTCAAACACCGATGAAAACAAAATAGTTCCTGTTCCATCAAAAATGCCATTAATGCCATAACGAAATTTCAATTAAAAGCATATGGGCATATAAGGCTATATGCTGGCATTCGTACCTATTGTCCCATTACACCATATGCTATTTGGGCATTTTTATCTGTCAAAATCAGCCTGGTCATATGTGGCATTCAGGTCATTAGAGCATATGAGATATGCCCATTACATTGTATGACCATATTTTGACAGGAGTACTGTCAGAAATTGGCATTTTATGACCACTTGGCATACCGTCTAATCTTACCTTAAGCAACTGCGCCTACGACAAATTATCTTTCTAATGTCAAATTTTCTTTTGCAATTGAAATTTTTTTTTATAAAAAAAATGATGGAATTTGAGTTCGGTGCAAGTTGACAAAATTACCACGCTTAGTGGGAAAAATAAAGCCAGTGTGCTTGGTGCGCTGATCGAATCGAATACCACATGACTGAGAGTATTGTATTTGGTTGGTTTTATCAGCTGATGGATGCGTTCCCAGAGTTTAAATTCGTTGTTTAATTACACCACGAAAACATTTATTCTACAAAATGGATAATAGCTAATGAATAATCAATATAAATAAATAAAGGAATAAGCTGTAAGAAATTCATTCGTGGAAATAAAATACGATATTTTAGTTCCTAAAGTTATTGTATCTGTTTTCGTTTGTTGTTTTTTACAAAAAATCATTTCGCAGGGAATGTCCACAGAAAAACGATAAAGAATTTAAACAGAAGAATCGGTAACAAATATAAATTTTTGAGCTATAATCTTTTCATATAGATTCCGTGTGATAACGGAAAACAAGAAAAAAAAAACAAATAAAATGTATTAGAAAAATTTCAAACTACATATTCACATAATAAACAAAACTAGGAACAATAAATATGAATAATGTTGACTTTTAATTCCATGAATTCAAACTGGGCTACATCAAGGCCAAACTCAGCCTCTTTTTTGGCTGATACTTATATGCTTCTTAGCTTTGCTTTACTTGCTGAAATATTTTTTCATTATTTCCCAGGTGACAAGACATATGATTTATTAATTTTTACAAATATTTCAGTGTCAAAAGATCACCATTCGCTAAACTCATCCCAGAATACGTAAAAGCGCAGGAGATTGGGGAAGGTAAAGTAGCGCCAGCGGAATGCTTCCCTTACTACAAAGACTGTCCAAAAAGTGTTTTTAAAGCCATGAATAATAAGAAATATAGGTAAGTCTTTTATTTCCCAAATATGTTTATTGAATTGAATTTGAAATTTCAAAATCCAATTGTAGTAATAAACATCATAACGAATATCACGAACAAGAAGCGGAGGAAATAAACGAAATCAAAGGAAGCTCTCGAACGGCTTTCCATCAAAAGCAGATAATTTCGATGTAAACTCAGAAATAGTGTTTTCACAATATTTAGTTGTTTTAAGTGGCCATAATTAACTTATTTTACGTTTATTTATAAGGAAATTATTTATTTTCTATTTATTGTCAGTTATTTATTGATGGACGAATTTATTTGTTGTTTAGTTTTGTTATTTATTTATTGTAAATTTCTTGCTTTGTGCATTGAAATACAAGTGAATCATGAGTCATTTTTTAAAAAAAATAAATTGCAGCATTTTTTTAAATATGTAAATAAATTAATGTATAATATCTATGTTAAATTTTGCTTAACCCAGAGTTTTGGTTTACTATAATGTACAGTGAATGGTTTTAATGTAATTGTGATTAATGTATATTTATTTAATATGTATCGAATAAAACCATACAAAAGATTTTTCTACCACATTAAGAAATATATTATCCAAAATCGATACACATATTTAAGAAATAAAAATAGAAAGAGGAACTAAATTTTGACAAAGGGGTGCTCGACACCATTGTCTTCATAGCCCTACAACTCACTTTGAAAGATCTTTTATCTAATTAATTCCGTGAAAAGTCGAGAGTGCGAAGCGCAAAGTTGAGCAGTTCAGGGGGTGTGACGTGAGTTCACTTAGCGCCTGGGATAGGACACAGTTAGAACGGGCCAATGAAACCGTGGCCGCCGATGCTGCCAAAAAATCGATAGAAGCAGCGGTCGTAGTTAGGGAAGTATGTCAGGCGTCCACCATTGGAAGAAACTCTCTTTCACAGAGAGTGGTGACATTCTCTTTGACGGCGCTGGATGGGATGGCGGTCGCAAGGTTGACCGTTGGCTTCCTCAGAGAGTGTGTGCTGGGGGTTGGCGAGGTGTGGATCGGGGCTCAACTCAACGGCGTGACTGTGGCGAAGTTGGCCAAGCACACCCCGCCCAAGGCCTGAGTATGGGTTCCGCTGCCGTACACATACCCCACTAAGCTACTCGGCCTTCTCCACATCCAAAATAGGGAGCTAAAGGCCAACTCATGGAGGGTAGTAAAGACAGGACCCAGAAAGCAATTCGGCCAGCACTTCCTGCTGAACCTAAAGGGAATAGTTCACTATAGCATGGGGAAGGTCACGATTAAGGTCATGACCAAGGGCGGAGGTGGAAGAACCCCATGTTGATGGAGACGATGCAAGCTATGTAATCAAGCATGACGTTTCGGCCGTACTGATACAAGAGCCCTGGATCAACAAAAATAATCGCGTCCAGTGGCTCTCCATAAGTCATTATACGCTTTACTTCAAAGCTAATGAAGTTAAAATTAGAGTTTGTATCCTACCAAAAAACAATATAAGGGCATAACTTTTGAACAAATTCAGTGACGGAGATCCAACCGCTTTTCTATGAGTCGATCGCAGATACAGCAGATACAGCAGATCGCAGATCGCAACGAGGAGGTTCTGGAATCACTCGTTGAAGCGCTGGGCCATTAAGTCCTTCGCTCCGTTCAAAGCACCTGGCCCTGATGGCATTCTGGCATGCTTCAAAGAGCTCCAGGTATAGTTACGAATATGATCGAAAATATTTTTATACACTGCCTGCGATAAGGCTATGTACCTAGGGCATGGCGAGAAGTACGAGTGGTATTTATACCTTAAGCGGGTAAACCAAGTCATACTTCAGCGAAGGACCTCAGACCTATTAGTCTGTCATCATTTCTCCCTAAGACACTTGAAAGACTTATTGACATATATATAAGAAGCAAATGTTGCAACGGAACTCTATGTAATGCTCAGCATGCATGTTTAAAAGGCACTAATTTATTGTTAACTATATTTCATTGGTTTCTTAAAGTATAAGGGAATAGTTGTGCACTGAACGACGTTAAACGAGCCATAATGATTGTTTGTTACAAGAGTGTGAACATAGTTTATAATAATATTCTGACATGGTGAAATGAAAACAAACTAAATTGGTGAAACAAACAAGTTCCACTTCCAATTGGAGATTGGAATCTGTCAATTCCCCACTAAACTAAATTAACTGGGAATTTATCAATTGCTGAAAAGGGGAAAAAGTATGTGAGCCAATTGTAGAACCAATTGGAGTTGGCTAGAAAGTTCTCGAAGAGATGGCAGAGCAGATATAAAAGGAAAGGTTTTAGAACAGGGGGACAGTTGATTTTTATCAGTGATTGGTTAAAGTTCGAGATAGTAATCGGTTGTGAAGATAAAAAAGTGCGAAGTAATAGAGTGAATTAAGTGATTGGTTTGAATCGTTGAAGAATTGTTTAAGTAATATTGTTCTGGTACTTAATAAGTAAGTAATCCATAAATGTGTAATAAATACTAGGAAAATTTAACAGAATAGTGTTTTATCTTTTCGAATCCCAGCCCAAATATAACAATATGTATAACAGTTAGTACGCCTATAATAATAGATTGAATAAGTACATAATCATATATACTCATAATCAATGCGTGAGTGAGGTGGAATTTAATATTAAGTACATTTTTATATAGTAAATTGAATTACAATACATACATCACATTTCATATCTATCAAGTTTATTTTTAGAACGCCATAAGGGCTTTACTGACGCATCATGGTACAGAATAATTTTGACTCTAAATTTTTTTGGGGTTAGTAAATAAAACGTCTTTTATATTTTTGGACCAGGAATCTGCTACGAGAATCTTATCATTTAAGCTGGAAAATCTTAGTTGATTTTCGTGTACTTAAACTTAATAAAGGGTGGTTAAATTTTAAGGGCCGATGTTAAATGGGAACCACACCTAAACGTCAAGTTTTTTTCTGCATTTCATTTGACATTTCTCAATTTAGAGTAACTGAATTTGAACCATGGAAAGATACACAATCGAGCAACGCGTTAAAGTTATTCAGGCTTATTATGAAAATGGGCGTTCAAATCAAAATGCATATCGTGCACTTCGTGATTTTTTCGGTTAATTTAATCGGCACATTTTCACCTCAGTGGATTCGTCAATAAGCAGAATTTCCGCATTTGGGCGAATGATAATAATAATTGTCGAAAAACCAATGCACCCACAAAAAGTGACTGTTTGGTGCGGTTTATCGGGCCGTATTTTTTCCAAAATGAGGCCGGTCAGGCAGTTACTGTGAATGGTGTTCTCTATCGTGAGATGATAACGAACTTTTTATGGCCTGAATTGGAAGATATGGATGTGGATGTTATGTGGTTTCAACAGGACGGTGCCACTTGCCACACAGCTAACGAAACAATGGCTCTTTTGCGGGAGATCATGCGATGGACTTCTTTCTTTGGGATGAGATAATTTGGCACATTAACGGCATAGAACCTCAATTATGCCTCAGTGTCATCGATAATTTGGACCATCGATGGCGGTGTGCCGCCGAGGTCGCGGCGACCATTTGGCCGATATTTTGTTCCATACATAATTGAACTATACCAATATTATCATAATAAAAAGAAATGGCAGTAATTTCCTAAATAATTTGTGTTTTATTCAAAATCAACATCGGCCCTTAAAACTTAACCACCCTTTATAATCATAATCATTAATAGGTAAACCTACTTAAGGCCTTTTCAACCTTCGCTGGAATCCAACGAACAAATTGTTATTCAGTATATCAAAATAATATTTGGATTTATAAGAAAATATTAATTCTGAAGGTGTCTTGGAAGTTGAAGTTGTAGGGGTGTAAAATAATTTTATGTTATCTTGGCATGACGATTCCTTCTTCAAACAGTTATTTCGTCCTCATCTTCCGATTTACCGCCAATGAGGATATAATCAATATAACAAAAGACATTTTTGAACCCAAGAAGTACAGGATCCATAATGGACTGAAATATTGCCGGACCACTCGCGACACATAAAGGCAATCGAAAACAGCGATATAACCCTTTCAAAGTGTTTATGACTAGCAAATCCTGGCAATCAGGATCGATTGCAAGTTGCCGGTAAGTACCCTTTAGATCAATGACACAAAATACCGAACAATTTACTAGATTTGCATAAATATCTTGTGGACTTGGCAAGGAGTAACATGCGGTTTTTATAAATTTTTTAATTGTGACCTTAAAGGCAACGCAAAGACGAATATCTCCGTTTGCCTTGGGAACCACATCAATTGGACTCGCCCAACGACTAAATTCTACCGGCTTAATGACTTTATCTGTACACATTTGAATTAACTCGGTTTCTACTTTCTCGCGTAGTTTATACGGGACGCTATACGCGGCGTGAAATATGGGACTAGAATTTTCTTTTAGAACAAAACTCGCCGTTAATCCGACGATTAGACTTGTTAAACTTTTTTCTAAAATAACCGGGAAATTTTGTTTAATTTACTGACTATGCTAACTTTATTGTTACTCACAACTTAAACACTTGTACGACAAAAATGTTGTCTTCAAACAGGAAATATGCTATCTAACCATGTTCGACCAAGCAGAGGTTTCTTTGGCCACTGCCCTTGAATTATAATTAAGTTCAACACGAAACTTCTGTCTCCAAGACTGACTTCAGCATTCATACTTCCTGGGTCTTTGATAGCGCTACCTGTAACCGAACAAAGATTGTTATCAGAATTAATAGAACTTTCATTAGCGAATCTCTCAAAAAAAAACTCAGCTTCGCTAATAACTGATGCTGTTGCTCCGGTGCCGATTTCCATTGTAACAGGTTGACCGTTCACTGTAGCAAATATAAAACCATACCATACCAACCATATATATAAAACAATCAAAAGCTCCTTGGAATAGACAAATGTCGAGAAAAGCATTACCAGTTGGCTATGCGAAATCCATTCCACTCTAGGAAACAGTTCTATAAGAAAATCTGTTACAAGAGGCACCCTCCAAGGAGAGATCAACTCTCCCCTTTCTGGGTGCTGGTCATAGATGATATACTTAAAGAATTAAGCAATGCAGGTTTCAGAGTCATTACATACGCTGATGACGTAGTCATCATGTTTAATTAAAATTCCTAAACACGATGAGTGAACTTATGGAAACAGCCCTCAGGCTCTGAATATGGGCCGAAGGGTATGGACTACGAGTCAACCCGAAGCAAACCGAACTCGTTCAAGATACAGCCCTTCAAGCTGCCCAGACTTGTTGGAGTGGAATGCAAAATATCTTGTGCACGGTATTAGACAGGAAACTACGGCTTTTTAAAAACACTAGGATAGGACACAACACTTGGCACACCCTGACAGAGAGGATTGGTATAGGAACTTGGTTTCGAGAGAAAATGATACCTCGATTTATACTGACGGTTCCAAAACCAGAGAGGGCACAATTCACTCCAGTGAATTGGACCTACACTTGGCCTGCAAATTCCGGACACATGCAGTGTGTTCCTTGCAGAGATTCTGGCCGTACTCAAAGCTGCGGAGGTACTTGAGATGAGATCGATATCCAATGAGAATATCGCCATCTAAAGGGTATTCCAATAAGAGGTGTTATTTTGGTATTCAAAGAAAAATGTAATTTTTTGAGATAAATGATCAGATGTTTATTTCATAATAAAGAGGAAGGTATGCCGTTAATAATGAAAAACAACATCAGCCAAATGGCCACCACGAGCACGCATACAAGATCATATCCAAAGTGGCTGCCCTATGTCCTCGATAGCCTCACGAATTTTATCTTTGAGGTCTTGAATCGACGCTGGGCTGTTGGCGTGGACCTTATCTTTCACGTGGCCCCAAAGGAAGAAGTCGCAAGGTGTCAAATCACAAGATCTCGGTGGCCAATTGTGATCACCTCTTCGAGAGATAACACGGTCCGGAAACTTTTCCCGTAAAAGATCAATGCTTTCGTTGCTTGTGTGGCACGTAGCGCCGTCTTGTTGAAAGTAAACGTTGTCCAGATCAATACCATCCAACTCCGACCATAAAATACGATGTAATGAAGTTTGTGGAATGCCCAATTCTAAAGAACGACGAGGAATGGACAAACCTGGGTTTTATTGGGCTACAGCCTAATGTTCACTAGTACCAATTCATCAATTTGGGTTTAGAAACAAGCACTCTACAATTGATCAGGTGCATAGAATCACAGATAAAATCGAAAAAGCATTCGAAGAGAAAAATGTGTGCTCTACAATATTTCTTGATTTAGCACAAGCTTTCGATAAAGTCTGGCATAAGGGACTGATCCATAAATTACAAAGGCAACTGCCGAAGCAGTATTCGTCGATTCTGGAGTCATATTCAACAGATCGATTCTTCAGAATTAAACAAGAGACAGAGTACTGAACACTAAGAGCAATTAAGGCTGGTGTACCACAAGGTAGTGTGCTAGGTCCAGTGCTACACCTTCTGTTTTTTAGCGATTTACCTAAATGTGGAGAAACTACTACAGCAACTTTTGCAGATGACACTGCTGTGCTTGCTGTTAAAGTAACCGTCGAAATAGCAACAAAAAAACTCCAAATGGCAAAAAACGGTATTTCAGAATGGACTAAAAAGTGGCAGCTTAGATTTAATGACCTAAAGTCAGTCCATATTAATTTTACATATAAAAACGTACCAAACATTCCAGTATACATTAATAACAATGTAGTGGAATACTCAAATACAGCTAAATATCTGGGCATGACCCTAGACGCTAAACTGCGTTGGAAAGCGCATGTAAAGAAAAAAAGATATGAGTTGAACATTAGATACAGTAAAATGTATTGGCTTATTGGGGGATTCTCACTGATAAAAATCAACTGTCCCCTGTTTTACAACCTGCCCTTTTATATTTGCTCTGCCATCTCTTCGAGAACTTTCTAGCTAATTCCAATTGGTTCTACAATTGGCTCACATACTTTTCCCCTTTTCACCAATTGATAAATTCCCAGTTAATTTAGTTTAGTGGGGAATTGACAGATTCCATTCTCCAATTGGAAGTGGAACTTGTTTGGTGACTAATATGGGTTGTTTGTCATTTCACCATTTTAGGTTCCACGATTCATTCCACGCCACAATATCCCCCTCTTAAACTTGTTCGTCCCGAACAAACTTGTTAACATTTGCACCATTATATTCCTCGTTGGATGCGATAGACAACGTCGTTGATGCGCTTTACGATTTTGTAGGGCCCTCCCCAGTCTTGTTGCAACTTAGGTGATAAACCTTTTCTTCGATGGGGGTTATATAGCCATACCAGATCTCCTTGTTGGAAGCCTGTAGTTGTTGTTTTAGTATCGTACTTCGTTTTCATGCGGTCACTGGCTATCTTAATATTAGCCCTAGTCCCTTGATGCACGTCCCTGATGATATTCCTGAGGTCTGTAACATAGTCCTCCTCATTTTTGGATTCTTCGCATGGAGATCCAAACATTAACACGCTAGGTAGGCGGACTTTTCGACCAAATAGGACTTCAGATGGAGTATGTCCTGTGGTGTTGTGCACTGCACTTCGATACGCCAATAAAAACATGGGAATGTGTTTGTCCCAATCTCTCTGGTCATCGCCAACGACCTTAGAGAGGTGTTCATTCAGCGTTCTATTGAAGCGTTCCACCATCCCATCTGATTGTGGATGAAGCGGTGTTGTTCTTGTCTTCTTAATCCCGAGTAACTGGCACACTCCTTGGAAAATCCTCGACTCGAAGTTTCGTCCTTGGTCCGAATGCAGTTCCATGGGCACACCAAATCTGCTTACCCAGTTGAAGACGATTTGCTCCACCACAGTCTTAGCTTCTTGATTTGGGATAGCGAATGCTTCAGGCCACTTACTGAAGTAGTCCATAACAACAAGGATGTAACGATTTCCATTGTTCGTTTCAGGAAACGGTCCCGCAATATCAACGGCTATCCTTTCGAAAGGGGCTCACACATTATATTGATGCATCTGGCCTCGGACTTTCACTCTCGGGCCTTTGCTGGCTGCACATATTACGCATTTCCTGCACCAATTCTCAACATCCTCCCTTGAATGGACCCAGTAAAACGTTCTCGCACTTTTCCGAGTGTTTTGTTTATTCCCAAGTGGCCTCCAGACACTCCATCATGCAATTCCCTCAGCACCTCGATAACTTTTGTCCTGGGAACAACAAGCTGCATTACGTACGACTTTCCATCCGGGCTTTCCCATTTTCTTTTTAGAATGCCGTCTTGTACATGAAGGGAGTCCCACTGCGCCCAGTATGCCTTCAGCTCGGGACTCCTATTGGATATCTCCTGCCAGTCTGGTTTTCCCTCATGCTCCTTCCAGGCGAGGATGGGTTCGATATCCGGATCTTCCTTTTGAGCCTCTGGGATTTCCCGTGCACTCCAGCCACCAATGGGCATAGCTCTCACCCTTTGAACGGACACGACATCTTTTTCCTCGTGTCGTAAGCAATGTTTACAATCTGCTTTGCACGGTCGACGGGAGAGAGCGTCTGCATTTGAGTGAAGACTTCCTTTTCGATGTTGTATTTCGTAGTCGTACATTTGCAGCTGTTCGATCCACCTTGCGACTTGTCCTTCAGGATTCTTAAAGTGTAGTAGCCACTTTAAAGATGCATGGTCTGTGCGAAGGATGAATTGCTGCCCATAGAGGTACTTATGGAAATGTTTCGTTGCCAGTACCAAAGCAAGGAGTTCGCGCCTGGTAACACAGTAGTTCCTTTCTGGCTTTGAGAGAACTTTGCTGAAGAACGAAACTACCTTCTCTTGGCCCTCGTGTACCTGGGAAAGCACGGCTCCAATTCCCACATTACTAGCGTCTGCATCCACAATAAATGTTTTTCCAGGGGTGGGGTACGCTAATATGGGGGCGTCGCACAACTGTTGCTTAAGTTCTTTGAAACTGTTTTCGCACTCACCTGACCATTTGAATTGTTTGCCTTTTTCTGTCAGTTGATGCAAGCTCTTTGCGATCCTGGCAAAATCTTTTACAAATCGTCTGTAATAGGTCGCAAGTCCCAGGAAGCTTCTCAGTTGATGTTTGTCTTTGGGAACCGGCCAGTTTTTCACTGCATCGATCTTCTCCGGATCAGTCTTGACTCCCTTGGAAGAGATGATGTGCCCGAGATACTTCACTTCTGGTCGAAACAGAGAACACTTCTTCGGATTCAGTTTTAACTCGTATCCTTTGGAACACTTCCATAAGGTTATTTCGATGTTCGTTGAACGTTTTACCAACCACGATGACATCGTCCAGGTAGACCAAACAGGTTTTCCCCGTCGGTCCCAGCAAAACACGCTCCATTAGACGTTCAAAAGTTGCTGGAGCATTGCACAGTCCAAATGGCATTACTGTAAACTGCCAAAGCCCGTTTCCTGCTGTGAATGCTGTTTTCTCGCGGTCTTCTGGATGGATCTGTACTTGCCAGAAGCCACTCTTCAGATCAAGAGTCGAAAACCGTTTGGCTCCGGATAGTCCAGAGTATCGTCAATTCTGGGCAGGGGGTAGCTATCCTTCTTGGTGACGTTATTTAGTTGGCGATAGTCCACGCAGAATCTCGTACTTCCGTCTTTCTTTTTGACCAGGACGACCGGTGATGCCCACGGACTTTTTGAGCTTTCAATCAGTCCTTCCTTTTCCATCGTCGACACCATTTCTGCAACCTCCGTCTGCTTTGCCAATGGTAGTCGTCTGGGAGGCTGACGAATTGGTCTTGCATCCCCGGTGTCAATTTGGTGCTGTACGAGATGTGTTCGGCCATACCCGCTACTCTGGGAAGCAAATATATCAGCGAACTCGTCGATTAGACTCCCTGCCATGGGCCGCTGCTCCTGATCCAGCTCGCACTCTCCGAGTATATTCTTTTTCATTTCCGATATTTCCGTAGGTCTAACCGGTTTAGCAGGACTTTCATTTGCCAATTTTGTGACCGCAGTAATTGATACGCACTTTCCGATCACTTCCCCTTGCTTCAGCTTTACGCTTCTGTGTTCCACATTGAGGACACGAACGGGAACCAAGTTGTTTTTAGGTTCAACAAGTATCTTTCCAACAATATAGCTCTGGTAATGGATTTCTGTATCTGGCTCTATTAGGAAGAATCGTTGGCTCCCAGGATCACCTTCCAGCTTTGTCCAAATAAGTGTCTCTGACGAAGGTGGTAAAATTTCGTCCTCACTTACAACTGTTCTTAGAGCTGCGACGTTCTCGTTCCCGTAAACCATTGGAATCTCGACGTTTCTGTACTTTAGAACTTGCAAACCGATGTCGAGTACTACATCATGCGTCTTCATAAAGTCGATTCCAATGATGCATTCGTCACATATATCGGCCACTAAGAATGTATGGGAGAAGACTATTCCTGCTAGGTTTATCGTCAAGAGTACCTCACCATACACCTTTACCGTTGCTCCAGTTGCTGTTTTCAGACAGTAGCTGCTGGTGTTGTGCAGCCATGATTGGCGAACGATGTCCCTTCTGCTTATGGAAGCGGTGGCACCTGTATCGATTGTGGCCACACACTTTTTCTGGCCGATATGGGCTTCCACTGTCAAGCTCCTATTACATCGTTTGGTCTGGGAGACCTGAATTGTGGTCCTGGGGGCGTCGATTCCAGAAACAAGCTTCCACCCCGCGAAGTTGGTTTTTAACTGATAGCTTTGTGAGGTTCCGTCCGCCGATTGTTCAGATGCCTCCTCGATACGACTCCTAGTTCTGCAATGTGGACAACTGTCCTGTCTACGTTCTGCACTGTCGTTGAAGATGTCCAATTTTGTTGCAGTTCCAGCATCGGATCGGTCCCCTGCGAGCACTGTTCCGGTCTTCTACATCTGTTCTCTGGCATGAGCATTCGACGGATGTTATTTCTCTCACGCGGTGGAATCCTTGAGATGCTTGGTCCGCAGCTTTCATAGTTAAGGCAAATGCCAGGGCCTCAGGAAGAGTTCTCTTTCCAGCCATTCGTAGAGCCATCTGCAGTTGTCTGTCGTCTATGGCTTGTGTAAATGCCTCAATAGCCATTTCGTTGATGACATCTTCGCCGGCATTGGGATATGACAAGTGCGCTAGCCGTTCTATATCCGCTTGCAGCTGCTGGAGTGTTTCTCCCTTCTTCTGGAATCTACTGCGCAATTGCACTCTAAACACTTGCTGCATATGGTCGTCACCAAACCGCATCTCAATAGCCTTAACCAAAGCATCATAGTCGCACTGTTTTTCTTCTGAGATAGTTTGAAGCAATTCTGCAGCTGTACCTCGTAATGCGAGCGTTAATGCAATCGACTTTTCCTCGTCGTCCCATCCATTGGTCATTGCAACTGCTTCGAACTGTCTCTTATAGATCGGCCATGATGTTTGACCATCAAAAACGGGTGGTTGCATCTCTTTCCTTCTTGGGCAGTCAGCAGAATATTCCCGAGCCTTCTGTTTCTTGACTTTTTCGAGCTCTTTAACTATGTTCTCGATATTTGTTTCGTGTCTATGAAGAGATTCATTAATTTCCTCAAACTTGGTTTCATGCTTATTTAATTTCTCATCAATCGCGACGATTTTCACATCTAGAACATTCTTAAACTCTTCCACGGCATCTTTTTGTGCGGCGGCAATGTAATTTTTCTGTTCGTCAAGAGAATTCTTTTGTTCTTCTAGAGAATTCTTCTGTTCTGCGAACTTCGATTCCATAGAATTCTTCTATTCTTCTAGAGAATTCTTCTGTTCTTCTAGAGAATTCTTCTGTTCTGCGAACTTAGATTCCATAAAAATCTTCTGTTCTTCTAGAGAATTCTTCTGTTCTGCGAACTTCAATTCCATAGAATTCTTCTGTTCTTCCATCTTGGCAAGAAGTAATTCCATCATAGCACTAATATCAACGCCTGTACTTACTTGTTCTTCTGCCACGTCGAAGAGCATGGTCTTTGGATTTTCTCCCTCATTTTCGACAGCCTCCTGCAGACGAAGTATGAGGTCACTTTTCCCTCCAGCTGTGGAGAGATTCCTCTTTTCTAATTCACTTTTTAATTGGGGTATGCTTAGTTGTAGCAATACACGACCCATTTTGTTTGTCACTTGTAATTTCGAAAATCACAAATTCACTTTAATTAATTTTTTTTTTTTTTAATGTTTCTTTATAACACACGCTTCAGCACAGAATAAGTTTTATCCCACTTCTGACACCAATGTTACATTTGGGCTGGGATTCGATAAAAGAAAAAACACTATTCTGTTAAACTTTTCTAGTCAGAATCACTTTTATTACACTTTTATGGATTATACACTAATTAAGTACTAGAACAATATTACTTAAACAATTTTTCAACCATTCAAACCAATCACTTATTTCACTCTATTTGTTCGATTGCGTTTCCACCCACACGCTGCACTCACCCTTAAATAGGTTGAATTGTCGCGAGTGGGCTATTGGCGCGTAGATGGCGCCCACTTCACTTGGTGGTCTGGGGGCGAGAGACTATATATATATATATATATTAAGTCGTTTGCTTTTATCTGGCACTCTTGTTAAACATTTTACCCGTGTAAGTTGACTTTGGGCTGGCGAGCCATTTTGTATTTTTTCCTCGTGTGTAAAATAAAGATTTTTCGCTTGGCGGCATAACCGCATGCGAATCAAAAGAAATCGGGTTTTATTTTCTTCTCGAGTACGCGCAAACATTTATTGGTCCTTCGAGCCGGATTTTTAATAGTAATTCCCAATACAAAGTATCCTCCGCCGCCATTACGGACATTCGTTTTTTTTCTCACGTGGATTTCCATTAACTATTTAATTACGACGTCGCCACAAAAATCTTCCATCACTTTGTGCCTTTCTGGATGCTCCGGTGACGGACACGTAATTATCACGCCATTGCCCTAAAAATTTCGTCAAAATCTCCTCCATCACGTGGTGTTTCTCGTCTCGTCGCTGCGAATAGTGTACTGCGACATTATCGCCCCCAATCTAATCGCAGAAAATCTGCTCCATCACGTGGTGTTTTCGGGATTCTGCAGTGACTGGCGAATCATTACTCCAGTGCCCCCCAATTTCTGCACATCGTCGCCATCATCATCGTCACATCGTCACCATCATCAGCGTCGCATCGTCGCCATCATCTGCGTCACATCGTCGCCATCATCATCGTCACATCGTAGCCGTCATCAGCGTCACATCGTCGCGATCATCTGCGTCGCATCGTCGCCATCATCATCGTCACATCGTCGCCATCATCAGCGTCGCATCGTCGCCATCATCTGCGTCACATCGTCGCCATCATCTGCGTCACATCGTCGCCATCGTCATCGTCACATCGTTGCCATCATCAGCGTCACATCGTCGCGATCATCTGCGTCGCATCGTCGCCATCATCATCGTCACATCGTCGCCATCATCATCGTCACATCGTCGCCATCATCAGCGTCGCATCGTCGCCATCATCTGCGTCACATCGTCGCCATCATCTGCGTCACATCGTCGCCATCATCATCGTCACATCGTCGCAATCATCATTGGCTGATCGTCGATCAGCATCTGCACATCGTCGCCATCATCATTTTCACATCGCCATCATCTTCATCATTCATCAAAGCATCATCCTCACCTCATCCCATCGACTTCGTCATCGCTGTCCAGTAGTCCGTGCCTGAATTCAACGACTACGTCATCAACTGCACCCAACCATCATCACCGCAACATACATTTAAGTAGCTAATTTGTGGTCACGCTGCACAAGTACCGGCCCTAGTAAGTAAGCGCATCTTATATTTACCCTCCGTAGATTTGTAATTACTTCTATACATTTTCAAAGTAGTAACTTTTATTATTTCGTATTGTACAGACTCTCGGTATCTCAGTGGTAGTACGTGTGTAGGATAACTCGATAAATTTTGATTTCGCGCGATCTTGATTTCAACTAACAACAATTGTTCCAAACTCGCGGGTGATTTTTTACTTTATATCATGGGTTACCTGGATGATGTTATTTTGGCTAGTGATACGTTGGTCGAGTTCCATGCAGCCTTCAAAGAAAAACCGTCCACCTCATTTTCGCTTTCCCTTTTGGAAGCATATAGCTCCGAACTCAGTGAACTTTGGCACGAAGTCAAAGGTTATTACAACATGTTTGTAAGTCACGCATCGGTCGATGACACACTCAAGGATTCTGTGAGCGCGGCTATATGTGTTACCGCCTACATATACCGTTTTTTCAATGCATCACGCAACCGATCACTACGTACCACTTATGTGACTCGTACCCTTTCCCACCAGGAAATCCGGGACACCAAGGAAAAGCTCATTCTACTCACCCAGATTAAGTATTTTCCTTCGGATTACAAGCTCCTCGCGAATGAACGTACCCTGCCGCCTAAGAGCTGGCTATTAACCTTTAATGCCTTTTTAGACAACAAAGGAATCGTGCGGTCACACGGAAGATTGTCCGCATCTAATCTTTCCCTTTCGGAACGATTTCCGATTCTTCTTCCTTATAAAAGCCTCTTTGTGCAACTCTATGTCACCTATATCCACCAACTGTCACTCCATGGTGAGGTACAGCTGATGCTCCGGTTGATACGCTCCGAATATTGGATACCCAACCTTAAAAACTTGGTCAAGAAGCGTATACGGGAGTGTCACGTTTGTACCCGCTACAAAAAGAAAATCCTCACCCAGCTGATGGGAACATTGCCCCGTGAGCGAACCACGCTAAGTCGTCCCTTTGATAGTACGGGTATCGATTTCGCGGGACCTTTTCTACTGAAAACCTACTATGGTCGGAAATGTCGCCTGGAGAAAGGATACGTGTGCCTGTTCGTCTGTTTTGCGACTCGAGCCATACATTTGGAGGCCGTCAGTGACCTATCCGCCGAGGCCTTTCTTGCTGCATTCACCCGTTTCGTCTCACGGCGCGGTACCCCCTCCCAAATATTCTCGGATCACGGCACCAACTTTGTCGGTGCAGCCCGATTACTTACACACGATTTCTATCAAGCTGTAATCCGCAGTTCTCGAGAGAACTCGCATCACTTTTCTCAAATAAAATGGAATTTTATCCCCCCCGGCTCTCCTCATGTAGGAGGCCTGTGGGAAGCGGGTGTCAAAAGCTTCAAATTGCACTTCAGGAAACTGGCTGGAAACGAAAAATTCACTTTTGAAGAATTTTGTACTCTGCTCGCACGCATCGAATCAAACCTTAACTCTCGTCCCATCTCACCGATGTCTGAGAATGCCCAAGACATGATCCCCCTCACTCCGGGTCACTTTCTTACTGGCGATTTGCTTCAAAGCCCCCCTGAACCCTCTTACTGTGACCAATCCCTAAGCGTCATGAACCGTTGGCGAAAGCTAAAGATACTCCACCACCAATTTGCCATCCGCTGGAAAGAAGAATATTTGAAGGAATTACATCGGCGATATAAATGGAAAAATCCTCAGCGCAATCTCCAAGTCGATGATTTGGTGGTAATTCGCAACGAAAATTTACCTCCCAATGAGTGGAGATTAGGTCGCATTCTAAAAGTATATCCTGGGTCTGACCAAAAAGTGAGAGTGGCGGACATACGAACGCAAAAAGGAATCATCACGCGTTCCGTGGCCAAGATTTGCGTCCTCCCCCCCCAGTAAGAAGTAAAATCATCCGACTTACTCCACGCGTAAATTATCATCCCCTCACCCCATTCAAGCGGTGGGAAAACAGTAGCATCTATCTAGTGATCCTTGAATGCGGAAGCCCCTTTGACACTGAGAGTCTTCAAAAAAAACAAAAAAACCAATCTTTGAATTTCCATTATACAAAATTGTTAAAAAAAAAAAAAAAAAATTGTGAAAAAAAAAAAAAAAAACCAAGAAATCTTGAATTCCATTTAGCCTGTACTTGTGGCGACTAACAATGTGTTATACCTATATTGAGTTAAATTATTCACATTTGTTACATATATCTAAGCCTTGATTATAATTCTCTCATAATATTATCCTAACTAGATGTACTTATCCTCAACCTATGTTAAGCATTATTATCTTACTTATATCAACGGTTGTTCAAACTAATTCTTATCTCTATATATTGTATCTAAACTCCGTCTCTCGCCCCTGGGTGTTTTCTTGGAGCCCATGTGTATTAATTTTGCCGCAGTCGCTGCAAGGCGGGCGGTAATGTTCGATTGCGTTTCCACCCACACGCTGCACTCACCCTTAAATAGGTTGAATTGTCGCGAGTGGGCTATTGGCGCGTAGATGGCGCCCACTTCACTTGGTGGTCTGGGGGCGAGAGACTATATATATATATATATATTAAGTCGTTTGCTTTTATCTGGCACTCTTGTTAAACATTTTACCCGTGTAAGTTGACTTTGGGCTGGCGAGCCATTTTGTATTTTTTCCTCGTGTGTAAAATAAAGATTTTTCGCTTGGCGGCATCACCGCATGCGAATCAAAAGAAATCGGGTTTTATTTTTTTCTCGAGTACGCGCAAACACTATTATTTATCTTCACTACCGATTACTATCTCGAACTTTAACCAATCACTGATAAAAATCAACTGTCCCCCTGTTCTACAAACTCTCCTTTTATATCTGCTCTGCCATCTCTTCGAGAACTTTCTAGCTAACTCCAATTGGTTCTACAATTGGCTGACATACTTTTTCCCCTTTTCAGCAATTGATAAATTCCAAGTTAATTTAGTTTAGTGGGGAATTGACAGATTCCAATCTCCAATTGGAAGTGGAACTTGTTTGGTGACAAATGGGGGTTGTTTTCATTTCACCATTTTAGTTTGTTTTCATTTCACCATGATTCATTCCACGCCACAATATATTTGTGGAAATTTTAATGTTGGAAGGTAGGTACCAAATTTATGTAATGCTAGGTAGAAGTATGTATGGAGTATGATGTTCTAGTTTGTTCATAATTTTGTTTGCTTTTCCTTGAAAAGGTTTTTATAGGGAACTGACCGTTACAAAAAAAAACCTAAATTTAAAATTGTGGGCGAACGGCTTGTCCGATTGGAAAAATTCGACATTTCCTAGAGCGATCAAATAGGTGGTTATTATGCGCTGAAAAAACTCATTCAAAAATCAATCGAGTTGTTTCTAGCTTATTCCTGCTAGTTCTACAATTAGTTCACTTAACTCTCCACACATTTGAAAGATTCGAGTCTCCAATTGCAGGTGGAATTTGTTCGGTGAATAATGGGTTGCACTTCAGCATTTTAGGTTCCACGCTACAGTATCTTCCAAGTAAAGGACTATTCATATGAGAATTACGGATTGCGAACAAGCGAATATTCGTAGATTCTGACATTTCATTCACATGAAAATGTTTTTTAGTCGCAGCTCACAGGTACCCGCGAATCAATTTCATTGTTGAAGCTTTAGTTCGAAAGAATTTTTCATTCGAGTGTTTGTGGATCGCGACTGTTTTTTGTGGATTGTGAATAAAGTGTGACAGTTCGCCTCAAGAATTTCAATTGCTGTAATTGTAAATTTACCTATTTAAATCAATTGAGACGCAGTTTTTTTTTAATTAGATGTTAGTGTGGCGTGGAATGAATCGTGGTGAAATGAAAAACAAACTAAAATGGTGAAATGAAAACAACCCCCATTTGTCACCAAACAAGTTCCACCTCCAATTGGAGATTGGAATCTGTCAATTCCCCACTAAACTAAATTAACTGGGAATTTATCAATTGCTGAAAAGGGGAAAAAGTATGTCAGCCAATTGTAGAACCAATTGGAGTAAGCTAGAAAGTTCTCGAAGAGATGGCAGAACAGATATAAAAGGAGAGGTTGTAGAACAGGGCGACAGTTGATTTTTATCAGTGATTGGTTAAAGTTCGAGATAGTAATCGGTTGAGTAATAAAGTGAAATAAGTGATTGGTTTGAATCGTTGAAGAATTGTTTGAGTAATATTATTCTAGTACTTAATTAGTGGATAATCCGTAAAAGTGTAATAAAAGTGATTTTGACTAGAAAAGTTTAACAGAATAGTGTTTTATCTTTTCGAATCCCAGCCCAAATGTAACATTGGTGTCAGAAGTGGGATCAAACTTATTCTGTGCTAAGCATCCAAGTGCTGTAAAGACAAAAACAAACAAAAATAAAAATAAAGTGAATTTGTGAATTTCTAAATTGCAAGAGACAAACAAAATGGGTCGTGTATTGCTACAACTAAGCATACCCCAATTAAAAAGTGAATTAGAAAAGAGGAATATCTCTACAGCTGGAGGGAAAAGTGACCTCATACTTCGTCTGCAGGAGGCTGTCGAAAATGAGGGAGAAAATCCAAAGACCATGCTTTTCGACGTGGCAGAAGAACAAGTAAGTACAGGCGTTGATATTAGTGCTATGATGGAATTACTTCTTGCCAAGATGGAAGAACAGAAGAATTCTCTAGAAGAACAGAAGAATTCTCTAGAAGAACAGAAAATTTCTATGGAATCGAAGTTCGCAGAACAGAAGAATTCTCTAGAAGGACAGAAAAATTACATTGCCGCCGCACAAAAAGATGCCATGGAAGAGTTTAAGAATGTTCTAGATGTAAAAATCGTCGCGATTGATGAGAAATTAAACAAGCATGAAACCAAGTTTGAGGAAATTAATGAATCTCTTCATAGACACGAAACAAACATCGAGAACGTATTTAAAGAGCTCGAAAAAGTCAAGAAACAGAAGGCTCGGGAATATTCTGCTGACTGCCCAAGAAGGAAAGAGATGCAACCACCCGTTTTTGATGGTCAAACATCATGGCCGATTTATAAGAGACAGTTCGAAGCAGCTGCAATGACCAATGGATGGGACGACGAGGAAAAGTCGATTGCATTAACGCTCGCACTACGAGGTACAGCTGCAGAATTGCTTCAAACTATCTCAGAAGAAAAACAGTGCGACTATGATGCTTTGGTTAAGGCTATTGAGATGCGGTTTGGTGACGACCATATGCAGCAAGTGTTTAGAGTGCAACTGCGCAGTAGATTCCAGAAGAAGGGAGAAACACTCCAGCAGCTGCAAGCGGATATAGAACGGCTAGCGCACTTGTCATATCCCAATGCCGGCGAAGATGTCATCAACGAAATGGCTATTGAGGCATTTACACAAGCCATAGACGACAGACAACTGCAGATGGCTCTACGAATGGCTGGAAAGAGAACTCTTCCTGAGGCCCTGGCATTTGCCTTAACTATGAAAGCTGCGGACCAAGCATCTCAAGGATTCCACCGCGTGAGAGAAATAACATCCGTCGAATGCTCATGCCAGAGAACAGATGTAGAAGACCGGAACAGTGCTCGCAGGGGACCGATCCGATGCTGGAACTGCAACAAAATTGGACATCTTCAACGACAGTGCAGAACGTAGACAGGACAGTTGTCCACATTGCAGAACTAGGAGTCGTATCGAGGAGGCATCTGAACAATCGGCGGACGGAACCTCACAAAGCTATCAGTTAAAAACCAACTTCGCGGGGTGGAAGCTTGTTTCTGGAATCGACGCCCCCAGGACCACAATTCAGGTCTCCCAGACCAAACGATGTAATAGGAGCTTGACAGTGGAAGCCCATATCGGCCAGAAAAAGTGTGTGGCCACAATCGATACAGGTGCCACCGCTTCCATAAGCAGAAGGGACATCGTTCGCCAATCATGGCTGCACAACACCAGCAGCTACTGTCTGAAAACAGCAACTGGAGCAACGGTAAAGGTGTATGGTGAGGTACTCTTGACGATAAACCTAGCAGGAATAGTCTTCTCCCATACATTCTTAGTGGCCGATATATGTGACGAATGCATCATTGGAATCGACTTTATGAAGACGCATGATGTAGTACTCGACATCGGTTTGCAAATTCTAAAGTACAAAAACGTCGAGATTCCAATGGTTTACGGGAACGAGAATGTCGCAGCTCTAAGAACAGTTGTAAGTGAGGACGAAATATTACCACCTTCGTCAGAGACACTTATTTGGACAAGGTTGGAAGGTGATCCTGGGAGCCACCGATTCTTCCTAATAGAGCCAGATACAGAAAACTATTACCAGAGCTTTATCGTCGGAAAGATGCTTGTTGAACCTAAAAACAACTTGGTTCCTGTTCGTGTCCTCAATGCGGAACACAGAAGCGTAAAGCTGAAGCAAGGGGAAGTGATCGGAAAGTGCGTACCGATTACTGCGGTCACAAAGTTGTCAAATGAAAGTTCTGCGAAACCGGTAAGACCTACGGAGATATCGGAAATGAAAAAGAATATACTCGGAGAGTGCGAGCTGGATCAGGAACAGCGGGCCATGGCAGGGAGTCTAATCGACGAGTTCGCTGATATATTTGCTTCGCAGAGTAGCGAGTATGGCCGAACACATTTCGTACAGCACCGAATTGACACCGGGGATGCAACACCAATTCGTCAGCCTCCCAGACGACTACCATTGGCCAAGCAGACGGAGGTTGCAGAAATGGTGTCGACGATGGAAAAGGAGGGACTGATTGAGAGTTCAAAAAGTCCGTGGGCATCACCGGTCGTCCTGGTCAAAAAGAAAGACGGAAGCACGAGATTCTGCGTGGACTATCGCCAACTACACAACGTCACTAAGAAGGATAGCTACCCCCTGCCAAGAATTGACGATACCCTGGACACACTATCCGGAGCCAAATGGTTTTCGACTCTTGATCTGAAGAGTGGCTACTGGCAAGTACAGATCCATCCAGAAGACCGCGAGAAAACAGCATTCACAGCAGGAAACGGGCTTTGGCAGTTTACAGTAATGCCATTTGGACTGTGCAATGCTCTAGCAACTTTTGAACGTCTAATGGAGCGTGTTTTGCTGGGACTGACGGGGAAAACCTGTTTGGTCTACCTGGACGATGTCATCGTGGTTGGTAAAACGTTCAACGAACATCGAAATAACCTTATGGAAGTGTTCCAAAGGATACGAGTTAAAACTGAATCCGAAGAAGTGTTCTCTGTTTCGACCAGAAGTGAAGTATCTCGGGCACATCATCTCTTCCAAGGGAGTCAAGACTGATCCGGAGAAGATCGATGCAGTGAAAAACTGGCCGGTTCCCAAAGACAAACATCAACTGAGAAGCTTCCTGGGACTTGCGACCTATTACAGACGATTTGTAAAAGATTTTGCCAGGATCGCAAAGAGCTTGCATCAACTGACAGAAAAAGGCAAACAATTCAAATGGTCAGGTGAGTGCGAAAACAGTTTCAAAGAACTTAAGCAACAGTTGTGCGACGCCCCCATATTAGCGTACCCCACCCCTGGAAAAACATTTATTGTGGATGCAGACGCTAGTAATGTGGGAATTGGAGCCGTGCTTTCCCAGGTACACGAGGGCCAAGAGAAGGTAGTTTCGTTCTTCAGCAAAGTTCTCTCAAAGCCAGAAAGGAACTACTGTGTTACCAGGCGCGAACTCCTTGCTTTGGTACTGGCAACGAAACATTTCCATAAGTACCTCTATGGGCAGAAATTCATCCTTCGCACAGACCATGCATCTTTAAAGTGGCTACTACACTTTAAGAATCCTGAAGGACAAGTCGCAAGGTGGATCGAACAGCTGCAAATGTACGACTACGAAATACAACATCGAAAAGGAAGTCTTCACTCAAATGCAGACGCTCTCTCCCGTCGACCGTGCAAAGCAGATTGTAAACATTGCTTACGACACGAGGAAAAAGATGTCGTGTCCGTTCAAAGGGTGAGAGCTATGCCCATTGGTGGCTGGAGTGCACGGGAAATCCGAGAGGCTCAAAAGGAAGATCCGGATATCGAACCCATCCTCGCCTGGAAGGAGCATGAGGGAAAACCAAACTGGCAGGAGATATCCAATAGGAGTCCCGAGCTGAAGGCATACTGGGCGCAGTGGGACTCCCTTCATGTACAAGACGGCATTCTAAAAAGAAAATGGGAAAGCCCGGATGGAAAGTCGTACGTAATGCAGCTTGTTGTTCCCAGGACAAAAGTTATCGAGGTGCTGAGGGAATTGCATGATGGAGTGTCTGGAGGCCACTTGGGAATAAACAAAACACTCGGAAAAGTGCGAGAACGCTTTTACTGGGTCCATTCAAGGGAGGATGTTGAGAATTGGTGCAGGAAATGCGTAATATGTGCAGCCAGCAAAGGCCCGAGAGTGAAAGTCCGAGGCCAGATGCATCAATATAATGTGTGAGCCCCTTTCGAAAGGATAGCCGTTGATATTGCGGGACCGTTTCCTGAAACGAACAATGGAAATCGTTACATCCTTGTTGTTATGGACTACTTCAGTAAGTGGCCTGAAGCATTCGCTATCCCAAATCAAGAAGCTAAGACTGTGGTGGAGCAAATCGTCTTCAACTGGGTAAGCAGATTTGGTGTGCCCATGGAACTGCATTCGGACCAAGGACGAAACTTCGAGTCGAGGATTTTCCAAGGAGTGTGCCAGTTACTCGGGATTAAGAAGACAAGAACAACACCGCTTCATCCACAATCAGATGGGATGGTGGAACGCTTCAATAGAACGCTGAATGAACACCTCTCTAAGGTCGTTGGCGATGACCAGAGAGATTGGGACAAACACATTCCCATGTTTTTATTGGCGTATCGAAGTGCAGTGCACAACACCACAGGACATACTCCATCTGAAGTCCTATTTGGTCGAAAAGTCCGCCTACCTAGCGAGTTAATGTTTGGATCTCCATGCGAAGAATCCAAAAATGAGGAGGACTATGTTACAGATCTCAGGAATATCATCAGGGACGTGCATCAAGGGACCAGGGCTAATATTAAGATAGCCAGTGACCGCATGAAAACGAGGTACGATACTAAAACAACAACTACAGGCTTCCAAGAAGGAGATCTGGTATGGCTATATAACCCTCATCGAAGAAAAGGTTTATCACCTAAGTTGCAACCAGACTGGGAAGGGCCCTACAAAATCGTAAAGCGCATCAACGACGTTCATGTGGATCGTCTTCATCGCTACAATGGTGCAAATGTTAACGAGTTTGTTCGGGACGAACAAGTTTAAGAGGGGGATATTGTGGCGTGGAATGAATCGTGGTGAAATGAAAAACAAACTAAAATGGTGAAATGAAAACAACCCCCATTTGTCACCAAACAAGTTCCACCTCCAATTGGAGATTGGAATCTGTCAATTCCCCACTAAACTAAATTAACTGGGAATTTATCAATTGCTGAAAAGGGGAAAAAGTATGTCAGCCAATTGTAGAACCAATTGGAGTTAGCTAGAAAGTTCTCGAAGAGATGGCAGAACAGATATAAAAGGAGAGGTTGTAGAACAGGGCGACAGTTGATTTTTATCAGTGATTGGTTAAAGTTCGAGATAGTAATCGGTTGAGTAATAAAGTGAAATAAGTGATTGGTTTGAATCGTTGAAGAATTGTTTGAGTAATATTGTTCTAGTACTTAATTAGTGGATAATCCGTAAAAGTGTAATAAAAGTGATTTTGACTAGAAAAGTTTAACAGAATAGTGTTTTATCTTTTCGAATCCCAGCCCAAATGTAACATTAGGTTAGGTTAGGTAAGCGGCTTGGCGTGGAGTACTCCGTGCCACACACAGAAATTAGATGTTAGATTAATTAAATATAATGCTTTCGTGGTAAAACAAATAACAATTTCCAGTTCTTTAATCAATTTGACTGATCAGTTCGCAATTCGTAGTTCGTGCTCATGTGAATGGTCCTTTATTTCATGACTTTAAAAAGGAAATAAAATCATTTTAAAGCAAAATTATTGCTCTTTTTTCACAACTTAGTTTTTTCTACATTTCTCCTAGTGAGAATTTTCTTTGTATGTAGGTACAACTAATATAATGGTACCTAAAGGGAAAGGCTGGTACACAGTTTAAATGAAATCCAATATTCCATACAAAATTTTTCACTGCGAAATGTCAAAATGAACTTTCCACGTAAAAATTTCATTAGGTACTACGCAGTTCGAGTGGAAAATAGCTCTTCCAAAACTGAGTTGTAGGTGACGATACTAAAATCTCTCCACAGCTGTTTCACTTGGTTTTTATTGTCCGTCGCATTAATTTTTTGACATTTCATGATTTGTAGGAAAGCGGTTTAGAAATTTATTGGAATTTCAGATGTTTCCCACTAAGTTTTTCGCACGTATTAAATAGTTTTTTTTCATTAAATACAGTGCGATAATGTTAAGTGTACAAATAATTGTTGGCATGGATGTACTTTTGCATAAGCAGGGTGCCTCGGCAATAGGGCGGGACCTTAATGTGGTATTCGTTTGGGCGCTCTCAGAGCACTTTTTTTGCCCTCAGAGCAATTTTTATGTTCGTTTGGTACAAAAAAAGCAATCTTTTTCAGATTTCAGAGCACTTTTGCGAATCTAGATATTTTCTCAGATATTCCCTCAGATTTACCAATACAAGTGCATTTGAGTTTGACAAGTGGTGGAGTTTGTTTACATTTTAGTGAAATATTTCTACAGCAAAGAAAGGCATCGCATCGGGTGAATCTATTTCCGTAAATTATTTGTATACAAATATTTAGAAATCAATCGGGAATGCAATTTCGAATGTTTTAATATAAAATTTAACCAGTGAATGGAAAGCGCATAGAAAAGTGTCGAAGACTACACATATTCAAGTCGCACGAATATCAACACAAAAAAGAGCAAGAGCGTTTTTATGTTCGATTAGCCACACGAAATCTGAAATCTGAGGGCAAATCTGAAGAAGCCCAGACGAATACCACATAAGCCGATCTGAAACACCTCCCGAGGGCACTGACTTTTGTCATACCTATCGAATTGGATGGTACCTAAGCGTCGGCAATTTATTTATTAGCTATTCGAAAAATCTTAAACGAAAAATCCGTCATTTGTCGAATTTCTGAATTTTTTGTTTGAAAATATCAAGGCATTTCTTTGACTTAGCTAATTTTTATAGATCAAAGGTTTTATTCGCTTTAATCTCCTGATTACATTGTCCTTATTTAATAATTCGAATATATCTTGAAAGATCTTAATTTTTTAGAACATTGTTTTGAGTGGCCATGCCCACAACTGGTGCCCGCACGTCCATACTGGTTTCAGAATTTGGTTGTATACCAAAATAGCAATAACCAGGAATAAATATCTTCCAATAGGCGTTTTTCTTTTTTAGTTCAGAGCTGAGCATTGAACTGAGCTCGAGCATTATGAGCGCGCTCTGAACCGAGTGTGCTCAGAGCATTGTGATGTTTTTTTTCAGTCAAATGTGACTGGAAGTGTGCTTGTACATGTGTAATCAGCTTTTTCCTCAGCTTGCTCCTCCAGCTGTTTTCTTGTTTAAAAGAATAAAAGTGCAAAAGTTGAATATTGAAGTATTTTTTATTTTATACCTATGTTAACTTAGATCTTCTAAACTGCTAAAACAAAAAAACAATTTTTGAGCTCAGTCACCCTGCAAACAATTACACTGCAATCGAACAGCCTTAAGTAATTTGAAAAAAAAAAAACCTACCTACCTATGTAACGAAAAGGTGGAATTATAACCCACCGAATGCGATATATCTGCGCATCTCTAACAGCAATTTACAGCACTTCATTAGCTATCTCTCTCTAGCTATACGAAAAGAAAACGTCAAAACCAGCAAAAAGCCAAATATGGGAACGTCACAAATCTTAGAAAAATCATAACAATCGGTAGCCAGTTGCATAAACAATTTCATTTTCACCGTAATTCCACCTGTTTTATCAGAAACAAACCACCTCAACTGCAGGTGTGATAATTTTTCCACCATTTTGTATTAAATGTGAGCGCAGATTTTTCGAGTGAAAAATAAACAAAGGACATGACTGCAAGAAACCCTCAGACTTTGATGGCTGTGCCAAACGAGGAAAGTTTTGATTTCCTCTTCAAGATCGTATTAATTGGTGACTGTGGAACAGGTAAAACTTGTATTGTTGAGCGCTTCAAAACGGGCAATTACGTAGAACGTCACGGGAATACAATAGGCGTTGACTTTTCAATGAAAACCATTGCAATTGAAGGGAAGCAAGTAAAGGTAAGTTTATGAACAATCGAACAAATACCATTGAATGCTAAAGGTTGCTGATGCGGGTAATTGTATTTTTATTTAGCTACAAATATGGGATACGGCTGGCCAGGAACGTTTTCGTACTATTACACAGAGTTACTACCGTTCAGCAAACGGGGTCATAATTGGTAAGTGGGTTTATTGCTAATACATACGTATAATGTGACCACATTTTTGTGTCAATTCTATTTTTGTTCAACTTTTGCCACTGGGGATTGCAATATCGAAATTTCTTTATCTTTGAATACTATTCTTGCTGAGTCAAAAAAAAAGTTTGCATTCGCTTTGAATTTACATTACTTAGATGGCAATGATCTCAAATGAAAAAAGGAAACTAATCAATGTGAAATTAAAAAGAGTTTAACATCTAAACGCATGAAATACATGAAAAACAGTTGCATCCGAGCAACGAAAATGTAATGCTTTGTAAAACAAAAATATGGCACATTTTAATAGATCATGCGTGATTAAGGAGGGAATTTCCTTTGTATTTATCTATAGCCCATTTGACTGGTGAACTAATTATATAAGCGTTCGTGCTGAGTTAGCTGCTGAACCTATAAAAATAATCATTAAAGCCCACCTCTTACAATGTATTGGATTAGCTAGTTAGTACCCATAAATAAATGACGTTAGAAGTGGAATCTATTAAGTCATTTTAAGCTCTTGCAGTGATAATGTTTTTTTACCATATTTATGAAAATTAAAAATTCAGATGCTTGAACCACGTTATCACGTATCAAGAAAGTCTTAAATAACTTGAATCAGTTTCCAGGCTCTTACCATGAAACCATATACGTATACGAAAAAAAAAATAGATGAAACAATCTTTTTAATAAGCAGTCTATCAGATTCGTATGAAATAACCGTGCAAACTTATCTCCAAATTTAAATTAATCGGGTATACCTACTTTTGACGCGTATTTCATATAACATCGAACACAGTTCCAGACCATAGCCGTTCTTCGCTTATATAGGTTTTTTTTTCTTAATTTCAGTATACGACATCACTAAGCGTTCATCGTTTACAAATCTCCAGAAATGGATTGAGGAAGTCCGCCGCTATACGGCTTCGAATGTTCTTCTAATATTAATCGGTAATAAGTGCGATCTTGAAGAAGAGCGTGAAGTTGATTTTGAAGAGGCCGAAGCCATGTGCCAATATATACCGGAGATTCTCTTCGTGATGGAGACCTCCGCGAAAGAGAACACAAACGTTGAAGACGCTTTCACCTGCCTCGCTGCTGAGCTTAAGGTTACCATCAACCTAACACCTTTTCCATAGAAAATTAGCTAATCTTTATCATTCCAGAGAAAACACAGCACACTAGACGTGGAAAACCAGGAAGACAACGGCATACATTTAGGACAGAGTAAACCGTTAAAAAGCTGCAGCAGTTCTTGCAATCTCACATAGAAGTCTTCTGTCTATTCCGTTGTGTATTTGTATTTGTCTTATGTTGACTTTATTTTATGTTATTTTTCTTAGTTTAATGTTTTTATAATTGTTGTCATAACAAAGCAATAGGAAACTTACAGATTTAGGTACAAAAAAAAATAGTGCGCCAAACGGGGGACAATTTCAAAAATATGACTCGTAAAATGAATGCAATTAATGTCAATTAGTAGAACCTAACTTATTTCAAATGTTAATTCAATAAATATATGTTCACGACTAAGTTACAGTTTTTAATCGATTCACTCAAATAGTGAATATTTGTAAAGTGTAGGTCATGTAGTATTAATTAATTTAAATAACGGAGAAATAGAACGTGCATATATGTAGTGTCAGTCAATGCAACATAGCTTATGATTTTTTTTTTTAAAAAACATAAATAGGAGTAACATTTATAACAAGATAGAAATCGCGTTCCCAAACAAGTGTCCATTCCAACAATAATTGGTACTAACTGTCTTTATGTGAAACGAGATTGTAAACAATTATTCTTCTATTTTTGCATCATATTTAAATACAATATAACACTTGTTTTGTGTTTACTAAATTTCATTCTCTCACAAGAAAATTATATTTGTCGTGCTTTTTTTTAACAGGACAAAAACTTGGGGCTTCTGTTAACTCTCGATGATGGTGTATATTTGTAAAACCACATTGCAATTTATTTTTATTGTGTCATAAAGTTATATTATAATTTAATATGTAAACAAAAAGTTTCAACTCCTTTTTATTAGATATTCGCTTAAGTTTCCTGATATTTGAGGATTAAATGCGTTTGACTCAAGGGATTGTAATCCAGGACGCAAGGAAATTCAAACAAATCATTTTTTGTAATTCGAAACCAAATTGCCATTTTTAGTATCCACAAGCAATTTAATTTGGACTTTTTAATCTGCCGCTACAACAATTAAATGCATAATGCTTTCTGGGTAATTGAATAGTCCACTAAATCCTCAAATATTTTTTTTTTTAAATCATGTTTTAATACAACAAGCTTCAGTAATCATACCAATGCAATTCACGGATGATTAAAAAGATGTATACATACTTCCATGCACTATTGATTTTTTAAATGCGACCACTGGCCTTATTATACTGTTAGATATTATTTGCCAAATTGATTATTATTACTTGTATGAACAAAAAACAAAACGAAGTTCGTAATTTGTTTCCCTCAACTGTTTTCATTTTAAGTAAAATAAGAGTGCAAAATTTAAGTTTATTAAAAAAAAATGTTGGCGCACAGGTCCGTGGGGTATAGGCCTAACTTTTCACAACCATTCGTTTTATGTTAGTTTTTCATTAATGGAACGAATGGAAGGAATCGACAATTTTCGAATTCAAAAGCCTAATTGAGAAGCTCTTTCTTGAGAGTTAGTATACTTTCGAAAGTTTGTCAGACTTTCGCCAGAAAAAGTGGAAAATATGTATTTGGTGTTTTTCTGGGAATCGAACATAGAATCCTCGCTTACTAGTCCAATTGTCCAACACACTAGCAACTAGAGATGATTGATAAAAAGAGATGGATATGAGTGATCAACAAAAAAGCATGTTGCTAATGGCCGACCGCGAATCACCTTGCTTCTATGAGCATCGCGGTGTTTAATTGTTCTGTATTTCGAATTGAATTTGTTTGGTTTTTGTGGAGGTTTTGATTAAAATAAAAAAAAAAAGTGAAATGCACAGTAGAGAATACCAAATTCTTGCAGTAAAGTCAAATTCATGAACTCACATATACTAGAATAGAAATTAACAAGTGTTTGTGACTTCATGAATTTTTCTGGAAAACAGCTTGTAGGCAGCCGCCTTTCCACTGGAAAGTTATAAATCTCTGTATTCCATTATCTTTGCTAGCAACTAAGCCACTGCACGACGTAATCGTAATTTAGTACAAAACAGAGACAATACTGAGACCCCTAACTCCCAATCAAAGATAATGGAATACAGAGATATATAACTTTCCAGTGGAAGGGCGGCTGCCTACAAGTTGTTTTCCACAAAAATTCATGAAGTCACACACACTTCCTTATTTCTATCCTAGTATATGTGAGTTCATGAATTGGACTTTAATGCAAGAATTCGATATTCTCTACTGTGAATTTCACAATTTTTTACATTTTAATCAAAACCTCCACAAAAACCAAACAAATTCAATACAAAACAAAGAACAATTAAACACTGCGATGCTCATAAAAGCAAGATGACTGGCGGTCGGCCATTAGCAACATGCTTTTTTGTTGATCACACGTATTCACAGACGGGGGTTGAAATTACAAAAACAACAATGTAAACAAATGGGTTTTGGGGGGATAGACGTACGAAAGATATCCATCTCTTTTAATCATTCATCTCTGCTCACAATCCTCTTGCCGCTGGTCCCCTCTATTTTTTTTTCAAATTCGCCATTTTGTTTTCACATCGGTGTTATGTCAATTTGGAATCCGTGTGACATGCAAAAACATACAGAAGAATTCAAAATAAATGCAGCCAACCGTGTTAAAATGTGATACGAGTTCGGGAATACCACATTTTTGAAGTTTGGTGTCATTTGTCAATATGATTTTCTATGTAACAATACTAACGCACCCTACATTTGCCACTCCATGGTAATATAGCTTGTAGGCAAGTAACGGAAAATCGGCCGGAGTTGGGGTCTCAGTATGTACAAAACTGTAATAAGCTAAAATGAGGATCAATAGAGGGAGTTAGGAGTTAGGAAATGTGACAGGTCGTAAGGATGTGGACGGGACCTTAGGATGGGATGAGAGATAGAGAAGGGTAGAGTGTAGAGAGTGAGGAGCGTGGCATGCTTGCGTATTTGCGCGACTTAGCTCGCCGGACGGGGGAGTTCTTGTCCTAACTACTCCACAAAACCTATTACAACACATATAACATACCAATAGACAAACAGGTACTCACTTTGGTATTAGTACCGGAAGCGGACGGACATCCACCACTCTGAGAGGCGCTGCTGCTGGTTTTGCAGCGAAGCCATTTCCCTCCCGACCTTGAAGCTCTGTGGCCGTTTTGAGAACTTTCCCGAAATAGATTCCTCGCTTAA
>OY720146.1:40442069-40562735 GCA_963082955.1 Cheilosia grossa
GTCAGGTCACCATTTGCCAAGGATTATTCGCCATCCATGCCGCACCCCTGAAACCTTGCGTTTAGCAATTCATTAGGACAAGCACAACATAGATAAGAGCAAACGACCGAGTTTTCCTCATACAGGCGTGAATAATTTCATATATTTATTTTGTTTCTATTGATTTTAGACCGCAGATTCATTTTACCGAAATAAGAAATTCGGGATTTTGCAAACAGGAAAAACTGTGAACAATAAATTTAACAAAAAAAAAAAACAATAAATTTAACCTACTAAACTCGGCTTCACCGGCCCACATACAACTTTAAGCTAAATGGCCTTTATGCCAACAAAATGGAATTAATGTTGAATTACGCGGGGTTCCTACCTATAGAGAGCTCTTTATGGGTATCTGGGTTTCAAAAGCAAAACAAAAAGGAAAGTTCTGATGACTTCGCGAACACAATCAACAAAAAAATGCGGGTGTGCTGAAACTCAAGATTATCACACAAAAAGTCTATATATTGACAACAATCGATACGAAGAATCTGGGTATCACGCCAACAAAAAAAATTTAAATCATAACAAAAATATCGCTTAAAACTAACGAAACAAATAATCAAAAAAGGTATATATATATACATATATATGTATGCAAAAAAAAGTTTGTCGTCTTTATCCAAAAAAAAAGGAATGTTCCTGGGATTTTCGACAAAAGGATGCTTTTAGCAACAGCAACTGGGTGAGCACAAGCTCACAAAACTACTTGTTTAATAATTATTGATATTTTTCCTTTGCAGGCACTATGAGAGGACGGCAGCTGTACCCAGTGGTCTCAATTGGAGCAAGCGTGAATCACCCGAGTAGCGCCCATGTGGTTGGCACATTTGGAGTAGTGCCGTACTATCTGGTGATTTACCGGTCACTAACGGCTCTCCGTGCAAACTAACTGGCTCAAGCGGTATTTTCCCGGGTAACACTTGTTGGTTAACTTCGGCGTTTTATATGTCTTTTTTTGTAATTTATCTCCGCATACGATTATTTTCGGCGGCCACTACTGTATCGACTTTAGTAGATGACCGCCAAGCCAATATTACGCCTCAACTAATCTCGTCCGCCTAACAATATGTTGTACTTTTTTTTTTATCCCGCACTTGTTCATTTATATTCAAATCCAAACTCACCCCAATGATTATTTTTAAGTTATTTTGCTTACAACAATTTATTCGTCCTTGTAGGTACTCGTACTTATTTTTGTTCAGCACCTGCTGTGCCTTTTACTGTTTTAGTAACAAAAAAAAAACTTTCTCACTAAAAACTTGTGAGACGTTGTGCCTCTGACCACACTTAAACTAATAAATCTAGACACCGCAAGACTTGCATGGTTTGCCTTTATTTTTTTTTCATCAATAATGCCCACTAGTACCTCTATGCTTTTGATCTTAAGGTAAGATTAGACAGTATGCCAAGTGGTCATAAAATGCCAATATCTGACAGTTCTCCTGTCAAAATATGGTCATACAATGTAATGGGCATATCTCATATGCTCTAATGACCTGAATGCCACATATGACCAGGCTGATTTTGACAGATACAAATGCCAAATAGCGTATGGTGTAATGGGACAATAGGTACGAATGCCAGCATATAGCCTTATATGCCCATATGCTTTTAATTGAAATTTCGTTATGGCATTAATGGCATTTTTGATGAAACAGGAATTATTTTGTTGTCATCGTTGTTTGAGTTCGTAGAATTGTGATTCATTTTAATTTTCGTTCTCTTTTTGGTAATAAATACCAAATGCCTCAAATGACAATCATGTGAAATATGACCACATTGGTAATTTTGGTCATATAGTCAAATATACAGTTTTGATAATCCTGGCATTTTGTTCATTTGACAGCTAATCTGGTCATTTGCCTTTTGGCATTCATATGCTTAATTGGCATACAGTCTAATCTTAGCTTTACGATGTCTAGGTCCGCTATAAGTGGGAGGATGCATTTTTGAGTCGAGTGGACAGGGAAATTTATTCAACTAGTCCAACAACCGGTTTGAATCTGTGCTCGCACTCCAGACACCTACCATAATTTTTAATTTCATTCCAGACAGGGGCCGCTTCTACAAGTGTTTACATTTGACGTCACTGTGGTATTTTTCTTTTAAGTATGGCTGTACTGGCAGCACAGTAAAAAAAAACAATTGTACTCGCAGTGACATTTGTCAATTGTTATAATCAGAGACAATACTGAGACCCCCAACTCCGGCCGATTTTCCGTTACTTGCCTACAAGCTATATTACCATGGGCTTGTGACGTTTTTTCGCGCTAGTATTGATACATAGAAATTCGTATTGACAAGTGTCACGAAACTTCAAAAATTCCGGGTCACCAACACACGCTCAAAAAAAGAGCACAACTTCCGCTGCTTCCAAACTGGCTTCCGGTGTGGGCAAAGTTGCTGGCAGTGTTCGTAGAACATTATCCGTTAAATTTGAAAATAATTGTTTCAACTAAATTTTGTGTGGACAGTGATTTATTTTAAGAATAATTGTATATTTTGCTGACGATATAAGAAAAATAAACAATTCTGAAGAATAATAAACAAATTAAAACATTTTTAGCGAACATTCGTAAGGCATTAAACATAAATCGAGTAGGATATACTTATCACATACGTTGCTTAGTATACTTCTGTAGTTTAGTTATAATTTATAAATACCGTACCCGAAAAGACGATTTAGCCGACGGCGACATCAAGATACTGGACAACGGCGAACAAGTATTCCTCTGGCTCGGCTTCATATGCAGTGAAGTCGAAATTAAATTGGACTAGAAAACCGCACAAGTAAGTCACACAGCCGACGACAGAAACTCTTTCAGTTTACACAAATATGCATTTATTAACATTTATTCCACGTATTCAACACAACATCTACCAAACAACCAGAAAGTGCGCGCAAACTTTTCCTCACTCTGAAGAACAAGGAGTCGAAGCGCTTCACAAAATGCTTCCATGGCTGGAGTGCACACATGGCTCCAACAGAATAGAGTGCAGATCGTTTTATCTTTCATATTTATAACACGTAGGTACTGATAGTTTTACATGTAAATTATTTTATATTCAATACATATAATAAAATGTTTTGGAACAACAACAACCTACGATTACTGGTGTTGGCCTAATCGAAGACTTTGTAAATAGTTGTGACGCCCAGTTGCTCCCTTGGCGGACAAGCAGCAGTGCCTTTAAACGAATCTGTTCTTGTTGATGTCACGATTCTCCCTGTCAACACTGGCTTTGTTTCTCATCTCGTGCTCGAGTAGTTTAAGACGGTTTTTCTCCTGCATTTCGATCTCGTGTTCGATGGTTTGCCGGCGCATTGCCTCTTGGAGTGTGACACTTTCCTCTTGCCTAGTAAGTGTTACCGTTTAAAGAATCAATTCACACAACTTTAACTATATTCTTACTTTTTGAAATTGTCCTCCTGGATACGTTGCTGCTGCGACAATTGATCTTCATAGCGGCGCCTTGCCAATTGGTATTGATAGTGGGCACGATGCTGTTGTTGCTTGGTCTCTGCCTAGAAGTGGATAAAAATGGTTAGCAATTCTTCGTGAGGCTCATGTTAATTCAAATTCAACTTACAATCAGGGTCTTCCTACGCTCTTCGTGATCGATACCCTTGTGTTCAACTTTCGCCTGTTCAATATGGGTTTCGTGTTCCTTGACTTTGGCCATACACTCTTGATGGTGTGTGTTCTCCTGCATCGTGGACAAATCAAGGGCTTCTCTAGCATGATCTTGAGTGGGAGCTTGTGATTTAACAAACCATGAAGAAATATCTTACAATTAAATATATATAGTTAGACAAATTCATTGAATAGTATGGCTTACTTATATCGATTCCGATTGATATTCTTCGTTGTCTCCAGTGCGATCCATTGCATATGTGTAAGGTTAGCGAACACCTTAACGTCGGCTTCTTCCTTAGCTGTAAGACAAATATATTCTATTATTAATTTAAACACTTAAAATATGCGAAAACTTACATTTTCTCAATTTGTTGGAGGAAAAATACAATTTGTTTTCCATATTTTGACAGTTGTCACTCGACTTCTGTCAAAAGAAATTCACCTCATTTTTTTTGTTTTGCTTTTTTTGTTGAAGCTCACACGGATTCTAAATTCACATAACACCGATAGGAAAACAAAATGGCGAATTCAAAAAAAAACTGAGGGGGCCAGCGGCAAGAGGATTGCGAGTTGGGGGTCTCAGTATTGTCTCTGCTTTGTACTACACTTTTTGTATATAGCAAATTGGCAGGCGTGGTAAGAAAACACTGACAACGACAACTGACACTTCACACCGAAAGAGGCCAAATATATATAACATAAACATACGGTTGACCAGCTCTACCAACCAGTATGTTTATAATGAATTATTTAGTATCTTACGAAAGTTGACAAGTGATAATTAGAAGATATTTTCTTCTCGAACCAACAAATTATAAAATGGATAAGCTTACCACAATAAGCGCAACATTATTTATGGCTGCAGATGTTTTTGCAATCGTCAGTTTGGCTATGCCTGACTGGATAGTCACAGAAGAAGCAGGTATACTTCCGAGAAGCAATCTTAAATCTTGTGGATTTCATTTTATTTTTCACAAGGAGACATTCGCCTAGGACTGATGTGGACTTGCATGACCTTGTACAACCGACCTCAGGTATGTTTTACCCCCGAATTGCAAATTGAATGGCTTCTGGCTTTAGTTTGTATATTCATTGGCTGCATTTGCGTTACCACAACGGTAATATTATTGGCATCAAGTACATGGGACCGCAATGTCATCCCGTATGCCCGATGGGTTGGATTCACAGCAATGGTTTTGTTTTGTTTGGCCGCAGTAATATTTCCCTTAGGGTTTCATATTGATGAAATCGGTGGCCAAGCTTACCAGCTTCCAAACACATATAAAATTGGAATCTCCTACATAATGTTTGTTCTGGCCCTATGGATTACTGTCGTATCGGAGCTTTTCGCAGGCAAAGTGTGTCTACCTCACTTTTAAACAACTTTTAGATCTAAAGATGTTTTTTTCTTTAATGTATTTACGATATCTGTATTATAAAATAATTTGTACTAAGTGAATACTGTAGCTGTAATCTCTGTTTAATTAACGATAATAATAATAATGATGATAGTAATAAAGACCACCATTATTGGGGGCATGTAAAGCAATTTTTGTTGTTATTCGCCAGCGGTTGTAAACTGGATCACAGTGGGAGCAGCAATCGGCACCCAACTAAAATAATGGCAATATCGATGTGCCGATCAATTAAGTACTAGGTATATATCCGTTCTGTCACAGTTATTGCTTCGAGCAACAGGAATAAAATAAAACTTGTTTGTTGACATTTTTTACTGCCTTTTTATCCAACCAGGTCACCTTTTACGTTCGATTGGTAGGAAAAAGGCGATGTGTTTCCGATTTCAGAGCTTCCCGACTATTTTCTTATTATACACTATACATACTTTGTCATAAAATTACAACTAGTATATGCTATTGTTATAATAGTTGCCTAACGATAATGCATTCGAACACATTAGTCGACGAGAACACCTCGTTGATAGTTACATGGATTCTGTTGAATATTTGCCTTTCGAAATAACATATTGTAACAGATGTTATAGATAGCTAGAGTTTGCTTTTTGAAAGAACGGTAGACAATGTAATCATGTAAAAGATCCATCTCAAAGACTACAATCAAATCTGCGATAGTAATAAATAATACCAATTACTTGCATAACATATTTATTAAAGAAACTTCAACGTAAATAATGCAATCGCAAGCAATGCAAGGTAGTTGTCTACCAATTGATTTTAAAATACAATTGAATACATCTATATACAAAGTTTCGTAGTAAAAATATAAATGCACCCGCGATACTAACTACACTGAGATTTGCCACTTCGTTGTTTAAATTTAAGTCGTTTCTGTCGCACATGTCGAACAGCACCTCCTTTGGCATCATGCTTTGTCAAATCATATCGAAATATTATCGATCGACTGTCGAAAAAGCACTTCAGTTCCTATAAAGAATTTGCAATAGAATTAACCCCATCCTTTCTTTCTGATTTTGTTGTTTACCTTTGGATCGTATCGATAGCCAATGCTCTTAAAGAATAAATAGATTTCCTGCAAGTCAATTGGTTCATAATGTAAAATTGCTTCATGCAGTAGTTTGTTGGATCTCACTAAATTGTTCCAGGCAACGTGAAATGGCAGAAGGGCTGTCGAAATCTAAAAAAGCAAACATGAAACAAGCTCAAGGAGTAGAAAAGGTGATAGCTTACCTTTTTACTAGTATTTGTTATTGTTATGTACTTTTCGTTTTCAATTTCTAATGAAACATCCATGTTTGAGACTAGGATGTGACCCCAGCAGTCTTTAAAGTTAAATTTAGGTGCACTTGGCTTACGCTCTTGGTCCTCATTGATTAAAATATCGTTGTCACTATACAAAGGAATATTAGTCTCCTCTATCAAACACGGATGTGTTTGATTGTAAACATATTCCAATATTCTAACCGCTTGCTTTCGGTTGAGCTTTCTTATTCCATATCTATAGAGTTGATCCAGCAAAGTGGATTCATTCATCGTCTCATAGTTTGGTTTTTCTGCAACATTTGCTGTTCGCACAAGGTACGTTCGACCGTTAAACTCAAATTCATTCGACGAGTCATGCACCGTCTTTTGTGGTGATTCAATTTTTTCGCTTATAGTTCCTGTAAGAAGTTGTTCCAAACCAACTGGCTTCTTACATGCTTTTTTTGAGGGACTTCCATAAATTAACTGGTCAATGTCATCCAGTTCGGGGGAGCTAATACTGCGGGGCTTTGTGAATTCCGAAAACTTTTTCATGCTGGAAAAACGTTTCAGTGGAGCTGTACTCTCTATTGGCGAGGCTATGAACGATGCTGACAATGTTCGACGACATGTACTACTAGTTGGCGTTTTTCTTGGTGATTTTTTGGGAGTTTTTGTTGGAGTTTTGAATGGCGACTGCTCTTCGAGGATCCCAAAATCGGATCGTTTACTTAATTCCAAGTGCGAAAGATCAAGATATGTATTGGACTGTGTCTTATGAAACTCGGAGGCAAGCAACGGAGTGTCTGCCACTAGGTCTACAAATGAGAATTCATGTCCCACTTTGGAATCATTCAATAAGTGGTCGATGGTAACATTATGACTCATTAAATGTTCTTCATCTTCCTCTTGGACATGCAGTGAGCTGTTAGCAGTTTTCCAAATGGAGTATTTGATTTCATCATCCGTTAAGAGAACGTATGGGTCTTCTTCATCGCTGTTTTGTGTTAAATCAATTGAGTCTTCGGTTTTCGACTGGCTAAATGATCTGGATTTATGAAACTCATCAGAAGGACTACTTCCAGAAGAGAAACAGGTTCTTTTTGATTCGATTGGCGTAAAATTGACAAAACTAGTGGAAGGTTTTTCGTCCTTTAAACCTAACGACAGTGAGTAACAATCTGTTTGAGAATGATTCTGATATGTTTGAAGAGGCAGCGATGGCAGAAGTATCTCAGACGGCAGTGATCTTTTATCGCTGCCACATTGAGTATAGTCAATTACTGCCATTATTGAGTCTGTTGAAAAAAAGAATAACTAAAAACACTGAATAATTTGTAATAATTTGCTGCCATACACTCACTGTGGTTGACGTTATTTGGTTCGCTTTTAGTCTCCGAAGAAGTCTTTACTAAACGAAAGAGTTTAAAGATTTTGACGTTAGTTACATTTGCGAAAGTTTATAGAATAGAGTAAGCGGTAGGCATTTAGATAAATTCTTTCGCCTAATTTAAACCTGACTTTAGCAACTTATTTTCGTGCAGTGATTATTGTAGTATAAATACTTCAATACAACACCAACTCACCATCATCACTAGAGAATCTCTCATACGTGGTGATAAGATGGCTACTAGAACCGCATCTGTTCCCATTTAGTCCTTCTATTTTGGTGCAACTTTCTATAATGGTAAATTGAAAATTTATTTTCGTGGATATATATTTAAAGTTTTACCTTCTTCCATTTCAACGTCTGAATCAGCAAATATATCGGGTGAGGTAGACCGTATGGAACTTAAAGGCAGTCGAGATTGAATGCAACTTTCACCATTCATAGAACGTGTTGTTATAGGAGATACGCCTATTTCAATAAGTGAATTTATATATTTATATTTATTTATATATTATTTAAAGCACTACCGTTGGTATTAAAATCGTTCGCCAAATTGTTTGACGATATGCGAATGGGAGATTTTGCATTTTTGGTCTGCGTTGGCACATCCTCATGATCACAGTTAGGGAATGAATTTGTTGTGGTCGATTTTCGACGGCTAGAGTTCTTTTCATAGACACAGACACTATCTTCCTCACAATTCGAACCATTATTGTTTAAATGAAAATTTGTGACGTTGAAACTATCATCATTGGCATTGAGTTTTAAACAGGGATTTGCTTGATTTTTGGAGAATGTATCAATTGCAATGTCAGGAGCGGAGCTTGGAAAAAAACCTATTGTTGCGGGCACAGGTGGGACTAAGTGGTGTACCGTTTCAGCAGTGTTTGGGTACGAAAGAAAAATCTCATCGTATCGGCTCTTCTTCATCACTGGACTCTGGAGCTGAGGGTCTACACTAATCTCTACTTTAGTCTTGACAGGAGTTCTATCTCGCCCTGCAATGCTGCGAACATCTTTTAACAAGTGTCCAGCTTTTGTTTTTGACGGGTCAAATAGACTAACCACGTAAAAATCAAGCAAATCAACCCTTGAACTAGGATCTGGGCGAACAATAACGTGGTCGCTCGCTACCAATGGCAACAGAACTTCGCTTTTGATAGAGTAGCTCCACTTCTCGCCAACATGCTTGGAATCGCAAGATATAAACTGTGTGCAGAGGAACTCTTCGACTTTCTGTTGAACTCTTGCAAACTGCCTCATTGGATTGCGCAATGTTAATGCGGTGAATTTGTTTCCCCACTTTGAGTTTTTCTTCGTCGGCATGAAGGCTGTTATATTGTAATCTAAAACACAAGGCAAATAAGACCACAAGATACATTAACATTATCACATGCCTACCTTCCGTTTCAGCTACGCGGAACCCAAATTTTTTTAACTTGCCGCGAATGCCAGCCTTGTCTGCCTTACTTATTTCTTCATCGTCATCGTTTATTGCTATTACTCCACTTGTATCTACCTCGGATGTAGATAGTGCGAGTGCCATTTGCATCTCATCTGGACTAATGTTTTCTACGAGGCAATGTTGCGCCGTGACCGCTGAAAAGAGCTCTTCGTTCTTAAGGAGAACAGTTTTGATCTTCTGCTGTTTCTTCGGACGGGGCTTTGCTTTAGGTGGCTTTTTTACACTTTTGCTTTGTTTTTCAAAATCATCAGAGAAGTCTGAAATCGGGTTTTCCACAACTGGCTTCATTCGCTTTTCCTTTGGCAGAAAGGTGGAAAATTTGGTTCGCGTTGCTCTTTTTGTGGGATTATCTTCAGAGGTTAATGTGCCTTCTATTGGTGGATGATTCGGAACGGAAACCTCTTCATTAAGCAGCTCTGTAGGGCTTGTTTCCGGTGTAAAGAAATTGGAAATAGTTGAAGTGGCTTTTCGGAGCCCATCTCTACGGAACAACAAAAGGAAACAAAAATTAAATAAACAACTGTCTTTAAACTTTCATCATGGTACTTTTATTTAGATTCTTAAGACGTAACATTAGATACCGTGAATCCAAGTTTCCTGCGATAGGCAATCGTAGTTTCATTAATTTTGTTTTTCTTGTGTTCATTTTGAGGAGATTTCTGGTGGCCTTTTTATCTCTCCGCCATGAAATCTTTCTGTTCTTCAATTGTTTTAAGAATAGCTTCACCACGTCTAGGTGCCGCAGACATAGAAAATAGATATTTACGCTCAATTTCCTCCTCAGTCTTTGTGCAAATATCCCGGTATAACTTTTCGTTTGCCTGACGAAAGAGTGGCGTAAAACTAGAAATTTGTGTGTTTATATAATTTATATAATTATGTAATTTATTTACGTCTTATACAAGACTCACGCGAAAGCTGTAAAAACTAGTGTTCCAAAGACGATACACGCCCCTGCAAATCGATTCCTGTATTTGAATGATGGTGTTCCTCTAGCTTGACGTGGTTTCCTTCGGCTAACGTCAATGTTAGGATCCATTCCAAATAGGTTTAATTTAAATAAAATATGTTTCTGAATCTATGCTGTAAAATGCATGACTATGTTCACAAATCTATTTTAATACGAGTTGAAACTTTTCTGTGTTTTCAAAAGACCTGTCATTTTTTGAAGCGACGACTGTGGTGAATTATATTCAATATTCATGGTAAAATAAACAGACGGATGAATTCAAGGCTCCATAAAATAATAGACGTATTCAGAGAGGTTTGGATTGTAAGAACATCAAAAATCGGCGTTTTTTTATTTTTTTTTCCTTTCTTTACAAGACGAGTTGACGACTGTGGTGAATTCCATTAAGCGCACTGACCAAACATTTTCTGGCTTAAAATGGCCTAAATAACAAAAATATAATATTATTATTGCAGGCGCCTGTAAGAAAGTCGGGTGTATATAAAGTATGGGGTGGGTGGCTTGTCGCTCCGCAAAGGGTATGTCAACAACTGTCAGGCAGGCGCCTGGAGCTAAGGTTTACTTATATTTGTGCTGGGGTATTTAGCAGAATAATATTTTCAGTCATTACAAAAAAAAAATATCAAAAAAGGCAAAATTAGCCCTATTACATGCACTTATCAGTGAAAATTGAAAACTTTAAGATTGAAAAAAAAAAAAAAATAGAAAAAAATGTTTCCGCAGAAAATTTCTATTACAGGACATTTTAGAATAAGTTAATTTAAAGAAAAGATTAAAAATATTAATTTGCTTAGTGTTGATAATGGAAACCTCAGCCGGAAATAAATTAAGAAACGCTAGAAAATAATAAAGAAAACCCACAAAAGTAGTTTTTACCAGAGATGAATGATTAAAAGAGATGGATATCTTTCGTTCGTCTATCCCCCAAAACCCATTTGTTTACATTGTTGTTTTTGTAATTTCAACCCCCGTCTGTGAATACGTGTGATCAACGAAAAAACATGTTGCTATTGGCCGACCGCGAATCATGTTGTTTTTATGAGCATCGCGGTGTTTAATTGTTCTGTGTTTTGTATTGAATTTGTTTGGTTTTTGTGGAGGTTTTGATTAAAATGAACAATATTGTGAAATACACAGTAGAGAATACCAAATTCTTGCATTAAAGTCCAATTCATGAACTCACATATACTAGAATAGAAATAAGGAAGTGTGTGTGACTTCATGAATTTTTCTGGAAAACAGCTTGCAGGCAGCCACCTTTCCACTGGAAAGTTATATATCTCTGTATTCCATTATCTTTGGTATTTACTTATGTGGTATTCGTTTGGGCGCTCTCAGAGCACTTTTTTTGCCCTCAGAGCAATTTTTTTGTTCGTTTGGTACCAAAAAAAGCAATCTTTTTCAGATTTCAGAGCACATTTGCGAATCTAGATATTTTCTCAGATTTGCTTCAGATTTACCAATACAAGTGCATTTGAGTTTGACATTTGGTGGAGTTTGTTTACATTTGCGTGAATTTTGTCTACAGCAAAGAATGGCATTGCATCGGGTGAATCTATTTTCGTAAATTATTTGTGTGCAAACATTTAGAAATCAATCGGGACGGAAATTTCGAATGTTTTAATACAAAATTTAACCAGAGAATCGAAAGCGCATAGAAAAGTGTCGAAGACTACACATATTACAGTCGCACGAATATCAACACAAAAACAGAGCAAGTGCGTTTTTATGTTCGATTAGGCACACGAAATCTGAAATCTGAGGGCAAATCTGAAGAAGCCCAAACGAATACCACATAAATGTTTGTCGGCTTCCGAATTCGGTTGTTGGCCTAAGAATTCAAACAGTTTGAGATACTGTGTGAAGAGCTACCATCTTTATTGACAATTTTCGGTTTGGTGAATTTATACAACTGCAACAACTGTCAAGCGCGTAAACAAAAAATTGTAATTAGTTTCGTGTGAAATCTGAAATCTTTTTCATGCCAGGAGTACTCGTTTTTATATCAGAGTTTTAAAAAAAAATAACAAGTATTTGGGAAATAAAATAATTCGATAATGGACTATGATTTCAAAATGAAAACCCAACTGGAGAGAACAAAAGTGGAGGACTTATTCAACTATGAGGGCTGCAAAGTGGGTCGCGGTACATACGGGCATGTCTACAAAGCAAAATGGAAAGAGGCCAGCGATGGAAAAGAATACGCTTTAAAGCAAATTGATGGTACTGGTTTGTCAATGTCTGCATGCCGAGAAATTGCATTGTTGCGTGAACTGAAACACTCGAACGTTATTACCTTGATCCGGGTGTTTCTTTCGCACAACGATCGAAAGGTATTTCTTCTCATTGACTATGCGGAGCATGACTTGTGGCACATTATCAAATTTCATAGAGCTGCAAAAGCAGCCAAAAAACAAGTAGTTGTTCCTCGAGGAATGGTAAAAAGTCTGCTCTACCAAATTCTCGACGGCATACACTATTTACACAGCAACTGGGTACTACATCGTGATCTAAAGCCAGCAAACATTTTGGTTATGGGCGATGGCAACGAACGTGGCCGTGTCAAAATTGCGGACATGGGTTTTGCGAGACTTTTCAACGCTCCTCTGAAGCCTTTAGCTGATTTAGATCCCGTGGTTGTTACATTTTGGTACCGCGCACCAGAGTTGCTTCTGGGCGCACGTCATTATACTAAAGCCATTGACATCTGGGCTATTGGATGTATTTTTGCTGAACTACTCACTTCGGAGCCGATTTTTCATTGTCGCCAAGAGGATATTAAGACGAGCAACCCATATCATCACGATCAGTTGGATAGGATTTTCAATGTTATGGGATTCCCACAGGACAAAGACTGGGAGGACATCAAGAAGATGCCAGAGCATCATACTCTCATTAAAGATTTTAAACGGTCCAGCTATTCGAATTGTTCTCTCGCCAAGTATATGGAGAGACACAAGATCAAACCTGATAGCAAAGCATTTCATTTGCTGCAAAAGCTATTGCTAATGGATCCAAATAAGCGGATAACATCAGAACAAGCAATGCAAGATCCATATTTCCAAGAGGATCCACTGCCTACTCAGGATGTATTTGCTGGTTGCCCGATTCCTTACCCGAAACGTGAATTTCTTACTGATGATGATCAGGAGGACAAGTCTGAAAATAAACAACGACAACAACAACAACAACAACAACAACAACAACAACAGCAGCAGCAACAGCAGCAACAACAACAACAACAACAACAACAACAACAACAACAACAGCAGCAGCAACAGCAGCAACAACAACAGCAAGCAAATCAACATCACGAGCCGAGTAGTAAGCGTGTTCGGCTCTCTGGACCTGGGCAGCAGCAGGGCCAAGAATTTCATCATCAGACCTCACAACAGCAAATGTTGTTCAATCAACAGCAAAATAATTTTCAACGCTTCTAAAGAGAAAGAGCGAGTTGACAATAACGAGCCAGACGGTATGTATTAGGCAATTAGGGTATAGGAATAGGGTACATATTTCAATTTGTTTTGTAGACGTCTCGAGGGATAATAAAGTTATATCAAAACGAGAATAAACTGAAAGAAATTTTATATTGATTGAGGTAGGAAAAGTTGATCTTACCTATTGTTTTCAGATGATATCATTGATTAATCCTCAGTTGGAATGAAAAAGTAATGATTGCTCTTTTATCAAACCCTGATAGCCATCTAAGAAATACACTGTCGAGCGGACCATATCCCAAGAGTAAATAAACTGGTTTCATGCTGGTAGCTATTCAATAACTAATATAGTACCTACGGACAAGAATATCCGAATGGAATATTTTTTTAATTGTTTTTAAGAAATCCTTTATATTTTTCCTTTCTCCGTATATCTCTCTATGCTGGAGCTGAAAGTAAAAACTACTGGTCCCCGAATACCACGTTCGCGCTCAGTTTTATATGTGGGAAGTTACTCAGAAATACACTTCTGGAAATCATGGTAGAGAGTAACAGTAATGTCTGAAATCGACTGGAATAGTTAAAATACTTTGTTAGTAGTAGTCTATTCTGGTAATTGGAGCAAGAAACATTATACTGCCCACAGCTTCTTGATAAGGCACATTTGCCATCTCTGCTACCTCCTTCTCAGTTTTCGGCCACATATCTCGGGATATCGTCTGGTTAATGGAGTTGAAATGGGAATGCAATCGCTCATTCCAAATCTCTCTGGCTGAATTACTCAAAAACAGTGAAATCTGCTTCGGGATAAAGTTCACAATCAACTGAATCATTTAATGACGCATCCACAGATAGCTTACAATTGATGACAGACCTCCTCCGGTGTCCTAGGTTAGGTTGGTAGGGCTGGCATGGGGTGTTCCGCGCCACACTCAGTTCAAAATTGACCTATTGCGATACCCGTTGGGGGGAAAGTGTTTATTCCTTTCCTTAACCTATTCTGTACGTCTTATTATTAATTAATTAATTAATTAATTAGTGTGTCATTGCTTACAAATCATCTTTAGGATTTGATGAAGTTCATGATTTTGTCCGTTGATGTGCTAGATAGCTCGTTCAGATTGTGGAAGAATTTTCCTAGGAATTTGTTCCTTTAGTGTTGGAGACTTGGACATTCACATAGGAAGTCGGTTGTGTCCTTTATAGCTTCCTCGTCACTGCAGGCTCTGCTAAGATTTTCTTGGGTCAGTTGCATTTTCTTCATGTGGTACCGCAGGGTGTTGTGTCCCGTTATAGGAAGAGAGCCGACCGTATGATGTCCTAAGGCATAAAACAATAAGATCAGTTATGTAAAAACTGAAAGCTTGCAAGTAGACTAAGAGAAAAAAGCAAATGTTGTCGGAAATTTTTGCCCAGGGATGGAAAAAACGACAACCCTATATATTCGCAAACGGTATTTTCTAACCTTTTATTTGGCATATGTTTCATCCTATCCTTTTTTGGCTATGGTCAATCGAAAAAAAAGTTACAAAAACATCATCGGGAGCAAGCCCGTTTTTTCCATCCCTGGGCAAAAATTTCCGACAACCTTTTGTCTCTTAGCCTACTTGCAAGCTTTCAGTTTTTACTTACTCATCTTATTGTTTTATGCCTTAGGGCATCACGCGGTCGGCTCTTGGAGCATTAGGGTACCTACGAGCATAGAGAGGCATTACCGGTTACACCGCATGATCTCTCTGTTCTGGATTCTCAAAAAGATGGCCATTGTTTCCTTGTGGTTTTACACGTATCCATGGATATCGATCCAGCGTTCGCCTTATCTGTGGCCTTCTTCCCCGCTTCTAGCTTTAGTGTATAGAGGGGATATACATAGAGGGGGATGTTTGTTCTAGAGCATTAGCCGAACCTTGTCGTGCTAGTTCATCCGCTTTCTTATTGCCTAGAATGCCTTCATGTCCAGGGAACCAGCACCGCAATACCTTGTGTTGTGTTCCAAGAGCTTTGAGCTCTTCGCGACAGCCCTTCACAAGATTCGATTTTATTATTGGGGCAGTTAAGGCTTTTATAGCTGCCTGACTGTCAATAAAGAAGGCGATACCTTCCGGAGGTCTTGCCTTTATTGCAAACTGATTGTCACTGCCTTTACTTCCTCTTGGAATACATTACAATGGTCTGCTAGGCGTAGTGATATTGAGATGGAGATTCAGAGTATATGCCTGACGTCACCCCGTTGTCTATTTTTGATCCGTCTGTAACGGATAACGTGTTAGGTATAGGTCCATCTCTCGATACTTCCCTGCTAGGGTAGGCGCTCGAGAAGGGTCTTGTGAATTCTTAATATGGCGTGAAGTAATCTGTGTTGGGTACATTGCCGAAGTACTTCTGTAGGATCGTTGAGTGACCCTCTTTCATTTGTTGATTGGCTAATTCCCATGGCATTTGTTGCTGCCAATGATTGCACAAAGATGTCCAGCGGAAGCAGATTAAGGATAGCCTCAAGTCCAGCAGTTGGTGTTGACCTCATCGCGGTGGTGACTCCAATGCAATCTAGTCCTTGTACTTTAGTAATAGCCTTTAGGTAAGTAGCCTTTTCAGTTGCTGGCCACCATACAAGACTGCCGTATGTCAGTATTGGTGTTACAATAGCTGTGTACAACCAGCGCTTGAATTTGGGGGTTGGTCCCCATGTTTTTCCAAAGATTTTACTACAGGAGTAGAATGCTATTATGGCTTTCTTGATTCTTCTTCTTTGTTCATTTTCCAGTTAAGTTTCTTACCTAGTATTAGTCCCAGATATTTAGCGTTGATTCTGAGGGGTATACCGCCAACAAAAGGCATGACAAACTGCGGAATTTTCCTTTTGTTTGTGAACAATACTAATTCAGTCTTCTGGGGGTTAACCGATAGACCGCGTTTCCTGGTCCAGGAGTGCAGGATGAAGAGAGCTTTATTTAATTGCTCGGCCAGTGTTGCTAGAATTTTGCCGTTTGTTATCGCAACATATTTAGCGTAGGCAGTTGTTCTCACGCCGGTGCTGTATTTAGGAGTATTCTTGTGTCTTTTCTGATAACAGCAAGTTTCTTATTCCACCATGGAGGTGATATTCGGGATCTTCGTTTTGCCCCTGGACAGACTTTCTCAAAAACGTCGTTGAAACGACGATGCTTTCGGCTTTCTTATCAATATCCTCTGGGCAGTTATTGCTACCTTCTTTGCTGAAGAGGTTCCAGTCCGCCTTTTTGGGATTCCTATATGGCTGTGGCGGTTCTACTTAATTAGGTACCTACAAAAAATTCGATCAGCCTATGTTCCGAGTAGGATTCCTCTATTAGAACGTGCCTTTTTGTCACATTTATCTTAAACCTCATTTCTATCCCTAACTACAAATGTTGGTTCTATTCCTCTATTGGCTACCAAAAGGTTGTTTTCTATAATGAATTCAAAGAGTGACTCAACTCGAGTATTGATTTCATCTCAAGTCCGGTGTCCTATTTGACAAACCTCTTCTTATGGTGAACGGTTGAGGATGTATACCGCCATCGTTGCAGCTTCCCCCCAGAACTCAGTCTTCAAATCAGCACCAAACAATAGGCAGCGAGCCTTCTCAAGTATTGTACTGTTGCTCCTCTCGGCCAAACCGTTTTCCTCTGGTATATAAGAAGCGGTTGTCTGATGTTTGATTCCATGTCGAAGTAAATAGCTTTGAAATTCTTCATTGCCTGTGATCTTTTACCTGTGATTTGGCTTTCAACAACTATCTGCTGAAGTTGTCCACCAAAACTAAAAAATAACGCGCTCCTCCAATGGAATTTACTGACACAGGTCCGCATACGTAGGAGTATACCAACTATAAAACATCTGTTGCTCTCTTACCATTGTGAAATTGAGATGTCCCATCCTGCGTTACCACAAATTCTGATCATGACTGACCGAACTGAGAAATTTGTACCCGTCGATGATGGTAGCTGAACACTGTACACATCCCCCTCGAGCGACGTAGTTAAAATGCGGCAATTCTCACTGTTTCAGCTGGGCTTCTTTGAAATCTCACATTGCTTCCCAATTTTGTGAAGCAACTGAAAGAAAACAAATTAGCACTAAGGCCAGGCAAATATAACACATTTTTTTCAGTAACAGTTTCTTTATTTGGCAAATCAACACAGATATCTCCCATGCACTCAACTTTCAATAGATTTTTGTCGTCGATAACTACTTCGTCGTTTTTTGGTATCGTGACATGTTTGAACCAATCCCGGCGGATTCCCCTGAATTGATATACCATGCTTTCTCGTCGACTTCTTTCACGACTAAAGATGCGTAGAACGAATTTGAGTCCTTCGGATTATGGTGTTGTAATTTTTTATCCGGACAGTTTTTAGCAAACTTTCCAAACTGATTACAGTGAAAGCAACGAACAAGCTTCTGATTGAATTTGGAAGAACTTTTTTGCAGTAATATGCGACTGTGTTGTCCGGTGTTGCCTTTACATCCTGCAGTAATTTCTTTTTTATAGAGTCTGCTGTAATTGGTACAACAGTACTTCCGACGCCCATTATCATCGGTTGATAATGCTCTGGTAAACCAGCGAGAAGTAACGTACCAAGCCATTCTTCACTAATTTGCAGCCCTATTCCTAGGGATGCGGGACTGTCCCGATATAAGGCTTTTGTCCCGCAAGTGTCCCGTAGAATGTCCCGCATTGTAACTTGTCGCCCTTTCTTCATTATTAAAAAAATTAAATTGCAATTAATAAGACATAGAAATTATAGCGCTAGCCTTAGTTAGCTTACCTATAAAATTAGCAAAGTGTGAATTAATCGTATGATGATAGTTCAGTGGTCTGTGTCTCTGAACTCAAAAAGTTAGCCGCAAGCCGACTGTTTGACATTTCACTTTGTGTTTGTAATAAACGGCAAATGTAAATCAATTTTATAGAGAATTAGCTTCATTCTATGAGAGTGCTCTTAATTATTAAATCAACATTTCGACTTTAACTCCAAACTTTAGAACTTATCAAGCATGAATTTACGAAATAATCCAAATTTTGAAAATTACATCAATTCAAAAAATAATAAAGTTGTACTTTTTGAAGAATTTATTGCATTAAAGAGTTTTTTTGAATGTGAGCTTAGAAATTTGGACGGAAAACAAGTTGTGAAAATTGGGTTAGTGTTTTGAATAAGGTTGAGGTACCAAATTTGGAAAATCTTTGCAATTTTTATATTTTCGTTGCCTATTTCTAATGCAAGCTCTGAAAGGATATTCATTTTCATGAAGAATTCATGGAGAGATGAGCGGAAACAGCTTTCTATGGAAGTATTGGAAGCAGAGGTTCTTATAAAGTAACATTTTTCGATGAGTACCTTATCGGAAAAATCCGAAATCTAAATACGTTGCACAAATTTGATTTGAATTACATTTAATGTACAAATATTGGTTAAAATACTTTTACTTAAACCACATATTACTTATTACAACTAATAAAATGTAATCTAAAATAAAAACGTTTTTTTCACTTCAAATGCAAAAATGTCCCGCCGGCTAATTTTTCAGATCTGGCTTCCCTACCTATTCCCGTCAGCTTGTGCGGAGTCGTGATAACCTTGTTGACAAATTCCACAACTTTGACGAATCATGGTTCTAAACAAACCAACTTTCCTAGTCAATCCAGAGTCTTGAAATGCCTTTTCCAGATTCTCCTTGGCTGTCTTCGCATCCTAGACGTGGACAAAATTTACATGATCAATTAACAAAATCGGCTTTGACTTCGCCTTTATCATCATATTTGCTCCTGTTGATTTTCCCGTGACACAGTCCCACACATCCTCATATTCCAGAAGATTCCTTGCACCAAGTTTCCAGGAGTTATAGTTCTCCCTGCCATCGATCTTTAATAGAAATCGTAGTACTGGCCAGAGACAATTTTTACCCGTGTAATGTCAATTAAGAAAAATACAAAATAAAAACTGTCAACCGCTGCTAGCCATGTGATACAGTTCGCGCATACCACATTTTAACATTACTGAATGCTTTGTTTAGTTATTATATATTTTTAAAAGGCAAATTATATAATTTGTTTGGTTAATATAACTATCTAAATGAGATGTTTTACATACTAGAATATTATGTATTTATCGCTTTTGAATATCATTAACTTCGATTTCCTGAGTATTTTTTTCTTAAATAACTGAAGAAAAATTGCTCAAAATGGTTTTATTTCCCCTCAACCTATTTAAATTTATCATTTTCCACAGATATTTTAAGCAAAAGTACACTTATTCCTAAAAAAAATACTAGCTATCCAGTACCTAAAGAACAGTTAAAAATTTAAAGGATAAAATTCTATGAACGCTGACAGCAACTTTCCCGACAGGGAAGTGGCATATATGCAAGATGCAAGTGTGTTGGTAAATTTCTATATAACAATACTAACGCATACTAGCATTTGGCACCCCATAAAAATATAGCCTGTAGGCAAGTAACGGAAAATCGGCCGAAGTTGGGGTCTCAGTATTGTATCTGGTAGATAGGGTTTCTTTTCCTATTGAAAAGTAACAATTTTTCTACATCCACGCAGGGCCCGATCTAGGGGGGGGGCAAGCTGGGCAATTGCCCAGAGCGGCAAAAATGAGGGGCGGCAAATTTGCTACCTACTAAAAAGGTAGTTTACGCCGGTTTTTAATTTCTGAATTGGTAACACTCTTCGTTTCACATAATGTACGTTTCACGGGGGTTCCCCAGAATGACGACTGCAGGCTGGCTTACTCTGAACGTATGACAATTTTCTTTACTTATGCTTGACACCAGCTGTCGCCCTGTCGCATCCGTTTGCACATCCAGTACTCCGAATGTTTGACTTATACTGTTATACAGGTGTCGCTTTTCAAATTTTACATTAAAATTGACTCCGAATATAAAGCATATTTTGGGGAATACCCTTTTATCCTGAAACTCGACGTAAGAATGCCCCCACCCCCAATCATTTCGGTCACATTACAGTTTGTAAACAGTGTTCTGCTCTTGTGTACCTAAGTGATGAAAAAAATCTAATTATATATAGTTGGCGCAACAGGTCCGCAGGGACCCAAGGCCTAGCTTCTCGCAACCATTCGTTTTGTGTGAGTTTTATTTTTGGAACGAATGGAAGGGATCTACAATTTTATGCCGATTCCAAACGGCTAATTGAGAAGCTCTAAAGACAGTTATACTCTCGGATGTGTGTCAGACGTTCGCGAGAGGTGGCGCAGTGGAAAAAAAAAACCCCAAGTTGGAATTTGGGTTTTTTGCGGGATTCGAACCTGGGACCCCTCGCTTAGTAGTCCAACACACTAACCACTAAGCCACTGCGCCTACATGAAAAAAATCTAATTAGTAGCCATATTTATAAAGTGAAATAATTAAAGTTGTTGTCTATTTTTAATAATTGAAGTGTATACACACAGTGAAGAAAAAATTTAATTCAAAACAGTTAATATACAGTAAATATACAAGCAAACGAAAAATCGTATATAAGTGAAGTTCATGCGAAAAATATAAAGTGTTTTACTGAAACTGATTAGTAAATACTGGTGGCAGTGGCAGAGTAATTTTTAAAATAGAAGACTGTTCCTGTGAATTTGCAAAGTAAGTGCTTAAAACCTATCTATAAATTTCTAGTAAGTGTATAAGAAATTATTTTTACTTGCATTAAGTGCTTACCTATAAAGGATGGTGAGACAATCTACAATATTAATAACGGTGTATTATATGTCATTGGAAAGGTAGGGATGTTTTTTTTTACATAAAAAATGTGTGATGGCTCACCTTGAATTGCTGTGTGAAAAAAAGTAACTGAGGTATACCAAAAGATCCTGCACTTGGTCACAATCACAAGTCACCGATAACAGTTTTAAATAAGTGTCTCAGTAATTGTAAACCTAACAAAAGACTTTCTTGTTCTTGTACAAAAAATATGAAGCTTTAATAATTTTAAATAATAAAAAATTATCTTCGGTCTACCATGACTCAAAAGAGACTATCTGGATTGGCTATGATTTCGATAGAGCACAAGATTTGCGACAGTTTGAATTTAGTAGATATTGTTAAAGATTTTTCAGAACAAAAGGTACGAAAAAAATTATTTTAGAGTAGCTGCGAACCTAGTTAGAGTTTGATATTCTAAAAAAAAATGGTTTTATTCAATTAGTTTATATTTAAGAATACCTACCTACATGCTCCATGAGTCTAAATATACCTTTAACTATAATTACTTTATGTTTGCTTTAACGTCTTTTTAATCATATTAAAAAATAAATGTTTAAATGAATATAATTGAATTAAATTGAAAAAATAAACAATTGATGTTTTTCATTGAGCGGAAGGAGAAATAAAAGGTAAATACCTAAACATTAAAAAATTCTGAAGGTATTGTTTATGTTACATTAATCTTAACCACATGTTTTTTTAGTTGGTTTACCTATAATCTTTTTATAACTACTTGTAAGTTATGACTTACAGCCGCGGCTTAAGGGCGGCAAAAACTATTTTTGCCCAGAGCGGCGAAATAGCTAGGTCGGGCCCTGCATCCACGTCCATGTTTCTACAAATTAAGCATAGACTAAATACAAAGGCAAATAAAGCTGAAATGAACAAAAAAAAAATACCTAAATCAACATTTTGTTTGGCAAACAACAACAGGTCAGCTATCGGCAACGAAATGTTACATTCGAGTTGCGATTCGAAAAGACAAAACACTAGTCTGTTGAACCTTTCTTATAAAATCGCTTTTATTGCACTTTTATGGATTAATCTTATAATTCAATTATTAAGTACCAAAACAATACCACTTAAAACAATTCCTTAACGATTCAAACCAATCACTTAATTCATTGTATTACTTCTCACTACTTATTTATCTTCACAACCGAGTACTATTTCGAACTTTACCAATCACTGCTTAAAAATCAACTGTGTGTCCCTGTTCTCAAACCTCAAAGCGAGAAGTTTCTGGCTAACTTCGATTGGTTCTATAATTAGCTCACTTAATAAATAACAACAAATTAGAAGTTTCTTAGAATTAGCATAGTGGAGAGTTACACTTAAGGAATATTCGCCTGAGCGCGAACTGCGAATAGGCGAATTGCGAAAAAAATCAATTTAACTGTATTTATGAATTGAAAATTGCTATTTGTTTTACCACAAAAGAATTATATTCCATTAATCTAACATCTAATCTAAAAAAAACTGAGTCTCAATTGATTAAAATAGCGAAATTTACATTTACAGCAATTTTTTCTGCGAATTGAAAATTCTTGCCGCGAACTGTCACACTTTATTGTACAAATATTTGCACGAAATTAAAAAAATATTGCATTTTTGTACTATGCCTAAGCATAAGCGCGCTTTGCTGGGACTAATGTCCTTTCGCAGGTTCACGATGGCCAAGAGAAAGTAGTTTCGTACTTCACCTATTGTGTTGCCCGGTGCGAACTCCTTGCTTTGGTAGTGGCAACAAAACTCGACGTAAGAATGCCCCCACCCCCAATCATTTCGGTCACATTACAGTTTGTAAACAGTGTTCTGCTCTTGTGTACCTAAGTGATGAAAAAAATCTAATTATATATAGTTGGCGCAACAGGTCCGCAGGGACCCAAGGCCTAGCTTCTCGCAACCATTCGTTTTGTGTGAGTTTTATTTTTGGAACGAATGGAAGGGATCTACAATTTTATGCCGATTCCAAACGGCTAATTGAGAAGCTCTAAAGACAGTTATACTCTCGGATGTGTGTCAGACGTTCGCGAGAGGTGGCGCAGTGGAAAAAAAAAACCCCAAGTTGGAATTTGGGTTTTTTGCGGGATTCGAACCTGGGACCCCTCGCTTAGTAGTCCAACACACTAACCACTAAGCCACTGCGCCTACATGAAAAAAATCTAATTAGTAGCCATATTTATAAAGTGAAATAATTAAAGTTGTTGTCTATTTTTAATAATTGAAGTGTATACACACAGTGAAGAAAAAATTTAATTCAAAACAGTTAATATACAGTAAATATACAAGCAAACGAAAAATCGTATATAAGTGAAGTTCATGCGAAAAATATAAAGTGTTTTACTGAAACTGATTAGTAAATACTGGTGGCAGTGGCAGAGTAATTTTTAAAATAGAAGACTGTTCCTGTGAATTTGCAAAGTAAGTGCTTAAAACCTATCTATAAATTTCTAGTAAGTGTATAAGAAATTATTTTTACTTGCATTAAGTGCTTACCTATAAAGGATGGTGAGACAATCTACAATATTAATAACGGTGTATTATATGTCATTGGAAAGGTAGGGATGTTTTTTTTTACATAAAAAATGTGTGATGGCTCACCTTGAATTGCTGTGTGAAAAAAAGTAACTGAGGTATACCAAAAGATCCTGCACTTGGTCACAATCACAAGTCACCGATAACAGTTTTAAATAAGTGTCTCAGTAATTGTAAACCTAACAAAAGACTTTCTTGTTCTTGTACAAAAAATATGAAGCTTTAATAATTTTAAATAATAAAAAATTATCTTCGGTCTACCATGACTCAAAAGAGACTATCTGGATTGGCTATGATTTCGATAGAGCACAAGATTTGCGACAGTTTGAATTTAGTAGATATTGTTAAAGATTTTTCAGAACAAAAGGTACGAAAAAAATTATTTTAGAGTAGCTGCGAACCTAGTTAGAGTTTGATATTCTAAAAAAAAATGGTTTTATTCAATTAGTTTATATTTAAGAATACCTACCTACATGCTCCATGAGTCTAAATATACCTTTAACTATAATTACTTTATGTTTGCTTTAACGTCTTTTTAATCATATTAAAAAATAAATGTTTAAATGAATATAATTGAATTAAATTGAAAAAATAAACAATTGATGTTTTTCATTGAGCGGAAGGAGAAATAAAAGGTAAATACCTAAACATTAAAAAATTCTGAAGGTATTGTTTATGTTACATTAATCTTAACCACATGTTTTTTTAGTTGGTTTACCTATAATCTTTTTATAACTACTTGTAAGTTATGACTTACAGCCGCGGCTTAAGGGCGGCAAAAACTATTTTTGCCCAGAGCGGCGAAATAGCTAGGTCGGGCCCTGCATCCACGTCCATGTTTCTACAAATTAAGCATAGACTAAATACAAAGGCAAATAAAGCTGAAATGAACAAAAAAAAAATACCTAAATCAACATTTTGTTTGGCAAACAACAACAGGTCAGCTATCGGCAACGAAATGTTACATTCGAGTTGCGATTCGAAAAGACAAAACACTAGTCTGTTGAACCTTTCTTATAAAATCGCTTTTATTGCACTTTTATGGATTAATCTTATAATTCAATTATTAAGTACCAAAACAATACCACTTAAAACAATTCCTTAACGATTCAAACCAATCACTTAATTCATTGTATTACTTCTCACTACTTATTTATCTTCACAACCGAGTACTATTTCGAACTTTACCAATCACTGCTTAAAAATCAACTGTGTGTCCCTGTTCTCAAACCTCAAAGCGAGAAGTTTCTGGCTAACTTCGATTGGTTCTATAATTAGCTCACTTAATAAATAACAACAAATTAGAAGTTTCTTAGAATTAGCATAGTGGAGAGTTACACTTAAGGAATATTCGCCTGAGCGCGAACTGCGAATAGGCGAATTGCGAAAAAAATCAATTTAACTGTATTTATGAATTGAAAATTGCTATTTGTTTTACCACAAAAGAATTATATTCCATTAATCTAACATCTAATCTAAAAAAAACTGAGTCTCAATTGATTAAAATAGCGAAATTTACATTTACAGCAATTTTTTCTGCGAATTGAAAATTCTTGCCGCGAACTGTCACACTTTATTGTACAAATATTTGCACGAAATTAAAAAAATATTGCATTTTTGTACTATGCCTAAGCATAAGCGCGCTTTGCTGGGACTAATGTCCTTTCGCAGGTTCACGATGGCCAAGAGAAAGTAGTTTCGTACTTCACCTATTGTGTTGCCCGGTGCGAACTCCTTGCTTTGGTAGTGGCAACAAAACATTTCCATAAATACCTCTACGGGCGGAAATTCATCCTTCGCACAGACCATGCATCTTTAAAGTGGCTACTACACTTTAAGAATCCTGAAGGACAAGACGCAAGGTGGATCGAACAGCTGCAAATGTACGACTACGAAATACAACATCGAAAGGGAAGTCCTCACTCAAATGCAGACGCTCTCTCCCGTCGACCGTGCAAAGCAGATTGCAAACATTGCTTACGACACGAGGAAAAGATGTCGTGTCCGTTCAAGGGGTGAAAGCTATGCCCATTGGTTACTGGATTGCGCGGGAAATCTGGGAGGCTCAAAAGGAAGATCCGGATATTGAACCGATTCTTGCCTGAAAGCAGCATGAGGGAAAACCAGACTGGCAGGAGATATCCAATCGGAGCCCCGAGCTGAAGGCATACTGGTCACAGTACAAGACAGCATTATAAAAAGAGGATGGGAAAGCTCGGATGGAAAGTACTGAGGGAATTGCATGATGGAGTGTCTGGAGGCCACTTGGAGATAAATAAAATGTTCGAAAAAGTGCGAGAACGCTTTTACTGGATCCATTCAAGGGAGGATGTTGAAAATTAGTGCAGGAAATGCGTAATATGTGCTTCCAGCAATAGCCCGAGCGTGAAAGTCCGAGGCAAGGTGCATCAATGCATTGTTGGAGCCTTTTTCGAAAGGATGACACTTGATATTGCGGAACCGTTTCCTGAAACGAACGATGAACTATGGACTACTTTAAGGAGCAAATTGTCTACACCTGGGTAAGCACATTCTGTGTACCGATGGACCAACGCCGTAACATCGAGTCTATTATTTTCCAAGGAGTGTGCCAGTTACTTGGGATTAAGAAGACAAAAACAACACCTCTTCATCCACAATCAAACGGGATGGTGGAGCGCTTCAGCAGAACGATAAATGAACACCTCTCTAAGGTCGTGCGCGATGACCAGAGAGATTGGGACGAGCAGATTCACATATTTTTATTGGCCTATCGAAGTGCAGTGTATATACCACAGGACACACTCCATCTGAAATCCTATTTGGTCGAACAGTTCGGGTACCTAGCGAGTTGATTTTTGGATCTCCTCACGAATGAGGAGGACAGACTTGAGAGATATCATCAGTGACGTGCATCGAGGCACTAGTGATAAGATTAAGATAGCCTGTGACTGCATGAAGACGAGATATGATACTAAAACGATAACTACAGGATTCCAGAAGGAGATCTGTTATGGCTATATAGCCCTCATCGAAGAAAGGATTATCACCTAAGTTGCAACAAGACTGGGAAGGGCCCTATGTATTTGTAAAACGCATCAACGACGTTGTCTATCGCATCCAACGAGGAAGAGGCAGACTGAAAGTCGTTCATTTGAATCGTCTTCATTGCTATAATGGTGGTAAAAGTAACGAGTTTATTGGGGACAAATCTAAATTTGAGCCTATATAAACAAATGCAACTTCATTAGCGGATTTCTGGAAACGCATTTTGTATGTAAGAAATTACCAAAAACAATATTTTTCCCCCTTAGAATTTTTGTTGCAATCATTGGCCATATTCAAGAATATATTTATCTTAAGTCGACAAAATTCGTCTGGATAAGATGTAAAGTGAACGCAAAAACTAGATTGGTCGGGAACGTCACTTTTCCAACGTCATCCACACGCGAATTTCTTGACTAGATTTGTCGGCTACCCCTCCATAAACGTCAGCTCATATGACCGATTTCAGCCATTTAAAACAGAGATTGATATAGTCAGAGAGCTGTCAGACTTACTAAACCAGATACTTGAAGGTCCCCATTATCTCTAAAAATGCATTATTTAATTTTTAAGAAACAAAGAAAAAACCTTAAAAAACAGCTAAACGCAAGGTCAACTAACGTTTTTGCAAGTTTTAAGCAATACGCTTTTTCTTACAGCTTTAAAAAATGTATTATAAATTTCTGCCCCCGTGGTGAGCTTTCGCCTTCAGACATCGCTCTTATATTAATATATGATTAAAATATAATCGTGACTATGCAAAGCCGTAAAAATAAAAACTGTCGCGGCTACTTGTTTATAAAGAAAGTACACGCAATAAATACATAAAACGAATTAAATTAAAACACGCAGACGAGGTATGTTGTTCCAAAGCCGCAAAAATGGTGATAATGTTAGTATCCTTCTTAAGACTTGATTACATTTTATTACCGTTCTGTTAGGTGGGTACCTATGTACTTTACCGCATCTGGGTAAAATTATCTGAAAGAAAAACTTCATGCATTTTATAAAAACTCATTAGGTTCGTTTGTATACTTTCAGCATAGAAAAATGTCAAATCTCAAAAATCGAGAGAGAAATCTCGCAATTTCCAGAGAAGTACCTTGCCCGTTTTTTTAGTAAAAGTTTAAGAAATGTCATTTTGACATTTGACAAGGTTCTCTTTAAACGCAGCATCTATAATTGCATTTTTATTAGCTAAATACCTAACTAATAAATTTACCATTTTGAATGCGCTGATATATTCTAGAAGAACATTCAATTATAACTTCCTTTTCCGACAACGTTGAAGACGAAAATAAATAAAGTTTTACTTGTGAAACTTTTGAGCTGTCAGTTTTAATTTTTCAGTAAGTCGAAATTCGGCGAGTAGAAAATCACGAAAAAATTAAAAGAGGGGAAATGGATTTCTGTATAATTTTTTTTTTCTCAATTTTCCCAGTACGTGGTCACATTCGCACAGTTTCTTAGCCAATTTTTAATAATTTTAAGTTTGCAAAAAAGTACCCGAACGAACCTATTTGCTTGCAAATATCTTTTTGTGAATTGTATTGTTCGATACTTTTCAGCACATCAAAAATCAGTTTTGAATTCTTGATAGTCGTTTTATTGTACAGTGTGGGTCGGCGGACAGCAGCCAAGCCAAAGTTGTATGTATTTGAAGGTTAATCATTTTGGTTAACAAATGCTTGGTTTGAAATTGAAGCGATCTTAAAAGCGTTTACCTTCAAAATACGCTTTTATTTTATTTAGTCTCTAAAGTCACATCTCAAACCCTGCAAACCTCACTTTAAATTGGCAGTAGTTGTTTGTCCCCTACGAAAAAATCCTTGTTCCCCCTCTTGCCTGCTTAGTTAAAGCGGGGATTGACTCCAAAGGTAAACCTAGGGCTCAACAAATGTGCCCATTGTCCAGTTACACACTCCAAGTTGTTTTCCGCTCCGCCAGCTGCCTGGCCTGCCTACCTCGCTTTTTTCAAACTCTACTCGGAAATTGTGAAAACCCACCCTTAGAAAATTGTTAAAAATCGATACCTAAGTAAATAAAAAACCACACACAAATAAAGGACTATGTATTATTTACTACTCACTTTACCGATAAACTATTTCTGTAGGTAATTTAGCAAATTTTGAATGATAAAACACAAACAAGTTAAAGAAAATCCTAGAATCCTAGAGCTTTTGGCCTTGGAAACTCTGTTTGATCTTTTCACCACATTTAGAGTAAAGAGATATCTTTTGTTCCCGGCTGTCCTTCCGGCGATTGACGTTTAAGAGTGCTAAAGCAGCTTTTGTTTGATTATACCCCATTCATGGTCATATATAATAAATGAACTCACTAGACTTCAACTTTAGTCGCTTCAGTCAGTGGTCAGTCAGGTTTTTTGTTTATTGGCCTAACTAGTGCGGTTGAGATTTGCATTGGATAACCTTTACTGACGTGAATATAAAAATAAAGAATTATACAGAGCACAAAGCGCATCTATATAAATAGGCACACACATTATGTACTAGGTATTTGTTGGAATCACGTTAGTGTAGTGTAATAGGATAGGTAGATAATATACATTTGTGATGAAACCCCCCATTATTGACTTGTTTCCCTTTCTGGTTCGTGTTATGAATGAAAATCAAAAGAGAGATATGACACCCAACAACCGGCCGCAAAACAGTGAATATTCGATAAACAGCTGATTTGAACTAGACTATATACCTGAATACTTGAATTGCAGTTACATTAACTTGTTTATTATAACTCGACTACGAGTATGAGACCCCCTCTGTGCAAAGCTATAATTAAATTTAATTGAAACTTTAATACTGTCGTTATTTTGTGTAGGTAGGTATAATATCTACTTAAAAGTGTCGTAAAAACAGATTCGTTCGCTCAAATACGCACTCTTAATAGGCACAATGTTTTTATTTCGCTGCGGAACCGAGTGTATGGTCGTTCGTAAGAATTGCTGATCGCGGAGAACAACACCACAGTCATCAACACCCGACTATCAGCGCGTTTATAGTGTATTGAAATAGTAGATAATAATAGTACAAACACTTGTGGTGCTATCGCCCTATCGCATCGCAGTCGGTTGTTTCGAATTCTTTAGTCAGTTGGTTTCAATTGATTATTCCAAACGGACGTATAGAAATGACGTTCATTGCATCGTTGGATGTTGGAACAACATCGGTGCGATGTTTTATTTTCAATGAAAATTGCCAGATTGAGGGTTCAGCTACTGAATTGGTGAGCATTATAAAACAATTAATAAAAAATTAGCACTGTTTTAATAAAATGATATCATAGGTGGAATTACTGAATCCAAAACCGGGTTATTTCGAAATAGAACCAGAAAAATTGTGGCATACCATTATCAATGTTATATCGAACGCTATCAACGGTTTGTGCTTAATTTAAGTATAGTAAACAAATAATGTTGATGTTCGATAAATGTTACTATTTTTTAGATGCAAGCCTTGATTCCTCAGATATAACATGTCTTGGATTGTCGACCCAACGCTGTACGTTCCTAACATGGGATTGCAACACCAATGAGTGCTTTCATAATTTCATTGCGTGGAAGGACTGTCGGGCAGATGGGCTGGTGAATAAATGGAATTCTAGCCTTCTACTAAGAACAATGAACACCCTGTCGTATGGATTATATTTGCTGACAAGAAGTAAACGCTTTTTGGCGGGAAGTGTAGTGAAAATGATGAACCCACAAGTACTTACGTTACATTTTTTTTGTTTTGCATTGTTATTAATTGTTCGTTTCCTGATGAAGGTTACTATGAGACTTTTGCATGAGATAGAAGCGAATTCAAAACTGAAGGAAGCCATTAAAAACAAAACTGCATTGGTCGAGACGCTAGATTCGTGGATACTCTATAGATTAAGGTATTTATAGTTAAATACATTTCTTTATATTCAACTATCGGGTGATAGCATTCTTAGATAGTATTTACTGCCGTGCGACGAGTTTTGTTTCTGCCACAAAGCCACTTATATGATTTTTACTCATCATCGGCAGAGCAGATTTAATTTTTTTATAGTTCGAGTTGATTTTTTTTTTTTTTTTTTGGTTAAGATAGTCAATTATCTATACAAATTCTGATCCCTGTGCATCAAATAATTAGATACTTTTTTTCCATTGCAACTTGTAAGGTCCAAAGAAAATGTATACCTACAAATACGAAAAAACATCCATCAGAAGCACATTTCTCGGACAAATAATTTATAGGTACCTATCTCAACACCTTGCGATCAGTAACAATTATTATTTTGAAAGCTTTATTGACAGATATAAAATTATTCAGTAAACAAAACTATGTCAGCTACCAAAATATGAGCAAAAACCAGTAAAAAATAGATAGCAACCAATCGTTAGAAAAATAAATAAATAAATAGTTGGCGCAACTGGTTCGTAAAGTTACCCTAGGCCTATTTTCTCACAACTATTCGTTTTTGTGGGTTTTTATTTTTGGGACGAATGAAAGTTACCTACTATTTGTATGGCGAGTCCCGAAGTGTAATTGAGAAGCTCTTTCATGACAGGAGTTATACTCTCGGAGGTTTGTTAGACGTTTGGGAGAGGTGGCGAAGTAAAAGATTACTTCTACAATGCAATTTGTGTTTTTTCGGGGATTGCACCTTAGACTGTCTGTTTTGCCCACATACGCATACAGAGATATCTTTAAGAGAAAATTCCATTAGATCACTGATTGTTGTTAAGAATTTTCATTTACTAGCTTTTCTCTGTGAAGAAGGAGAGGACTCCAACTTGTGGCGTGCAAGTTGTTGTCATATTTCAAACAAATGGGCCCGATAGCGTTCCGACTTGATATTGAAAGCGCCTTGAGTGTCCAGCAATACTGCTACAGTGTACCTTTCCGCATGCACTTGATTTTTTTGAAGTTGTTTCCTAGATGAACGCCTTTTATATATATTCACTTATATAAATTATACATGCTATTTTGAATTTGCTGGTAAATGTAGTAAGAGAAATTTATTGCGTTCGTACAAAATTTCAAAGTCGAGATTTTAGTCAATTCTGACATTATGATGATAGAGAAACTCAAAAAGTGTGTCGCAATTCTGTCATTTTTTTTTTTTTTTTTTTAAATTGGGCATTCTTGAGTTCAAATAAAAAATGCCCTAACGATATTGACCAAAATCCATACTTGGAATAAAATTATATTTTCTAAATTACTGCGCCCTTCATTTTCCATTAAAAACACCGAAAACGGTACTTTTTGAAAAACTCCTCATATCACGAAAACCATTTCGATTTAGATAAATCTTTAAAAACAAAGTAATTCTTGAATCCTAAACAATACCTTATAGTACCTACTCAGTGTTAAGCTAAATAGTTCAGCAATATTATTTCTCGAACTGAACATTGCAATAATTCTTACTGTTTTGTCTGCATAATTTAACAAAAACAAATTTCTGAGCTCATTATCATATACATACATATATATCTATGTAGGTATTTAAAGATATCTGTATATCAGAAAACAGAAACTTCTGTCTTTGTACTCAAAAATCTTCATCTGCATTAACGGCTTATAACTCTCTAACCCATACCTCAGAAAATTGCTTTTTAGAGCTTGAACTTATAAAAACTCATATCGTTGTTCGATATGTACTGCCATATCAGATGAATAACCCAGACGTGGATTTTATTTAATACTATTCTTATATTTTATATAGGAATATATTCCCAAATTTGTATACCTACCCAATAAAATAAAATAACCAACCAATCTTTTGATGAACGAAAAAGTTACGTGTGACCCAGTCGTGTAGTTTATTTTTATTGGCTTGGTAACATTGATCATTTTTAAAATAGAACAGAATGAAAACCACAGAAAAGATTGCAGCTAAATGGGTAATAAAAAGAAATATGTGTATGTAGCATATTTTGCACTTCCACTTTATTTCAATAACGAACATAAAAAATAAGAGCTTTGGTAATGTTTAACCTTGTTGCATTTATTTATGCTAATTGGTATTAGGTCAAGTAATAATGTAGTAAAATGTTGTTCAGTTTAATCTCCTCAGGTGAGGGCTATAATTGTAGCAACAAGAGAATGTATTAATAAATTTGTTGGTGATGGGGCTGTCCTGTTTTTTTTTTTTTTCAAGTTCCCCAATTATCAAATTGAATCACTGAACTAAAAAAAATAATGTTTTTTTTTAAATATTTCTAAATTTTCTACTGAGACTTACTAAAATGAATATTTCTCATCAAATGTGTATTTTTTAGGTCTGGAATATCTAAACATATCCACGTTGAGCACATCAGCGACATTACGTCTGCCACAGCTACAGGTTTGTTTGATCCATTTACACTGGGCTGGTCAAATATAATGAAAATGATGTTCGGAATAAACGTAAGTCCGCATAGCAATTCGGGAAAGCAAATGTGCCTCCACCCACCATATTCGTCTATTCCAGCCTCAACTGCTACCGAATGTAGTATCGAACTCGAACGACTTCGGCTTTGTTCATGAATCGATATTTGGAACTCGCATACGTATAGCATCATCTATCAGTGATCAAACGGCGTCGTTATGGGGTTCAAACTGTTTTGAAGAAGGCGATTGTAAAATAACCATGGGAACTGGTTCATTTCTGGATCTGATTACGGGTCAGCACTGTCAAGCGTCTATACATGGACTTTACCCGTTGGTAGCTTGGCATTTCAAAGAAACAGCCAAACGAGATGAAATAGTGTATTGTGTTGAAGGTTCTGTTCAGGATACCGGCACTCTTATCAGTTGGGCCCAATCATGTGGCCTTTTCGATGACCCCGCTGAGACGTCAGATTTAGCCCAGTCGGTGGATAGTACGAATGGAGTTTATTTTGTACCTGCATTCAGTGGAATTGGAGTGAGCGTTGAAACTTTATTTTCGCATGAAAAGTTGCTGACAAGATTTCTTTGTAGCCCCCGGTTAATGATTACAAAGCAGCATCGGGATTCTTGGGAATAACCCCATCTACAACTAAAGCGCATTTAGTTCGAGCGATTTTGGAAAGTATCGCCTTTCGTATTGCACAAATATGTGAAACAACACAGACGGAAACGAAATATACCCTACAATGTTTAAAGTATGGATAGAAAATGATATTCCATACATTTTACAGATTGTTATCTTATCAGGGTTGACGGCGGAGTATCGAAAAATAATTTCGTTTGCCAATTCTTATCCGATGTCATTGGAATCAGTGTGGAACGCGCTAAAAATACGGAATCCAGCGTCATTGGCTCGGCTTTTGTTGCAGGACTGAATCAGGGTATGTTAATGCGTTTTCAGGACTAGGTGCCGATTGGCGAAGTGAAATCTGTGTTGTTTAGGAATTTGGGAAAATCGAGATAGAATTAAGAAGTTTCGAGTTATTGATCGGGTATTTCAACCCAGACCCAAACTAAGACCGGAATACCAGGAGCGCATGGTTAATTGGGAACGGACGATTGCAAGATTTAAGGAATGGTTTGTAATAGTGTAGGCAATATTAAATAATTTTCACGATGTTGAATTACATTACTTGCAGGTATTGAAAATGTCCACCTGTGATAAATCAATGAAAGACAATAGTTAGTATATACAACGTTGAAAAATATACAGTCACCTGCAAACCTGCATGTTGTGTTTTTTAAATATTTAAATTAAGGGTGTATGTAATTTTTTACAATAAAATAAGTTGTGAAGTAGTCTAACACACTAACCACTAAGCCACTGTAAACTACTAAAATTTAAAGTAAAGTAATAACAAATTTTAGTCTCGACTTTAAATTTACGGAAACTCATAATTGTGAAATTTGTATACAAAATATACGCATTGCGCCTTACTAAAAATAATTTGCAACCTTCACTCTAAATATTTTGTACTAAATATGATTTATTAGTATCGCGCACTGTAAACTAATAATAATAATAATAGTTGGCACAACAGGTCCGTAGGAACCCAAGGCCTAGCTTCTCACAACCATTCGTTTTTGTGTGAGTTTCATTTTTGGAACGAATGGAAGGGATCTACAATTTTATGCCGATTCCAAACGGCTAATTGAGAAGCTTTAAAGACATTTATACTCTCGGATATTTGTCAGACGTTTGCGAGAGGTGGCACAGTGGAAAAACCCCTAAGTTGGAATTTGGGTTTTTGCGGGATTCGAACCTGGGACCCCTCGCTTAGTAGTCCAACATACTAACCACTAAGCCACTGTAAACTACTAAAATTCAAAGTCGAAACTAAAAATGTTTATTTATTTCCCAGCCAACCCGCCAGGGGAGTCGAAATTCGTTCTGAGATTCTCATTACGAGTTTTGTGTGAAATAGTCGACGCTGCGTTGAAGGGCGATGGAAAAACGGGCGGGAAAGCACTACTCATTATTTGTGAATACTTCCGTCGATCTTGGACAATCTACGTGGATTTTAGTGAAACCGTTATACCTATAAAAGCGATTATCTGTACCTTGTTCAAATTCTTGAGTTAGATTTAGTGCTTACAGCCTCCCATCAAATGACCGAGCCCTTGGTCAGAATTGGTCTTACAATCACGGTGTACATTCAGTGCATTATGTTCGGTTGTAAGCCCCACTTCTTCCCGAAAGCTTTTTTGCAGGCGTTAAAAGCATTAAGTCCCTTCTTCAGCCTTTCCTCCGTATTCTTTTTCCTATTTGGCTTCGAGTGAGAGATTAAGACGAATGCCTTTTAATTTTGTTGGCTCCCATTTTGGTAAACTATATCTTCTGGTAAACAAAATGAGTTCAGTCTTGTTGGCGTTGACCGTTCTCCGTCCACTTTGATAGTTCTGATAGCGCAGATTCCATAACTTAACTGATTGTAGGAAGATATTTTCCTGAGACCAGCATAATTATTTCATCTGCGTAGGCGACCGCCTTGATGCCCTTGTTGACGAGTGATTTGAGAAGAGAAGGATATAAGACTCCCTTGTGGCGTTCCTCGACTAACCGATTTCTCAATTAAAATTATTGCCTTTCGGCCTTAGATCTTTCTATATTTAATTTTGTTTGTTGTTTATTCTTCAAGAAACTTTGAAAAACCTGAATTCTTCATATTTTTTTAATTTTATTTAAAACTACTTAAAACTACCTAAGCTACTTAACCTAAATTCCCTATAATCATGGTGGTGAGCAATCTCATCGATTGGTTACCATCCTGATCGCGTCCATGGGCGTCTGACAACCGCCCACAAGGTTTCATCATAGTGCTGCCGAGACTCGAACGAGGCTTACAGCCTCGGTTGTTACTATTCATGTTGGCTAGTCCGGTACCGTTCCGCAATTGCGGTACTAAAGCGGAGGAGCTCCTGAGCATTAGCGGCATACCCGTCGTGGATGAGCCGCTTATCCCTTGCTCCGCGGTGGCTGTGGTACAATACTAACCCTTTCATGTCCACATGAAGAAATGCCTCAGGCGGGATAGAGCCAGACCGAAGCGTACTCTCGTGGTACATTAAATTGGGGTAGTAAGCCCCTGATGTCAGGTTATTATAACTGGCCATCGCCCTTGCGACGTGCCTCCGAATCACCTTAATAGGGAAATTGTCAATCCTATTCAGTCGAGCCCCATTGTATAGGGTCCTGTTGGGATAGTATTTTATGTACTGAGATTCAGGAGTTCTAAACAACCCTAGACAGGCCCTGATACATTGTCTCTCAAACACCCGAATCTTTTCCATATAGGACGGCGCTATATTGAACCACATGGGACAGCCATAAGCGATGATAGGCCTTATAAGGGCCACATAGCAAATGACCCTCACCCTGGAATCAAGTTGACTGCTGCGAAACAGTCTCCTTGTCAGCGTAGGCCCTTTTAGGCTCAGCAAGACAAGCATCTATATGTTTGTCAAAATACAGATACTGGTCGAGCCAGATGCCAAGATACCTCACCACGTTTTTCACCGCCAATGGTCGCCCCTGCTGCCCAATAATTGTAAATTTTCTCCAGTTTTTTTCTGGTATCCCCAGAGGCCCCAGCCAATGTTGTTCTGAACAGTATTGTTTCCGATTTTTGGAAATTGATTTTCAACTTCCAATCATCGCAATACCTCTTAATTTGCTCGAAGTCACGTTGCAGAAGGATGTTAATGACCTCGATTTTTGGTCCTGACCTGTACGCCACTAAATCGTCCGCTTACGCTATAGCATGTCTGAGGGAACCCACCAGATCACTTGTGTAAATATAAAACAGGACCGGAGAATTCACTGCTCCCTGTTGTAAGCCGTTTTTAATTTCGAAAACCCTGCTCGAAGTTACGTTGCCAGCTTTGACAACGAACTTCTTTCCCATAAGCATGTCGTAAATCATATATAGCAAAGGTTTTTGAATGCCCAATCTGGTCAGCTTATAAAAGAGCCCCTCCAACCATACGGTATCGAAGGCCTTCTCAAAGTCGACCAGGCAGGCACCCGTGCATTGCTTCTTACTTTTATTACACTGAATGTCGGAAACCAGTTTCGACGCGGCATGAATAGTGTCATGTCCCGCTCTGAAGCCAAACTGGTTGTCCGGAATAATCTTATTTTCCTCAACCCATTTCAAAAGAGATCTATTGACGACTTTCTCGAATACCTTGCTAACATTCGGAAGCAAACTAATTGACCGGAGATTAGCAGGGTTCGTCCTATCTTTATCCTTTTTCGGGATAGGGTGTACCACAGCTATTTTCCACTGCTCCGGATAATATGCATTATTCAGCGCATTGTTAAATAGCGTGGTGAAAATATCTATCGCCTCTAGCGGCAGGTGTCTTAATACGACGTTTGGGACACCGTCCACTCCCGCCGACTTTTTGTTTTTAAGTGATTCAAAGATGCCCCGAAGGTCATCTCTACTCACGAACAGATGAGTATTTTCATCGGCGACTGTGCCGTTTGCACGGTTGTCGTCATTGAACCCGGTGAAACCGTTGTTCTCGGATCGCCAATCTTGAATTTCGGTCCGCAGGTAAAAGTGGTTAAGAAAGGCCCTCTCCTCGAGGTCGCGGTTACGGCGAACAGGGTTGTTCACCGTATACACAGTCTCAAAGAAAGCTCCCATCAAATTCACCCTCTCCTGCGGGTCTTCGACCACGAAAAAACCGTCGTTCGAGTCAGCACTTTCCGGACCTATGCCAGCAGTCAGTAGTGTCTGTCTGTTCTCGTTCGTCCGAGGTATTCGAACACATGAAATGTCGGTATGATCCGTCCGCCTGAACAGTTTATTTATTTGTGGGAACATATTCGGGCTACTGGTTTTTATAGACCGAATTGTATTGCCCCAATACAAAGTTACAGATTTTCTGTAATTTTCGGTGATCAACAGTTTCAAGTTTTTGATCATCGAATTCAGTGTCCTTAACTCGGGATCGTTCCTGTCAGTGAACTGTCTGTGTAGCCGTTTAAGCCTCGAGAGCAGTCTACTTTTATGTCTGTACAGAGCATCGATTGTTGCGTTTCGATACTTTTCAGTTTGTTCTTCGTCTGTGGAACGTCCTACCCGGGGGGATCGTCCGCTGCATTGTCTGTTTGATGACGCCATTCATTTGCCGTAAATGATTGTCGATCTCATCGTTTGTTAAGTTCCTGTTTGTCGGTGGGTCGATCTCGTATGAACGTATGTCGCGCTTTAAGACTCTGGAGAAGCGCGACCACGGCGCTTTTCGGTAGTCGAAAGAACGCACTTGGTCGTACTGCTCCAGCTGCGTCTGCTCGTTCGGGATCCGTAATACGGCGGCAAGTCCGTAGTTATCACTATCGTACTCAACCGTTCGTAAACAGTTCCGCGTGCTTAGATCAATGTTTGTTAGTTCCAGTCTTTCGTCAACTAGCGCCAAGTCCAAGAAAGAACCGTCTCAAGGGAAAGACGGGATATCCGTCGCGTACAATTCGAGTTTGTACTCAATCATATTATGACGCCACCAGGCCACCAGTCGTGAAACTGGTTGCCTCTAGGGTTCGGATTATCGTTTCTCGATGCCGCATGTTTAGCATTGAGGTCTCCGCCCAAAAAGTAATAATTGTCTTCCGATTGAAGCTCCAAGCAACGAAAAAGCGCCTCGATCTCATTTAAAAATTCAATACGTCGAGGAGATTCCGGTGCGTAAAGCGACACCACATATATCCGCCTCTGGATATTGAGAGGAATGCATACGATGCATGCTTCCAACACCTGGAACCTGCGCACGTCCCCGCTATATGACCTTATGGCGCAAGCCTTTACGTACTGAAATAGCGACACCACCTCCCTGTAAATTCTGTAGCCCAATTTGTGCTTCGGGGATAGCTTAGTTTCGCTAACCAGAAGCACATCTGGCTTTTCGGCTTTCAAAAAATTGGAAAGATTGATCCTTCTCTCGATCCGGATTAGTGAATTAACATTCACCGCAAGGATCTTTAAGTTTACCTCGTCCAGCTTACTCATTATAGTTATGGCGCGGCAGACTCGGCAAACAGCGTCGATTAGATCATGTCTGTCTCAATTAAGAGAAGAGTGAAAAAATATTTGATTGAATCCATTAGTAGCCCACAAATGTACACTTCTTTTAAGATATGTGGCGCATTAAAATTCGTATGGGTTTATTTTTTATGAATTTTTTCATAATTTTGTTGCTTTTCCTTGAAAATCAAAAGAGTTTTATAGCGAACTGACCGTTACAAAAAACTTAAATTTGAAATTGCGTGCGAACGGCTTGTCCGATTAAAAAAAAATTACATTTCCCCAGATCAATTAAATCGGTGATAGGTATGGGCGAAAATCCTTCAAAAGTCAATGTGGCGGTCCCAGCTTTACCGGTAAGCTAGGACCGCCACAAAATCTCCCACTTCCCGAAGAGCAACTAAATAGCAACTAATTCCCATGTACTTTGTTTGGCGAAATTCGAATGTGGCGGGTCCAGCTTTACCCACGTGGTTTTTCAATAACCTTCCAGTCTTTGACAAGAAGGCCCGAGTTTTGGAAGCCCATAAGGGCAAGCACCTTGGCGGGATCGTGTGGTTCGAATGGAAAGGGGGATTCATGGGCGATCAACCAGTCATTGACCTTAAAGCTACCGATTAGATCTATTACCTCTTCTCTATTTCTGTTGTGAAAAGTAGGGTGACTACATCTGTTACAAATATGTAGGTTGGAAAGAATAATAAAATCTAGAACAGACTGTTGCGGCTACCTGGATACAGAGATAAACTCATTCAATAACGGTAAATTAAAATAATAATAATAAAGCTGAGACTCACCTTTGCGGTCGTATAGTGCCGCTGTCAGGTAACGATAGGAAGATTTAAAAGTTAAAGATTTCCTTACCAGTATGCAACTTCTCAGTTTACCTGTGCATTCGGAGTATAGGAGTTTGTTGTTTTTTGATCCTAAACTCTGGATTTTGCCTTCGAAAACTCAAGCTCCTGGATTAGGGCCACGTCAACTTGTTCCTCTGCTATAAAGAGCAACAGATCGTCCGTGGCAGCTTGTGAACTTTGTGACTTTGCTTTCTTAGCCACATTACATGTAACCTCGTCAGCTGAGCGTATTCTTCTAGGAGCCGGCCGTGTGCCCAAGTTTTTGGACTTGGCTGGTTCCTTAGGAATGGTGCTTGGCTTACCTGGTGGTGGTAATTTAGAAGTTTACGCCTTGGATGTCGAGGGGGTAGGGCTTGCCTCCGTATTAAACTGTTCCCTATCCTTCTCAACATGTTTGGCTCCTCCTTCACAGCTAACCGATAATTCCGTAGCCTTGACTGCCAGTGGGACTGGATGTATAATTTTGCAATCAAGGTTCTCGTACCGCCTGACCTTCTTCTCTGTCTCGGAGTCTTAGGATGGAACGTTATAAGACTGAGGGGAAAAAAACTCCCCCAGTGCAGTCATGACCGGCCAAGGACGCTCCGACAGAGTGGTAACTTCCAGAGTATCACTGGTTTCCTCCTGCCGATTTAATTTTGGTCTGTCAAGTAGCCCTCCAGACTCCGTGGCCCTGTCGCCCTTGAGGAGACGAGTGGATTATCACTTGCGTGCATTCCACCTGGGAGTAGTCAAATCGTTTCGTTGTCCTTTCATTTTTGGTTTTCTTCGCGTTAGTAAGTTCAGGAAAAATGTAAACGCCAACATTTCTAGCGGAAATGTTGATACAAATGTCGATGCGACCATAAACCTTGAAATGCAACCCGATTCGAATTTGGAATCATTAAAACGAAAGTACGGAATTGCACAGATATAAAATGTATATACGAAATATGTTGATACAAATGTTGATGCGGCCGTCAACCTTGAAATGCAATCCGATTCCTGATGAGAACCTTAACTTTCAAGATCACAATAACAAGAGAAAAAACAATAAACGTTCAAAGTCAAATTATTTTTATTTTATGTGCGCTTCGTGCGGAGATACAAAAGGAACTAAAAAAGTTTATTCATGAAAGCAAAAATACAAGAAGAGGAATATTGACAGATGCATGTACACATACACATATGCAAAAATGGATGTACTATCACATTGGAATTATCAACAATTCCAAATTGAACAATCAAACGGAAATGCAGAATTGCGTAATAAGTAATAAGTTCATGATCAACGAAGATTTCGGGGCGACGACTGTGACAAGTCTATAATTTTAAGTTAAGTTAAATAAAATTATTATTTTTCTAACGTACGAGATAGACAGTTTATTTCGTATGCAAAATTTTGTAACTGCATATTTTACGATACAATAATTAGATAGTGGTAATTATCTTTCTGTTGAAATATGGTGTTATTAATAATGACATTTTATATAAAGACAAATCGACTTTTGAGGAAAGTACGAGAAAAACCTCAAATTCAAAAGAAGCAAAAAAATAGTGGTTGACTAGAAGAAGACTGGAAGAGCTCAAAATTAAATTAATTTATAAATATGTATCACATTTAGAAGTTAATAAGTAAATGACTAAGTTATATATAAGAAATAAATAAATAATAAGTAATTAAATAAATAAATTGATGAGTAAATAAATAATTAAATAAGTAAATAAATAAATTAATAAATAACTGAAAACATTAAATAAATAAATAACAAATAACAAATAGTAATATATGTATATATATATACATGAATAATTTAACTATGATTGAACACTAAAAGAGTTAACAAAGTTCTTCTAAAAAACAAATAATAAGAATCTTATGTTACAAGGCACAATTAAAATTTATAGAAACAAGTATGAAAAATTAATAGATTAAGTATTTAAATTGTTAGAAATGTGCTTTTAAGCTTTTGGATTCTATGAGCATGAGCTCAACAATCGCCTGGTAAATTAAGCATAATTTTCAATATTTTTTTTGTGTAACTTGTAACTTTTTAATATGGCAGGCAGCAGAGTCGCCCTTTACTTGGCAACCGTACAGCAGGATTGCCTGAAAAATCAATTTGTAGATAATAATCTATTGACAGCAAGGAATTTCGATTTATAAAGGGGTACAACATCTTGATTGCCATGCCAGTTTATTTGATCGTTTTATTGATGTGATCCCTAAATGTATGTTTAGTGTTTAGGTGAACACCCAAATACCTAATCGAGTAATTAAGTGTGATTAAGTGTGCCAATTAATTACAAAAAACCGATTACTATTTCGAGCTTTAACCAATCACTGTTAAAAATTAAGTGTGTCCCCCTGTTCTAAAACCTACCCTTTAATATCTGCTCTGCCATCTCTTCGAGAACTTTACAGGTAATTCCAATTGCCTCACACGCTTTTCCCCTTTTCAGCAATTGATAAACTTCCAGTTTATCAGCGGCTGGTTCTAGAACTATCTAAGTGGGGAATGACACTTATTTGACAGATTCCAGTCTCCAATTGGAAGTGGAACTTGTTTGTTTTCACTTCACCATTATAGGTTCCGAGATTCATTCCACGCCACATTATTATAAGAATGTACTTTGTGCAAGCCACGCCATATCGTTGCTAAATAAAAAACTCAATTAAAGCTTAAGAAGTGGGATAATAAACATCAAAATATAATAGAAAATGCCTTTACGATCGGTGACAAGCCAGGAGATGGCAAATTTATTGGCTGAGGCTGGAACATTGGTTCCAGAAAGTGCCACAATAACACAGTTGCGGCCATTGGATGATTGTCTCATAGAGAAGCAGCCGGCCATTGAATCCACTGTTGCAGATTTTAATACTGCTGCTGTCGCCGCCCCTGCCGCATCCACCGCTGCATTGTCTACTGCTGATTTTAATACTGCTGCTGTTGCCCCCCCCCCCCCTTCCGCATCCACTGATGCATTGTCTGCTGCTGTTTCTAATACGTTACACTAATTTTTTTTTTTTTTTTTAGAACCTCTGACTACGCCTAAGCGATGAAGGGGCACCTCGACCTGTAAGATCTTTTGTGCCATAGGGTCAGAGTAATTGTTAGGCTAGCAGGTTCTCCACTTTCCTAATGAAGTTAATTAAGCTGCTAACAGATGAGTTTTTCATCTCTTCAGGGCTCAGAAGTTCCCTGTAGAAGATAGTTCTTCTGATTCCACTTAGGGCTGGACACTCACAAATTATGTGTTCAGCTGTTTCGTCTGCTTGAAGACACAACCGACAGAGTGAGGAGTCGGTTAAATTGATTTTATTTAAATGATATCGTAGGTGGTGGTGTCCTGTTAGGAAACCAGTAAGGCTTTTGATATCATGCCTGTTTAGCTTTAAAACTTTGTCGGCGTTTTTATTGTACGGTTGAATCGCACGCTTGGCCAGTCTTAGACCTGGGATACTCTCCCAGTATGAAATAAATTTTGTATGTTCCCATCTTTTGATGGCTGAATTTATAGACGATTTGGTAGTGCAGCAGAAAGGTTCAGGTTTTGTAAAAGGAGTTTCAGAACCAGTTCTGTCTATTTCGTCGGCTTTCTCGTTTCCCTCAAAACCCTCATGGCCCGGAATCCACCAAAGTTTGATTTTATTCCGGAGGCCAATTGTTTGAAGGGCGTTGAAACAGCTTAGTACCGATTTTGAGTCAATGATATTTGAGCTTAAGGCGTTAACAGCTGCTTGACTGTCCGTGAATATATGGATGTGAATGCCTTTAATACCTGTGTTGTGTATGTGTATTGAATGGCGTTAAGTTCAGCCTGGAACACGCTTGGGCAAGCCCCCATCGGTATTGAGACATTCTGGTTAGGTCAGTGGAAGCCAGCACCCACACCTGTTTCCATTTTGGAACCATCCGTATACCACTTTAGGCCATTTAGGCAAGTAGGTGGACTATTGCTAGCCCATGCTTCTCTGCTGGGTATCTCCGTGGAGAACCGCTTTTCGAAATATAACTTCTTTGGGAGGCGGTCTGTTACCGCGCAGATCATGTCAAGTTCTGGAATTTCAGCAACACATTTAACTCAGGATGTTCACTGAGACTTGTCTCTTTCAGCTGGATCATACTTGCCGAACTGCGGATTGCCACTTTTTGTATGTGAATGTGGAGAGGTGATAGTCCTATTAGGGCTTCTATAGCCGCAGTAGGACAGGTGCGCATGGCTCCGGATATACCGAGACATGCCAGTCGTTGCACCCTTCTAAGCTTCGCAATGGCAGTCTTTTGATTTGTTTTAGTCCACCAAACTAACGAAGCGTATGTAATGATGGGCCTGATCATCATTGTATAGATCCATTGGGTTATCTTTGGAGAGATTCCCCAAGTTTTGCCATACATGCGACGGCATGCCCATAAAGCGTTTATTGCTTTCGTTACTTTGTTATTTATATGGGAGTTCCAACTTAGTGTTTTGTCAAGGATTACACCCAGATACTTAGCTTCGTTGGAGTACTCAATGATCGTCTCATTTATTGAAATTTGACCTAAGTTTATCTTTCTTCTTTTGGTAAAAGGAACTATGACAGCCTTACTGGGGTTAATCGAAAGACCTTCTTTGGTACACCAGTCTAGTACTGTCTTAAGGGCGTTTTGCATGCGTCGTGTGATTGTGTTTTCCTCTTTGCCCGTAATGATGATGACCAAGTCATCGGCGTAACCTATTGTGTTAAAGCCTAGATTGCTTAATTTGTAAAGCAGGTCGTCGATGACCAGTGACCACAAAAGTGGTGACAGAACCCCTCCTTGTGGGCAGCCTTTTATAGCTGATACCGATACTGAGATTAGTCCTGACGAAGCAGTTATTTTGCGACCTTCTAGCATCGATCTGACCCATTTAATAGTAGGTTGGTCTATGTTCCTGAGGTGCAGAGCATTAGATATAGAGTCATATCCTGTGTTGTCAAAGGCACCCTCTATGTCAAGAAAAGCGCACAGTGCAATTTCTTTGCCACGGTAGGCGTTATTTATCTGCGTTGTTAATTTGAGCAGAGCACCTTCCGTAGATCTGTCCTTCTGGTACGCATATTGACAGGGGTGCAGAGGCATGTTATTATTAGTTAGGCATTCTCTAATATGAACGTCAATTATTCTTTCGATTGTTTTGAGGAAAAACGATGTCAAGCTTATGGGACGGTACGATTTAGGCAGTTCGCTAGGTTTGTCGCCTGGTTTGGGGATAAATACCACGTTTACCTCCCTCCAAGTTTGTGGTATGTAACCCCAGTTGAAACTGAACCTAAATAAGGCAATCATGGTGGGTTCCTACCCAGGAAGTCCTGTCGTTTTTGTATAAGGGCTGGATAGATACCGTCTAAACCTGGTGTCTTGTATGGTTTGAATGAGTTTATGGCCCATTTAACCTTATCCTGACTGAATAATTTGCCGGATAAACTGTTAATTCTACTTATGTTGTTCGGAACATAGAATTCCGGTAGATGTTCATTTGTATGTACCAGGATTTGGGATCCTGGGAAGTGAACTTCAAGCAGAGTGGACAAAGTTCCTTCTCTGTCACATGTGATTGTGCCATCCCCTTTAATGAGCAAACCCATGCAGTTTGGGGGATCTTTAGAAAGGGCTTTTTGTAGGCGAGCAACATCCGGAAGTTTTTCAAGCTTCTCACAGTTTTCTCGCCAGGACGCTCTTTTAGATCTTCGCAACTCTAGGTTGTATGTAGTCAATATAGAACGATATTGATCCCATACGCCGGTGCGTTTTGCTTTGTTGAAAAGCTTTCTCACCCTTTTCCGGATAGTTTCTAGGTTTTCATTCCACCAAGGAACACACCTTTTGTTTACTATACGTTTTGTTTTACAGCTATTTTTAAAGGAGGAGATGATGATGTCATTAGCTGACATTGTACAGCCTCCACATCACTCGGAAGTAGTGGCGGAGTAGGTAGCAGATCCGATTTGATCGCTAGATTTTCTTTATACGTTCTCCAGTTAGTTAATTTATTATTGTATCTGACCGGTATGTGCTCACTGTTGCACCTCACCTTGAACATGTTATGCATGTGATCTGATAGGGTTGGTTCATCTGACACGTGCCAGTCTTCTACAATATTTTGTATAAAAGGAGATGAGAGAGTAAGGTCTAAAACTTCTTCTCTTATGCTATTTCTAAAGGTGGGTTTATTGCCTTTGTTAAGTACAACTAGGTTTCTACTGTATAAAAATTCTAAAAGTGACTCACCTCGCTTGTTAGTTTCGCGGCTGCCCCAGATCACATGATGAGCGTTCGCGTCACATCCTATCAGAAGATGCACTCTCTGATTATGGCAGTATTGCACTAGCTCCTGTATTGGTGTGGGTGATACTTCTTCAATGTCCCCAGCGAAGTACGCCGATGCGCATACAAATTTATGTATGTTGCGGCCGTTGTGGCGTTCAATTAGAATAGCCACCAAGTCTCTAGTCTTAAAACCTGGAATAAGAGAGAATTTTATATCTTTTGCGACAGAGAGAGCTGCCCTAGGTCTAAAATTCCCTTTGGCAAAGGTAAGTTCTCTTGATCTACTATTTAGTCCAAAAATTTTACCTGTATTTGCCCATGGTTCCTGGATTATTCCAAGAGCGATGTTCCTTTCGGCGCATCTTTGGCTATAGGTGTCCGAGGCACCCATAGCGCGGTGCAGGTTTGCCTGCAGCACGTTTAGAAAGGTCGTCATCTTTTCCTTCCGTACTCAGGGTTCCGTACCCTGTGAGGCTTATTGTCGCCTCTACGTCGTACGGTTCCCTGTTGAGAGAGACCTTCTTGTCTGCCTCTCGGACTTTTTGGATGTCTCCGTTGGTGCCTTTCTTTGTGTTTGTCAGCAGCCAGCATTGGTCTAAACCGATTTTGACTGGTGACAAGACTATCCGTTCCGGTTACCGTAGTGGCCGAGTCTACCGGAGTCGTTGCTGTCATGCACATTGCTCTGGCGGCAGCACTGGTGCTAGCTATCGCATCTGTAGCGTGTGTGTGTGTCTCCGACCTGCCCGTTGTGGCTGTGACGACTTTTTTAGACGTCTGGGTAGCAGCCTTGTCTGCACTTTTAAGTATAAGTTTGATCTGTCCAAAACGGAACGAGACCAAACCTTTAAGCTCTACAAGCCGTCTCATGATGTTTTCATTGATAGCAAAGACCATGTGAGCGATATCTTTATCGTCCGATCTTTGCAGAACTCTCCACGTTCTAGTATTCAACTCTTTATTCTGGCCATCTAAAATTGCCAGTATCCCCTCATTAGCTACTCCGGTACTCTGTGGGAAGAAACCTCTTATGACATGTGGCTTTGGAAAGTTTTCCTCGCCCACAAGCATCACATCTAGCCCACATTTCTCTTTTAACTTAATGAAGTTGGCTTTCATCCACTCTGCGGTGGTGTTATCCGAGCACACGATCATAAGCCACCCAGCTTTGAAAGTTGAGCCACGGAACGCTGGCTTAGTGTTTTCGTCGCGTAATTCGATCGTTATGTCCATAATTTTCTCCTGTAACTGAACCATTTGTTCGTTACTGAGAGGGTTACGATACAGGTACTATACCCAGTCTGACATAGCTCGTCATATCTCTTTAGGAGACTTTGTCGACTGTCAGATTCCCTGTTCGAGCTCGCTTCGCATCGGATTGAGGTGGAGTGTTGTCCTCGGATCTCATTCTTTTCACATCGGACCCTTTCGTGTCATCCGTCGTCTTTGCATAGATGCGGGCTTGCTCAGTAGAGCTTCCCTGCTTCAGTGCTCGCTTAAAACGGCGTTGTTCAGATGGCGTGAATCTGACGCGTTTGGACTCATTCTGTGCCGGTTTGCCAGAAGTCTCAGACACGCCTGTGTTCTCAGGATGCAGTTCATCCGATAGTATACTGATGTTGTATGTACTAGATTCTGAGATGGAGTCGCTTAGAAGTGACGAGTTCTCTTCTAGGTTTCTCATCTCAGAATCTATATTTAGTGACCCTTCCCGATTGGCAGGTGTCAAGTCAGTTACGACAGGGTGTTCTAAAACATCCCTAGTTGTTGGTGCAATTATAGAGGCATCATTCTCTAGTTTGTTTTTTATATTTATTTGGTCAATTGTTCCCACGAGTAGTCGGGATATATAGGTCGCCCGTGGTCTACCCGTATAACCACAGGAGGGCTGTCTTAAAATCGGAGGTCACCTGGTTCGCAAACTATCGACCCTCTTAGCCATGCATCCCTCGTCGTTTGCTGTTCCGACTTGGATTAGGGATTTACTCAAAGAGGTTTACTCCCCTTCCCTGCTCCTTTATCCGGGCTTGGGACCGGCAAGTTGCTCATGTAACTAGGCGGAGTATAGCGTTCTTTGGTTTCGGGACTCATCTGGAGGAGACTCAAGAATCTTTGTCCTTACTCAGCCCCTAAAACTCGGCAAGTTCGACGCTCATGAAAGGGGAAACGTTAAACTCATTGCTAGAAGTCTACGAGAAGCTGAAGGCTCGAAAACTGCTGTCAGGAGAGAGTATTCGTAGAAACCTCGTGGATAAAGCAGAAATTCCTGAGAGTGACTTGGTGGATGGCCGGCAAAAATCCTCATCCAAACCCTCCACGTGGGTGCCGGCTGGAAATAACTACCACAGTTGTCTTGTGCGATGTCAAGACGGGGTTATCTGAGATTAGGGAGCATTGCATAGGATTTTAACTTCTCAATAGTTTAGTTCTATATACATGCTCTTTGACCATAGGCTTTTACGCACAAATCCGTGCCAAAGAATGCAAGGCTGGGGGTCAAACCAGTCACTTACGAGCTCCTTCAGACGCACACGCGAGGTCTGTCGTAAAATAGCATTATCCCGGTGTAACGGCTCTACCGGGACGGATATATATTTTCCGTTTTACTCGTGGGACCAAATCCAAACAAAAAAAATTAACAAACACCTGTATCCCCACTTCATCTCAGTCGGCGCCTTGGATTCGATTTTGCGTCCGCCCATGTCTACTGTCGATGCCCTTGAATTTTGCTAGCGGGAGTACATGATTGGCGACCGTATTAACGGATAGGCAGAGCACTTTTCTACTGCCGAACGATGTCGAACGATGAACGTAAGGAGAAGATATAAGACGATGATACGCAAGAACGGGAGTCAGTCGGTTATCAGCGGGCGTAAACCAACGAACACAACAAGTGAAATAAATAATTTAACGTTACAAAGGTTTTGTTGTTTTTTTTCCTTTGGTTGATTTCTGTTTTTTCCGCTCTTGAATTTTTAATTTTGTTTTTTGCGCGACAAAAACAAAGAAGAAAACCAAAACATAAATACGTCATCCGAAGATGACCTACTGGCCTCTAGCCAGGAGACAGTAGTGGGCAGCAACAGCTTAGAGAGGAGTTCTTCTCTGGCAGTGCTCCCAAAACCATCCACATCCTCCTCATCCACCGCGCAGGACACTAGCACCAGTGCCCAAAGGCGCGAAGCCAGCCACAAATCAGCCGGTAACCGTCGGAAAAGCGCGTACAAGAGAGCCGTTTTCATTCTGGGTAAGATTACCAAGAACGAGGAGGTTTCTCCGCGGGACCTGGCTGATAAAGAAAAATATCAGAGGATTCTTGATGAGTACATCAACTTTCGCAAAGACGGCAACCACAACCACTAGCACGCAAAACGGAGGCCACAAAACGCAACCGCTCTCTTGAGGTAGTCAAGACAGACTCTCAAAGGAGTAAGGTTGCCAGGCTGTCCTCCAACCGTCAAAACGCTCCATCTACATCAGCGCCTCAATCGGTCCGAACTGTCAGCGAGGTTGTCAGAGATGACCTGCAAATCGCACTGGTAGATGAGTTATCTACCGGCGGTAAGACAGTAAGTGACGCCTGGGGCGCTATTGAAAATAAGCTATCCGAGATGGTTAACAACTATCTTCTCAACAACCAAGGCGGACCACTCCCCTGCTTTGATTCAGCCGATGTCGTAAGAGGGTACAGGGTCATCAAATGCGAGGACACCTTCTCGAAGGAATTTCTAGTTGGCTGCGTTCACGAGATACGTGACGCGTGGGACGGCTTGAGACTCAAGGTAACCCTAGCCAGAGAGATTCCGAAAAGACCTAGGATACGCATCTGTCTTCCTAATAAGACCATTGACAGTTATAAGCTCATCAACTGTCTAAAGCTCCACAACCCGACGGTTCCCATGGACGACTAGAAAGTCATCAAAGCAGAGGAACCACACAAAAATACCCTATCGTTTCTGATGCTGATAACCGAAGACAGCGCGGACCTGATCGAGAAGATCGTTTGTAAACTTCGCTTCGGCATCAGACACGCCAAAGTCAAGATCTTCCGATCCTCAGGCCAAACCGACGACTTTGACGAAGTCGAAGGCGCCAGCAAGTTGCTGGAGGACATGCTGATCGAGACCATCCAACCCACAACCCAAAACAGCCCAACCACCATAAACACCAATGCTGAAAGTCGTACAGATTAATCTGAAGCACTCCAGATGTGCAACAGATAACCTGATGATTCTCCTTAAGGAGATAGATCTCGATATCGAAAAACCAAAACCTTTCCGAAATCCCAGAAAAATTTACTTGCCAAAGTTTTGTCAAGTCATTAAATCTAAACTCCCTAAATTTCCAAGCCCAATAATCAACTCGAACACAGAACTCGAAACAAAAGTAAAGACTTTTGAAAAAGCCTTTAGTACTGCTTTTACAGTCTCGTGTCCGGTCAAATACAGTAAAAAAAACTCTACCTCTACCTTAGACAATTGACTAGAAAGACGTTTAACATGTGCCATAGGTGCAAATATTGGCAGCCTCACCGATATACAATTGGCAGCCTTAAACTATACAAACAATCTATCAGAGTGGCCAAGAATCAGTCATGGATAGTGTATTGCCAATCCATCGAAACTCTTAAGGATTCTGCAAGCCTAAGTAAAATTCTATCCACAGAGCACTCCAACCCCTCGCTTCTGAGAAAGACGGATGGAGCATGGACTGAGTCAACTGCAGAATCTTTAGAGCTTTCAATGAATACCCACTTTCCAGGGTGCAAGGATAACAGCACAGAGTGTAACAACTCACAAAGCTCGCAACCCAGCGCCTGGGACAACATAACATCCATTATCATAGAGGAAAAAGTTTCCTGGGCTATAAACAGTTTCGCTCCATACAAATCGCCGGGCCTGGACGGCATATTGCCTATTATGCTACAAAAATGCCAAGATATAGCGATTTCATGGCTCACACCGATTTTTAGGAGCTCTTTACTCAACAACCATGTAACCCATTCATGGAGACAAGTGAGAGTCATTTTTATTCCTAAGGCAGGCAGACGCGGTCATGAAATCGCGAAAGATTTCAGACCAATCAGTCTGACCTCCTTTGTTCTGAAGACTCTCGAGCGACTTCTAGACAACCATCTGTGTGGTACAATAGAAATATCAATTTCCAAGGCACAGCACGCCTACCTTAAAGGAAGATCGACAGAAACGGCTCTTCATGAGGTAGTGCGAACAATCGAAAAGTCAATACACTACAAAGAATACACTCTAGCAACCTTTCTAGACATAGAAGGGGCTTTCAATAATGTACACACTGAAGCAATTCTGGAGTCCCTTATGGAGCTTAGGATAGAGAACCATCTTTGTCAATGGATTGTCTCGATGCTTAGTACCAGAATAATTCAGTCTACATTAGGAAATATCAATATAACAAAATTCGCAGAGGCACACCCCAAGGAGGTGTTATCTCACCACTGCTGTGGCTCGTAGTTATGAACAAAATACTCGTAACTTTAGACAGAGAAAGTATTAAGGTGGTCGGATATGCGGACGATTTGGTGATACTGGTATCAGGGAAGTTTCCTTCCGTAATTAGTGGAATTATGGAAAACGCTCTAGGGAAGGTTAGTACATGGGCCAGGAGGTGCGGTCTTGGTGTCAAACCGAGTAAAACCGAACTGATGCTTTTCACCACTAAAACCAAAATACCCGACTTCACACTTCCTCACCTAAATGACCACAAGCTATCCTTATCCAGCAGTGCTAGGTATCTAGGAGTGATCCTGGATCCCAAGCTCAACTGGAAACTGAACATCGAGCAACAGGTAAAGAAAGCATGCATAGCTTTTTATGCCTGCAATAGAACATTTGGTAAATCCTTTGGTGGCCGGTTCTTAGAAAAGCTTACAATATAATCAAACTAAACAAAGTACAAAGAACGACATGCATAGGTACCACAGGTGCCCTACGGTCAACACCGTCAGACGCCCTTACGGTTCTTTTGCATTTGTTACCTGTAGACCTTCACATTACAAGCATCACAGCACATAGCGCGATCAGACTCAGAGAGTCGGGGTGCTGGTCTGCGAGACCCTATGGCCATAGTAACATTTTGCTTTCTCTATCAAGAGAACTCATACCACCCTCAACGGACTATATAACTCCCACAATGATTTTCACTAAACATTTTAAAGTAGAATTCCCTTGGCAAGATGGCCGGGCGAACAGGGATACGAATCTAGCAATCTACACAGACGGTTCAAAGATGGACTGTGGAGTAGGTGCAGGTGTTTTTTGTGAGCCTCTAAACATCTCAAAATCCTTTAGGCTCCCGGATTCGTCCAGTGTGTTTCAGGCGGAATTACTGGCTATCTGCGAGGCCTGTCGTCAAATCAAACTACACCCAAACATAGCTCCGAGGCAAAAGATAGACATTTTTATTGATAGCCAAGCTGCCATCAAGGCTATCGCCTCAGTCAATATAACCTCAAAATTAGTTCTAGAGTGTCGTAAGGAGCTGGCCTCGCTTGACAAGTTCAAGGTTACCCTGATCAAACCTCAGATTGAGGAGGCTGACGAACTGTATCATATCCAGAAGGATGTGGCCGAACTACAGCACAGAAAAAACAGCCTACCTTCTAAGTAAATCACGAAAAGATATTGCCAGAATAACAGCTATAACCACAGGCCATTGGCCAATAGGGGAACACGCAATCAGATTAGGCATCCCACATAATACACACTGCCTCACTACCTTTGCGCCTGCCCAGCACTAGCTAGGGTCAGACAGCGATCTCTGGGTAAACCCTTCTTCGACTCCCTTGATGAGGTCTCGAAAAGTAGTATTAGGGAATTGATAACCTTTTTGAATTCCACAGGCTGGATCTAAACTCTCCTATTCCACAATCGTAAACAACCAGGTCAAATGAGTTGTGGTAACAAAACGGCACATAGTGCTACTTGGGTTTTTTAAAATATAAAAACCGCCACTCCTACCTACCTACCTACCTACTTGGTGGATGCTATCGTCGGTGGGCTGAACGATAGAATGGTTTCTATGCTGTGCCAAGCTACAACATTGCGTCAACTCAACATTCTGCGGGAACGTTACGAGAAACTTCGTGCCAAAGTGATTCAGCCTATAGTTCTGGACGTGGATTTTCGCCTGCGGTCGGTGGAAGGCAACCAGTGCAACTTCTGTTCCTTCATCTTCGGTCAAAACTTCATAGATAGCAGTTCGCTCACTACCAGTCACAGTGTCCTAAGCCAAAACGTGCTCCAGGCTCCTGCTTCAAGTTTGGTGAATTGGGACAACTCCATCAGTCATACCCCAAGAAACGCAATGCTGTTGCTGCCATCGAAGAATCAGCGAGGGATGCCATCAACACATCAGCCCGGTTGTCTGAGGTGGAAGTCGAGTTAGTTAGGGCCGTAAGCGCTATGCAGATGGTAAGTGTTGCTTTTTTTTATATATGATCAAGTCAGACGCACTGAATTTGTTAAATTAGTAACTCTTCTTGCTTCTGGTTGCCCAAATAGTTTTATCAAACAATCAACTGTCCCAATTACAATTAAAAAGAATCTAAGACCAACAAACTACTGCGGTGTCGGAAACAAACGACTTAACGATGATTTCTTATGTGAGGTGAAAATTGGGGAAACTTGTGTTAAGCATACATTTTTATGTCGTTTTCCATTGGGACAAAAAATCAATCTTTTTTTATCAAAATCACTTTTCATGTTCCATTGGGCAAAAAAATCAATCTTTTTTTCGATTCGGAGCACTTTTTGCAGATCTCGATATTTTTCAGTTCAACACTTACCGCCACAATACCAATATGCTTTGCACAGCTGTTTTACGTCATTTTAAGAAGTTTGCTTTCAAGCCAAATGCACAAAGTTTATGTGGTTTTCCATTGGGACAAAAAATCAATCTTTTTTTTGATCTAAATCGCTTTTCATGTTCCATTGGGCAAAAAAATCAATCTTTTTTTCGATTCAGAGCACTTTTTGCAGATCTCGATATTTTTTCAGATCTACACATACCAATATGCTTTGCACAGCTGTTTTACGTCATTATAAGAAGTTTGCTCTCAATCCAAGTGCGAAAAGTTTCGTGAAAACCAAAATAACGAAATACATAAATAGCCATGCATATAATTTTGGAGGAATTATTATCTTCATAGTCTTCCTCGTCATCTGAAGACTACGAATCAACAAAAATACCAAATTTGTATCTGCAACAGGGAGAACATTTTCGAAGTCGATATCCATTTGTGTTTTTTGCAAAAACAAATGCAGATTGAACAGCTGATATTACTGCCACATAACGCACTAATACATTTATAAAAGCAGATCAATTTCGTTGCGCGTTCCATTTGCCACGTAAAATCTGAGATCTGAAAAAGATTTCTGGTGGTCCCAATGGAAAACGACATTAGTGAAAACCAAAATAACGAAAAACATAAATGGCCATGCATATCATTTTGGAGGAATTATATTCTTCCTCGTCATCTGAATACTACGAATCACCAAAAATAATAAATTTATATCTACAACAGGGAAAACATTTTTGAAGTCAGTATCCATTTGTGATTTTTGCAAAAACAAATGCAATTTGAACAGCTGCCAAATAACGCAATAATACATTTATAAATAAAAGCAGATCAATCTTGTTGCGCGTTCCATTAGCTGCGTAAAATCTGAGATCTCAAAAAGATTTCTGGTGGTCCCAATGGAAAACGACATTAGTTTTGCCAGTTTTGCCTTTTGAGGTATGTACTGATTGGTCGAGATCTCTTAACAAAACTCAATATTCATTTATATAAAAATAGAATTAAGAAACTAAAATATTAAAAAAGGAACTTCTGAGTATTAAAGCAAAAGTGAAGTCTTTTGATTTAAAAGTTATTGCATCCAGTGCGTTTGACTTGTTTAATTTGAGGAAAAGTCTTAGGTTACGTGATGAGTGTCTGATGGGGGGAGGTGCTGACGTGGGTGGCGATTTGATTCAATTAGGAAAAGATAAACTAACAGGGGGGATTTATGATGGGGTGGGGTTTGTTGGCGCCTGATGTTGAAGAAGAATTAACAATACAGATTCATGCGGTTGAGATGAACTCGGTTGTCATAACTTATGTACTGTTGCGTCTAAGCTAGAGGAGCGAGTGGCTACTATGTCACGAACTGACGATGAACAGCACATAGACATTAATTTTCAGTTGCATGGTCGTCAAAAGGAAGTTTTACGCACAATAATTTATAGCCAATATTGTAATCCTAATCCGATTATAGAATTGGAGCCTTACGATTCAAAAATGAAGATATGTTACTGATGACTCGCTTTTCCATTGTGGGCCGCGAAGGCTTTCCTATACTGAAAGAGTGGAAGTGGGAGTGATTGTTGATGATCTGTTAGCGAAGGAGATAATTAGGTGCAGTAACTCGCCGTATGCCTCAGCTGTAGTGTTAGTTAGGAAGAAAAATGGGGAGTATAGACTTTGTATAGACTACAGGTTGCTCAATTAGAAAACTGTTCCTGATAATTTTCCACTGCTAATAGAAGACAGTTTAGAATACTTAGAAGGAAAGATATATTTCACTACGTAAGGCCTGAGGAACGGCTTCCATCAGGTGCAAATGCATGAAAATTCGATCAAATACACTGCATTTGTAACGCCCTTAGGTCAGTATGAATATAGATTAAAAGACGGGAGAGCCTTCAAAGGGCTCTGCACTGCGGCTTCTAAGAGTAGCCTACTGTGCCTTCCCAGGTAGGTTCTTGGAGCCATCTTTTCACTCCAGAAGCATTCAGGAAGACAATGATCTTCTCTGGGTGTAGGTCAGCAAGAGTTGCTGGATCGACAATCTCATTCCCTAGGATGTTTTTCCTAGGGCGGCATAGAGCCGGACAAGCTGTGAGTATGTGAAGAGCGGATTCATCACTTTCAAGACAGAGTCTGCAGATAGGATCCGGTGAGACGCCAATGCGGTGGAGGTGTTTTTTCACGTGACCATGGCCACTGATTATTCCTATAAGGATCCTCAGATTTTTCACGAGAAAATCGGTCACATGGGACTTGAAAAAACAGTTGATAAACTAAGAAAGAATTATTGGTTCCCGAAGTTAAGAAAGAAAGTCAATAATTACATTAGAAACGGTGTCAAATGTATAATTTATTCTCCCGTGGCCCGCGTTAATCAGCATAATTTATATAATATACCCAGAAAGCGGGTGCGTGAACTTGGCACCCCAGTGTTAAATTTTTTTGTTTTTTTAGAGTTCCGGGTAACTGAGCAAGATTTCTAGAGGTCTCGCTAAGAATTTTGAAAAGTTCTGTTCGTTTACTATTTTATTTTTGTTTGAATTTTTTTAATTGTGGGTTTTTATATTCACGGAGCACCGCATTTGTGAAAATATTAATTTTGCCATCAATAAGAGAGAGTGACTTGTCAATATCACACCAGGGAGTGTCTGCTGCTGGCTGTGAAAGTGTGACGAACGGGACGTTTCGTTACAAGTCAACTAAACCCGCTAATTTGTATGTTTGTCCCTGAATTTCTACAGATTTTTGAATGGAGGATAGTGGTCTTTTGGCTGCAGCTTTTTGGGACTCTAAATAATGAGGATCAGTAAGAACACATGTATCTATTATAACATGCGGTCCGTATTTTGACAATTCAGTAGTTACACCGTTGACACATTGTTGGCATTTGGAGTGAAATTTGTTGAAGTCTATCACACAGTCATCTATTGCCTGCTGCACAAAACTAAGACCGTTATTATGTAGGATACCGACATTGACGTTACAGGTCACCATCTCGATCGAAGTGGTGTTTTGACAATTTTGACAAGCCTTAGTCCTAACAACACTTGGAATACCACGGAACAAATATTCAATTAATTCCAGAGCATTGCAAGCTGCATCAAAGGACGACACTCCTCGTGTATATGATTTTTGAGCGAAAATAGGTATATTAAGCTCTTTTAGCATAGTCCTTGGACAATATTTTCCCACCAGACACAATTCGTTTACAAAATGTAATTATTTGGTTGTCTGTTTCCTCGAAATGCTGTCCGTAGTTTCCATAAATAGCGAGACTACTCATGATAATTTGATAAACCGAATCAAAGGCACATGTATTGGAAACGAAAACATTAGTTTTATTACAAACGTTTCCATTTCTTAAAATGGGAATTCCAAATCCAGTGGTAGTTTTAACAAAGTCCCAATCAGGACAATCGCCAAGAAAGTTAGGTCCCGCTTTACGTTTCTTCGCATGAACATGAATTTCAACTTCTTCCTTGGGCAACTTTTCTATTTCATCCTTATTTATTTTTCCTTTCCAATTTTCTTTTTTAGTCCAAGGATTTTCGGCTAAAGGCTGTTTTTTTGCTGATAGCTTTAATTCCTTCTTAAGATCTTGCGATCCATAAGCACCAAACTCGCGAAGTTTGCCATCAACTACATCAATGTGTCGGAAAATGAATTTATCCACCCTCATTGGCAACTGATTTTTGAATAAACGGTTTTTTAAATCATTGAAACTGGATTCGACGGCCGATGATGTTGCTATTGTTTCTCCAATTTTGAAAAACGGGAACCATAACTCCAGTCCACAATGGTAAATAAACCATACGTTTTTTTAAGCGTTTAGCAAAACCGGGATTGTAAAACACATTTGGTGTTCCATCATCCGAGAGAGCTACTGTATTTTCAGCATCGCAATAAATATTTTGAGTCCACTCTAACCAAAAGATAGGAAGATCATGGTTTTCCTCATCCATACCGCAATTTTCTTTTACGTCGTTAACTTCTACTTGCTCTTTTACTTCCGCAGACCCCTTTATAATATTGTTTATAAATTTCAAATGTTTTTCAGACTCAGTAAACGTCAAATCTTCATTTTGTCCGCATTCCCTACTAAGAGCCACAATTAAAAGAGAGCGTAAAAGATTTCTGATTTCTAACAGAGACTGTAACTGGTATATCTTTGCCAGCGTTCGGATGAAATCTTGCTTAACTTTATGTAGTTTGCCCTTTAAGCAATCCCATCTGCAAACCATAGATATGATCCGAGCAATTCGCAAAAACCCGAGCCATAGATATTAAAATAGCCAACCCATAGTCTGATACTACCATCCGAGGCCTAGGAAAGTCATTTCTTAGCACATCTAGCAAAAAGAATGTTATGAAGGCAGCATCATGAATACTACTAACCATTTGAAAAGCAGGAAAGCTTCCTCTTTTACAAATACAAATTCCTTGATAGAGAAGAATATATTTTGACTTTTTGCCGTATTCATGTTTAATCCCTACTCCACCTGTAGCATCAAATTTACACACAAGCTGTTGCTTATAAACCAACAATAAAAACAGAAAAAAGGATTTTGACCTATTTTTTGTAAGGATAGTGAATGGGTTGAGCATTTTGCCACATCCAAGTTTGTAATTGGGCCGGTACTAAATAAGTTGAGGCTTTCATCCAATAATTGCTGCTTAGCCTTTCGCAGTACTTCAATGTTTGGCAATATTGGAGGATTATCATCACCATGCTCAATTAGATCTCGTGCTTTTTGAGACAGCCACTCAGAGGCATCTCTTTTTCCGTCTAGAAGTTCAGTAGCCATCTGTTCCCTAAGGTATCCTTTTAGGCTTCTAGTTTTTGCACGCGCACTTTCCAAAATCCCCCCTTTTAAACATTGAAAGAAAACATCTGCCTTATTCTCAGGCTTTGTTAAAATTGACCCTTTTAAATTAGCATTACACTCGGTGCATGTACCTTTGAAACGGCAAAGAACTTTAGCACTATCGCTACGATAAACCTTGCAATTTTTAAAAGAAAAGGCACACGGAATTTTGGTCTGGAACCAAATTTTTTCCGATAACAAATCTGTCCATTTTCTTGGTTCCAAAATAACATAGTTTCGATCTCCATAACTTTTATTAGTTGGCTTAATCCCAGCCCATTTTTCGCTAGAAATAATAAGGAGGAACTCTTTTTTTATTATTTTGTTATTGTCGTTGGCGTCCTTAGAACTGTCAACATCGAAATTATTTTCAAATATGTTTGAAATTTCAACATTTTTAATACCAAAACTAGCATAAACATGGTCAAGTATTCCATTTCTATTAGTTTTTAAAATTTGGTATACGTGCTCGCTTGAGATACTTGAACTTTGAGCTTTCATTTTCTGTGCAACTATTGCATAAATAGGGTTTGATGGTACAAATACTCGTCCTTCATCATCGATAGCTCATCGTCTATCAATAAATTGCGTAGCATACCCTTGTCGTACATCTCGATGCTTTATCGACTAAAATCCATAAACTAAGTATTAAGTTAACTAAGTTAAAGTACATTAGACGCACGCATACATTTGCACATAGCAACCTGACCGATGACTGACAACTCATTGGCCGGGTTCCATTGCCCGCTAGACGTCTAGCACAAAATATCCCAGACGAAGGAACTGGAAGGAACGCTCGCGCTAGAACGATAGCGCCAGCGGCAAAATGCAATTTGACACACTTTTTCGCATATTTATTTCCACACTACAATCAAAGAAATGATACAATATGTTGAAAACAATGTCTGAATTCCTTTTTTATTTACGTTATTACCAATTTCATCACAATTGCAATTGCTCCGTTTCGTATTTTTTTTATTTTGTAAACGTTTGCACGAATTCCTTTGACGACTGTTTTTTTTGTTTGTTTTTCTCTCAATGCAGCGGGTAGTGTTGCGCTAGATTGAGAAATTTCCCTGAAAGGGATATTTCACAAAAAGTGCTAGACATCTAGCGCCAAGGGTGAAATGTCAATTTTTTTTATATGGAGTTTTTCATACCGCTGGTCATCTAGCGGGCAGTGGAACGCGGCCATTCTGTGGTGACATTGGAAAAAATTCAAATAAGTGGCCGTTATCGGGACGTGTCTAGAAAACGGTGGGTATGGTGTGGTGAATTTAGTAACAATTTATGTTTCATTAAAACGAATATTACAAGGACTTATTTTATTTTACCCAGATAATGCATACAGTGCAGGATGTTTACATTGTGGTTGTAAACAATGGAAATCAATGAACTATAGGGATCATCTGAAAAAATAAAATAAACTCAGTATCTACAAATAATTATTTGGAATTTTACTGATAGCTCTATATTTTCGTTTCAGTTCTATTTCGTACAGTTTAAAGAGAATAAATTAATTTGTTGATTGTATCTTTAAGACATTTTGGTTATTAAAGTGCATTGAAAGAATTTTTTTTGTCAGCCGTAGTACTTTTTTCGTTATAGATTGGTCATCAGGATTTCTAAAAATTTGTTTGTTTGTTATGACCCATTAATTGTTAAGTGCTATGAAGGTTGTTTATATAGTTTGATAGGTAACATTTCTAAATGAAATCTGCACCAGAATTCAATAGATATGACAAAAAAGTTATTTTCTAAATAAACATTATTCATGGCTGTTCTCGGCTGACTCAATTGTTTTCATTAATTACGCTAGTTTGAAATTCGTTTGTTTATTAAATTGTTGAAACTTTGTAATAATTTTTTTTTTTGCCTTTTCGTTTTCTGGAAAATTCATGAAAAGATTTTAACTCAAAACTGTTACCCACTCAGAAATGTTCATATCTCCGCCCTGAACCCCAACGAACCTTAAATTTTTATATTCCTTATCAATTCTTCCATTTGAATTCGTGACCTTTTTTCTGTCGACATTCGAAAACGAAAGAATTACTGTAGGTACAAAAATGAATTATTTTATTCCTACGAATGAATATTTCTCAGTTTATACCTTTATTGATACATTGATTACATTAGTTATTAACCATTTTGTAAAATAAATGTTTTCGTGGTGAAATAAAACAACAGCTGATAGAAACTTACCAACTATCCTACTGTCAGTCACTGTGTCTTTATTTTTCCCACGAAGCGTGGGCATTTTTTCCTTTTCACCGAACTCAAATTCCCCCGATTTGTTTATGAAAAAATGTTTCTTCTTAAAGTAAAGTTGGTATTATTCGGATAGAAATACACATTAAATTAACCTTCAGTATAAAAATCGCAGTTTGTAAACATTATAATGATTAATCTGTGGCAATATGTTAAAGTAGCTTATGTCAATTTTGGTAATTTTAATGTGAGCAATACAAATTTATCTTGTGCTTTATAAATCAATGGTATTACATAGTCTCAAGAAACTTAAGCTGTTCAGTTCTCTTCAGATTTAACAATTTTTAATGGAGAGTAAGTGGGACCTGGACTAAAATAAAAGGAGATCTTTGTAATGTAAAAAAACTCGAATTTGGCTTATGTCGACATAAGCTCTTTCAACTTATTGCCACAGTTATTGGTACTACAAATTTTTTCTACGAGCTCCTCGACAAAACATATGAGCAATGTCCTAAGCATGACGTTAAGATTGTCTTAGGAGATTTTAACGCCAAAATAGGAAAGGAGGACATCTTTGGTAGCACAATCGGGAAGCACAGCCTACACGACACCACGTCTGGGAACGGACTTAGGCTAATTGACTTTGCTGCGGGACGTAATGTTACTATAGCTAGCACACGGTTTCCTCACCTCAATATCCACAAAAGAACATGGCGGTCGCCAGATCATCAAACCGTCAATCAAATTGATCATGTTGCAATCGACGTAAGGCACTCCTCCAGTGCACTAGATGTCCGAACTTTCCGAGCGGCGAACATAGACTCGGACCACTGCCTTGTTGTAGCCAAGGTGCGTATGCGGATATCTCAAACGCCACAACAACGGGGAAATACTGTGAGGAGAACGGCTACAAGTGCAACAAACCGCCAGAACCTTTGCCAATCGCGTATCTCTCAACCTCTCGAGAAGCCCTATACAGCCAGCATCAAGCGCTGAAGACCAGTGGCCAAGAAGCCATCAGAAACGCCGCAACCGATGTGCTAGGCTTCACCCGATCACCCTCACGAAACCCCTGGTTTGATGAAGAATGCCGGCAAGCACATGCAGCAAAGCAAATCGCATACAAAGCGGCGCTGCACAGAAGGACGAGAGCAGCTCGTGAGCTCTACGAGCAAAAGAGGAGGGATGAACATCGGCTTCTCCGGAAGAAAAAGAAAGAGCATGAGAAGCGCGCGATCAAGGAAATAGAGAGGTGCTACTCCAGGAAAAATGTTCGGAAGTTTTACCAAAAGGTACAAAGAACGTGTCATTGCAACAAGACCCGAACAGAGGCCTGTGGAGACGAACAAGGAAACCTTGTGGTAGAGTCGCAGTCGGTGCTAAGGATATGGAAAAACCATTTCTGCAGACTGTTAAACGGCGAAGACAACCCAAATTCCGCTGTCAGACAGAACGAACCATTCAACTTAGACGATGAAAACCAAGACTTCCGTCCACCCGACCAAAACAAGGTGAGGATAGCAATATCCAAGCTTAAGACCAACAAAGCTGCTGGACCAGATGGCTTGACTGCCGAGCTTTTTAAGGCAGCGGGAGATGACTTGGTAGAGAGCATACACCAACTCGTCGGAGTTAAGTATGCCTAATGAATGGAACCTCAGCATCGTTTGCCCGATCCACAAGAAAGGAGACCCTCTAAACTGCGCCAACTATAGAGGTATCAGTCTTCTTAACACCTCATACAAGATTCTGTCTGCCATACTGTGTGAACGCCTGAAACCTTTTGTCAACGATCTGGTTGGTCCCTACCAATGCGGTTTTAGGCCCGGTAAGTCCACAACCGACCAAATATTCACACTACGGCAGATCCTGGAGAAAATCCAAGAAGCCCAGATCGATACTCACCATCTTTTCATCGATTTTAAGGCCGCATACGACAGCATTTACAGAGACGAGCTATATAGAGCCATGTCTAGTTTCGACATCCCTGCCAAACTTGTCCGATTGTGCAGAATGACGATGGAGAACGCTCGCTGCTCCATAAAGGTCGGAAGCAACCTCACCGAGACCTTTGATGTCAAAAAAGGATTTAGACAGGGTGACGCACTGTCATGTGACTTTTTCAACATCATTCTTCAGAAGATTGTGCGAAACTCGCAAGCCAACACCAGAGGCACAATTTTCCAGAAGTCTGTGCAACTACTTGCATACGCTGACGACATCGACATCATTGGCAGAACACAGCGAGCTGTCACTGGTGCGTTTGCAAGTATGAGTACAGAAGCGGCAAAAATGGGTTTAGTGGTGAATAAGGCCAAAACAAAATATATGCTGTCAACAAGAAGGGACATACAACATCGAAGAATCGGACAGAACGTCACGACAGACAGCTTTAATTTTGAGGTAGTTAGGGACTTTGTCTACCTCGGCTCCGCTATAAATTCTGACAACGACATCACATCAGAAATCAAACGAAGAGTTACACTTTCCAACCGCTGTTTCTTTGGCCTAAGAAGATAATTGAGAGGTAAGGTCTTGTCAAGAACCACTAAGGAGACTCTATATAAGACCCTCATCATCCCATTCCTACTCTATGGCGCAGAAGCATGGACGTTATCAAAGGCGGATGAAGATCTCCTTGGTCGTTTTGAACGCAAAATTTTTCGAGTGATTTTCGGTCCCGTTTGCGTTGACGGGCTTTGGAGGAGGAGATTTCACAGCGAACTCTACGAGCTGTACAGCGATATTGACCTGGCCAGAAAAGTGCGCATTAGTCGGCTAAGATGGCTAGGACATGTAGAGCGAATGGAAACCAACGCTCCGGCCCGAAGGGTCTTTGACTCCAACACGGAGGGACAACGCAGTAGAGGAAGACCTCGCCTTAGGTGGCGCGCGCAAGTGGAAGGGGACCTCAACCAACTTGGAGTGCGCAACTGGAGGCAGTTAGCCAAAGATCGCGCTAACTGGAGAGGCGTATTGGTTGAGGCCCAGGTCCACCCCGGACTGTAGCGCCACCTAAGTAAGTAAGTATGCCGTTAATAATGAAAAACAACATCAGCCAAATGGCCACCACGAGCACGCATACAGGACGATATCCTTTTTATGAAATTTTCCATAACCAAATCGCGAAGTGGCTACCCTATGTCCTCGATAGCCTCACGAATTTTATCTTTGAGGTCTTGAATCGACGCTGGGCTGTTGGCGTGGACCTTATCTTTCACGTGGCCCTAAAGGAAGGAGTCGCAAGGTGTTAAATCACAAGATCTCGGTTGCCAATTGTGATCACCTCTTGGAGAGAAAACACGGTCCGGAAACTTTTCCCGTAAAAGATCAATGCTTTCGTTGCTTGTGTGCCACGTAGCGCCGTCTTGTTGAAAGTGATCGTTGTCCAGATCAATACCATCCAACTCCGACCATAAAAAATCATTAATCATCTCTCGATAGTGCAATCCATTCACCGTAACTGTTGATCCAACCTCATTTTCGAAAAAGTAAGGTCCAATGACCCCGCCGGACCATAAACCGCACCAAACACTCACACGTTGAGGATGAAGAGGCTTCTCAATAATAACTCTTTGGGTTTTCCGAACCCAAGATGCGACAATTTTGCTTGTTGACGTAGTCACCGAGGTGGAAATGGGCCTCATCAGTCAAGATGATTTTTCGCTGGAATTTCGGATCATTTTCATGCATTTCAAGGACCCAATCAGCAAAGACACGACGTTGTTGATGATCGGCCGGCTTGAGTTCTTGTGTTAACTGAACTTTATAAGCCTTAAGACCCAAGTCTTTATGCAAAATACGGTGTAATGACGTTTGTGGAATGCCCAATTCCAAAGAACGACGAGAAATGGACAACCCTGGGTTTTCTTCAACACTTTGGGCTACAGCAGCAATATTCTCAGTTGTTCTCGAGCGACGTGCACGGGTTTTATTCTTCACATCACTTACTTGTCCCAACAGCTGGAATTTTTCCACCAATTTCTGTATTGCTTCTAAATGCTTTAGTTTAGCGAACTGTGACTGCATGATTTTCACCATTTTTCTAGTGAATTTTAATAATTTCAATGCGTTGTTGAAGCGGGTTTCATTCCATTTTTAGTAATATCGTAGTTTCTACTTATCAAATGTCAAAGAATAAAAGCTTCAAAAGTGACAGCTACAGAAATAGCGGGTCATTCACAATAACACCTCTTATTGGAAAACCCTTTACTTTTCTGATACGTTATATGGGGTTTACACTCAATTAAGTTTCAAATTGATTTATTAAGAAGGTAGCATATCGTTTAGTTTTAATAGTTTAAGACTTAGTACAAAAATAATAAGGATAAATATGGGAAGACTAAATATAGAGCAGAATAGAGGTATTTCTTGGAGTAAAGTGCATAGGTAATTACTTGTTGGAAAAAAATATATTAAAATTATTTAGATTTCCTGAACTAAATAAGTGATTAACAAAAAATGTTTATTTCACATTTTTTTTGTTTTGGCGTAATATACATACTTCATATTTATGTGCACCTACCTAAAAAATAAAAGAAAATCATGTTTTTCTTTTTTCATTTTATGTTTATTTTATATTTTGTAGTTGCTTTATTAGGAAATTTTAATAATTTTATCTCTGGACAGTTCGTGGCACTTGCGTTGCAGGAAGTTATTATGCACTTCACTCTCCAAGACATACCTATCTATTATACTGTGGCGTGGAATGAATTGTGGTGAAATGAAAACAAACTAAAATGGTGAAATGAAAACAACCCCCATTAGTCACCAAACAAGTTCCACTTCCAATTGGAAATTGGAATCTGTCAATTCCCCACTAAACTAAATGGGAATTTATCAATTGCTGAAAAGGGGAAAAAGTATGTCAGCCAATTGTAGAACCAATTGGAGTTAGCTAGAAAGTTCTCGAAGAGATGGCAGAGCAGATATAAAAGGAGAGGTTGTAGAACAGGGCGACAGTTGATTTTTATCAGTGATTGGTTAAAGTTCGAGATAGTAATCGGTTTTGAAGATAAATAAGTGCAGAGTAATAGAGTGAAATAAGTGATTGGTTTGAATCGTTGAAGAATTGTTTAAGTAATATTGTTCTGGTACTTAATAAGTGAATAATCTATAAAAGTGTAATAAAAGTGATTATACTAGAAAAGTTGAACAGAATAGTGTTTTATCTTTTCGAATCCCAGCCCAAATGTAACATTGGTGTCAGAAGTGGGATAAAACTTATTCTGTGTTAAAGCGTGTGTGATAAAGAAATATTAAAAAAAAAAAAAAAAAAAAAAAATTCAAGTGAATTTGTGAATTTCGAAATTACAAGAGACAAAAAAAAAAAAAAAAAAAAAAAAATGGGTCGTGTATTGCTACAACTAAGCATACCCCAATTAAAAAGTGAATTAGAAAAGAGGAATATCTCTACAGCTGGAGGGAAAAGTGACCTCATACTTCGTCTGCAGGAGGCTCTCGAAAATGAGGGAGAAAATCCAAAGACCATGCTTTTCGACGTGGCAGAAGAACAAGTAAGTACAGGCGTTGATATTAGCGCTATGATGGAATTACTTCTTGCCAAGATGGAAGAACAGAAGAATTCTCTGGAAGAACAGAAGAATTCTATGGAATTGAAGTTCGCAGAACAGAAGAATTCTATGGAATCGAAGTTCGCAGAACAAAAGAATTCTCTAGAAGAACAGAAGAATTCTATGGAATCGAAGTTCGCAGAACAGAAGAATTCTCTAGAAGAACAGAAGAATTCTCTTGAAGAACAGAAAAATTCCATTACCGCCGCACAAAAAGATGCCGTGGAAGAGTTTAAGAATGTTCTAGATGTAAAAATCGTCGCGATTGATGAGAAATTAAACAAACATGAAACCAAGTTTGAGGAAATTAATGAATCTCTTCATAGACACGAAACAAACATCGAGAACATAGCTAAAGAGCTCGGCACGAACATCGAGAACATAGCTAAAGAGCTCGAAAAAGTCAAGAAACAGAAAGCTCGGGAATATTCTACTGACTGCCCAAAAAGGAAGGAGATGCAACCACCCGTTTTTGATGGTCAAACATCATGGCCGATCTATAAGAGACAGTTCGAAGCAGCTGCAATGACCAATGGATGGGACGACGAGGAAAAGTCGATTGCATTAACGCTCGCATTACGAGGTACAGCTGCAGAATTGCTTCAAACTATCTCAGAAGAAAAACAACGCAACTATGATGTTTTGGTTAAGGCTATTGAGATGCGGTTTGGCGACGACCATATGCAGCAAGTGTATAGAGTGCAACTGCGCAGTAGATTCCAGAAGAGGGGAGAAACACTCCAGCAGCTGCAAGCGGATATAGAACGACTAGCGCACTTGTCATATCCCAATGTCGGCGAAGATGTCATCAACGAAATGGCTATTGAGGCATTTACACAAGCCATAGAGGACAGACAGCTGCAGATGGCTCTACGAATGGCTGGAAAGAGAACTCTTCCTGAAGCACTGGCATTTGCATTAACTATGAAAGCTGCTGACCAGGCATCTCAAGGATTCCACCGCGTAAGAGAAATAACATCCGTCGAATGTACATGCCAGAGAACAGAGGTAGATGACCGGAACAGTGCTCGCAGGGGACCGATGCGTTGCTGGAACTGCAACAAAATTGGACATCTTCAACGACAGTGCAGAGCTGAACGTAGACAGAGTATTTGTCCACATTGCAGAACTAGGAGTCGTATCGAGGAGGCATCTGAACAATCGGCGGACGGAACCTCACAAAGCCATCAGTTAAGAACCAACTTCACGGGGCGGAAGCTTGTTTCTGGAATCGACGCCCCCAGGACCACAATTCAGGTCTCCCAGACCAAACGATGTAATAGGAGCTTGACAGTGGAAGCCCATATCGGCCAGAAAAAGTGTGTGGCTACAATCGATACGGGTGCCACCGCTTCCATAATCAGAAGGGACATCGTTCGTCAATCATGGCTGCACAACACCAGCAGCTACTGTCTGAAAACAGCAACTGGAGCAACGGTAAAGGTGTATGGTGAGGTACTCTTGACGATAAACCTAGCAGGAATAGTCTTCTCCCATACATTCTTAGTGGCCGATATATGTGACGAATGCATCATTGGAATCGACTTTATGAAGACGCATGATGTAGTACTCGACATCGGTTTGCAAGTTCTAAAGTACAGAAACGTCGAGATTCCAATGGTTTACGGGAACGAGAACGTCGCAGCTCTAAGAACAGTTGTAAGTGAGGACACAATTTTACCACCTTCGTCAGAGACACTTATTTGGACAAAGCTGGAAGGTGATCCTGGGAGCAACCGATTCTTCCTAATAGAGCCAGATACAGGAAACTATTACCAGAGCTTTATCGTCGGAAAGATGCTTGTTGAACCTAAAAACAACTTGGTTCCCGTTCGAGTCCTCAATGTGGAACACAGAAGCGTAAAGCTGAAGCAAGGGGAAGTGATCGGAAAGTGCGTACCAATTACTGCGGTCACAAAGTTGTCAAATGAAAGTCCTGCGAAACCGGTTAGACCTACGGAGATATCGGAAATGAAAAACAATATTCTCGGAGAGTGCGAGCTGGATCAGGAGCAGCGGGCTATGGCAGGGAGTCTAATCGACGAGTTCGCTGATATATTTGCTTCGCAGAGTAGCGAGTATGGCCGAACACATCTCGTACAGCACCGAATTGACACCGGGGATGCAAGACCAATTCGTCAGCCTCCCAGACGACTACCATTGGCCAAGCAGACGGAGGTTGCAGAAATGGTGTCGACGATGGAAAAGGAGGGACTGATTGAGAGCTCAAAAAGTCCGTGGGCATCACCGGTCGTCTTGGTCAAAAAGAAAGACGGAAGTACGAGATTCTGCGTGGACTATCGCCAACTAAACAACGTCACCAAGAAGGATAGCTACCCCCTGCCCAGAATTGACGATACCCTGGACACACTATCCGGGGCCAAATGGTTTTCGACTCTTGATCTGAAGAGTGGCTACTGGCAAGTACAGATCCATCCAGAAGACCGCGAGAAAACAGCATTCACAGCAGGAAATGGGCTTTGGCAATTTACAGTAATGCCATTTGGACTGTGCAATGCTCCAGCAACTTTTGAGCGTCTAATGGAGCGTGTTTTGCTGGGACTGACGTGGAAAACCTGTTTGGTCTACCTGGACGATGTCATCGTGGTTGGTAAAACGTTCAACGAACATCGAAATAACCTCAGGGAGGTGTTCCAAAGGCTACGAAGTGCACAGTTAAAACTGAATCCGAAGAAGTGTTCTCTATTCCGACCAGAAGTGAAGTATCTCGGGCACATCATCTCTTCCAAGGGAGTCAAGACTGATCCGGAGAAGATCGATGCAGTGAAAAACTGGCCGGTTCCCAAAGACAAACATCAGCTGAGAAGCTTCCTGGGACTTGCGACCTATTACAGACGATTTGTAAAGGACTTCGCCAGGATCGCAAAGAGCTTGCATCAACTGACAGAAAAAGGCAAACAATTCAAATGGTCAGGTGAGTGCGAAAACAGCTTCAAAGAACTTAAGCAACAGTTGTGCGACGCCCCCATATTAGCGTACCCCACCCCTGGAAAAACATTTATTGTGGATGCAGACGCCAGTAATGTGGGAATTGGAGCCGTGCTTTCCCAGGTACACGAGGGCCAAGAGAAGGTAGTTTCGTTCTTCAGCAAAGTTCTCTCAAAGCCAGAAAGGAACTACTGTGTTACCAGGCGCGAACTCCTTGCTTTGGTTCTGGCAACGAAACATTTCCATAAGTACCTCTATGGGCAGAAATTCATCCTTCGCACAGACCATGCATCTTTAAAGTGGCTACTACACTTTAAGAATCCTGAAGGACAAGTCGCAAGGTGGATCGAACAGCTGCAGATGTACGACTACGAAATACAACATCGAAAGGGAAGTCTTCACTCAAATGCAGACGCTCTCTCCCGTCGACCGTGCAAAGCAGACTGTAAACATTGCTTACGACACGAGGCAAAAGATGTCGTGTCCGTTCAAAGGGTGAGAGCTATGCCCATTGGTGGCTGGAGTGCACGGGAAATCCGGGAGGCCCAAAAGGAAGATCCGGATATCGAACCCATCCTCGCCTGGAAAGAGCATGAGGGAAAACCAGACTGGCAGGAGATATCCAATAGGAGTCCCGAGCTGAAGGCATACTGGGCGCAGTGGGACTCTCTTCATGTCCAAGACGGCATTCTAAAAAGAAAATGGGAAGGCCCGGATGGAAAGTCGTACGTAATGCAGCTTGTTGTTCCCAGGACAAAAGTTACCGAAGTGCTGAGGGAATTGCATGATGGAGTGTCTGGAGGCCACTTGGGAATAAACAAAACACTCGGAAAAGTGCGAGAACGCTTTTACTGGGTCCATTCAAGAGAGGATGTTGAGAATTGGTGCAGGAAATGTGTAATATGTGCGGCCAGCAAAGGCCCGAGAGTGAAAGTCCGAGGCCAGATGCATCAATATAATGTGGGAGCCCCTTTCGAAAGGATAGCCGTTGATATTGCGGGACCGTTTTCTGAAACGAACAATGGAAATCGTTACATCCTTGTTGTTATGGACTACTTCAGTAAGTGGCCTGAAGCATTCGCTATCCCAAATCAAGAAGCTAAGACTGTGGTGGAGCAAATCGTCTTCAACTGGGTAAGCAGATTCGGTGTGCCTATGGAACTGCATTCGGACCAAGGACGAAACTTCGAGTCTAGGATTTTCCAAGGAGTGTGCCAGTTACTCGGGATTAAGAAGACAAGAACAACACCGCTTCATCCACAATCAGATGGGATGGTGGAGCGCTTCAATAGAACGCTGAATGAACACCTCTCTAAGGTCGTTGGCGATGGCCAGAGAGATTGGGACAAACACATTCCCATGTTTTTATTGGCCTATCGAAGTGCAGTGCACAACACCACAGGACATACCCCATCTGAAGTCCTATTTGGTCGAAAAGTCCGCCTACCTAGCGAATTAATGTTTGGATCTCCATGCGAAGAGTCCAAAAATGAGGAGGACTATGTTACAGACCTCAGGGATATCATCAGGGACGTGCATCGAGGGACAAGGGCTAATATTAAGATAGCCAGTGACCGCATGAAAACGAGGTACGATACTAAAACAACAACTACAGGCTTCCAAGAAGGAGATCTGGTATGGCTATATAACCCTCATCGAAGAAAAGGTTTATCACCTAAGTTGCAACCAGACTGGGAAGGGCCCTACAGAATCGTAAAGCGCATTAACGACGTTGTCTATCGCATCCAACGAGGAAGAGGCAAGCTGAAAGTCGTTCATGTGGATCGTCTTCATCGCTACAATGGTGCAAATGTTAACGAGCTTGTTCGGGACGAACAAGTTTAAGAGGGGGATATTGTGGCGTGGAATGAATTGTGGTGAAATGAAAACAAACTAAAATGGTGAAATGAAAACAACCCCCATTAGTCACCAAACAAGTTCCACTTCCAATTGGAAATTGGAATCTGTCAATTCCCCACTAAACTAAATGGGAATTTATCAATTGCTGAAAAGGGGAAAAAGTATGTCAGCCAATTGTAGAACCAATTGGAGTTAGCTAGAAAGTTCTCGAAGAGATGGCAGAGCAGATATAAAAGGAGAGGTTGTAGAACAGGGCGACAGTTGATTTTTATCAGTGATTGGTTAAAGTTCGAGATAGTAATCGGTTTTGAAGATAAATAAGTGCAGAGTAATAGAGTGAAATAAGTGATTGGTTTGAATCGTTGAAGAATTGTTTAAGTAATATTGTTCTGGTACTTAATAAGTGAATAATCTATAAAAGTGTAATAAAAGTGATTATACTAGAAAAGTTGAACAGAATAGTGTTTTATCTTTTCGAATCCCAGCCCAAATGTAACAATACTTTATCAAATTTTCTAAAAATTTATTCAAACCTATAAAACAAAACCATAGGTGTCCAAAAATTTCCAATAATATTTTTTCGTCAAGGAATTCTAAATTTGCTTTAATTTGTCCTAAAAAAATGAAAAGGTGAAATGAGAGCAGGCACTACAGGCAGATAATACTAAATTAATGGGAATCACCCCAGATTTTTATTCCATCAACCACGGATTTTTTTCGAAGAGCAGGAGGGCATTCGATTCATATTGAGAAGAAGAAGCATAGGAAAGAACAAAAGCAAGAAAATCAGTCATGCACGAACGATACACACTAAATGATGCGCTTGCATTCGAATGAGTTCAATATGCATGTAACAGGTTCCACTTCGCGGAAGGATAAAAATGAAGAATAATGAAAGGGAGACAGAATAAGTGATCTCTGATTGTGTGATATGATATGAACATATAATAATGTTCTTTACTGTGGTAGTAGTAATGTGTTTGACTTTGGCTTTGGTTACTTACGCTTTCTCTCTGTAAAGCTTTTTGGAAAAGCTTCTTAATGTTTCGGATTTTGGTTTCATATGACAACAGTTCCTATTGGACTGCGTCATCTAGGTGATTATATTATCTTTGCTAATAGGTTATGGGCCCAGGAATAAGTATAAATTTAAAATTAAATGAAATTGATAAATTCTGCATCGTGATGGCCAAATCTGAAGGTGGTCTTTGCATCGAAAAGCTGCTAGGTCGTGAAAATTATTCCAATTGGAAAATTGCCGCACAGGCATACCTAGACTTAGACAATTTGTGGGTCTCCACGATTGACTACGAGACGGATGCAAGTGGACAGCCGAAAGCACCAATAGATGCCGAAAAGGACAGGAAAGCCAAAAGTAGGTTGACCCTTACGATAGATTCCGTGTGTTATGTGCACATTCAAAACGCAAAGACAGCAAAAGAACTGTTGCAGAAATTAGCAGAGGCCTACGAAGACAATGGTTTAACACGCAGAGTAGGTCTACTGCGCAAATTAATCACCACATCTCTGTCGAATTGCGGATCCATGGATAGATACGTCAAAGAAATAATTTCAACGGCACAATCATTGAATGGAATAGGCTTCCCAATCGACGATGAGTGGATCGGAACCCTTCTTTTGGCTGGGTTATCCGAGGAGTATCGTCCAATGATTATGGCGTTGGAGAATTCTGGAATCAGAATTACGGGCGATGCTATAAGAACGAAGCTACTCCAAGAAGTACGTTCCGTTGAAGACAACTCAGCACTCTACACAAATAAATACCAGCAGCATCAAGCACACAATTCGACAAAGCAACGAAAAGGTCCCAAATGCAGAAGGTGTCAAATTTTCGGGAACAATGCAAAGAACTGTCACGCTAAAAATATTCGTTCGAACAGCAATGAAAGAAAATTCAATGCATTTCATGCCGTGCTTTCTACGATTGGTGCTGCAGACAAAAGTGAATGGTACTTTGACTCAGGCGCGACATCTCATATGACTTTATGTCAAGATTCACTGAGAAATGTTCAAGAAGCTAAAGGTACGGTTATCGCAGCAAACAGAAGTGCGATGCAAGTTAAAAGTACCGGTGTGGCGACTTTGAAAGCAAAATGCAACGATGAGCTGATCGAAATAGAGCATTCGCATGTGGACCAACTGCAAGTCGTGAACTTTGGCACAGAAGAATGGGTCACATCAACCAAAGCAGTCTAATGAAATTGAAGGGAGGTTTGGCAACTGGAATCAACTTCACAAATCAGCCCGAAGTAGATTGTAAGATTTGTTCAATCGGAAAACAAATAAGATTACCATTTAGCAAACAAGGTAAGAGAGCTAACCAACTTTTAGAACTTATGCATTCAGATATTTGTGGACCGATGGAGCACGAATCCCTAGGAGGAAGTCGATATTTTTTAACTTTCATCGACGACTACTCTCGAAAAATCTTCGTTTATTTTCTTAAAAATAAGTCAAAATACGAAGTGTCACATGCTTTCGAGCAATTTATCAATTTCGCAGAAACGCAAAGTGAGCAACGATTAAAAAAGCTGCGGACAGACAATGGAAAGGAATATGTTGGCGAACAAATTATACAAATGTTTATTTAACAAATGTTTATTTACTCTATTGGCAACGCTAATAGACTACATTCCACATTTGGTGTAGAGTTGGTGACAACTGTCAAAATGTATGAGACTAATATATAATGTAATAACTGATCGTTTTCTCTAGAACATTTTTTGATCTATTAAAATAAAGTTTTATAACGTTTTTATCATCCCTGTGTTTTACAACAACAATTTGCATAGAAGCCGCATATCAGCACAGACGTTCATATCCGTTTGCAATTTTCTTTGTCCGCAGGTGAGTTCTGCACATTATTATTTTTTCCTCGTTTGTTCTTGTGTTTTATAAGATATTTATATCATAAATTGTCATACGGCAAACTGCAATTAAACATTCTTGCAAGTATTAAGCAAGATAGGGTTAATTTTAGTAAAGCTGATAAATCCAGGCTAGCAAAACTAAATTACCTCAAGACTCGCATCGAGATGATGGAAAAGCTGTTTAATTTGGCTGAGCATTATCATCAGCAGATACTCGGTACTGGAAAGGTGGAAGCTGAGCTGAGTGTAGATGATTTGCAAACAGCATACGAGAACATTCGAGAAACAAACGCGGATTATAGAACAGAAGTGTTAGATGCCATTGATAAATTAACACCGGAGGAATCACCAGTTATTTCTGCCAAAACAAGGGACACATCATGAAGTGATGCAAAGGTGAGCGAGTTAAGGCTACCCGTAATCACCTTGCCGACATTTTCTGGTAGTTATGAGTCATGGAGGTCTTTTCACGATATGTTTATATCTCTGGTTCACACCAACACAACCTTATCAGAGGTACAAAAGATGCATTTTTTGAAATGCAATGTGAGTGGCGACGCAGGAAGGCTTCTTCAACACTTGGCAATTGACAAAGGCAACTATTATCGAGCTTGGGAGATTTTAACCGAACGTTATGATCACAAGAGGGTGCTGGTCAATACACAATTAAAACTTTTATTTGGCCAAGCTTCTATGAGCAGTGAGACAGCTGATAACATCAAACGAATTCTGGATACATCTAAGGAGATTATCCACTCTTTGGAGAATTTTGAGGTACCAGTCAAGCATTGGGATGCCATATTAATTTTTGTCATTCTCCAGAAATTATGCAACACGATGCAGCAGCTGTGGGAAGAGAGGTTAGGAAGTAGTAAGGAGCTACCGAAAACAAAAGACTTTTTTGATTTTTTACAGTGTAGATTCCGAACTTTGGAAGCTGTGGAGCAGCAGTCATTCGCGAAAAACGGAAGCAAGGCAAAGCCAACAACACAAGTTCTCCATACTCGGCAGATGCAGAAACGGAAACAGACCGTTTTCAATATCCGAGTTTGTGAGAACTGCCTTGCGTACAGTCATTTCAAGAACAAATGCCCAAGCTCAAAGTGTTGCTATCACTGTAAACAGCGTCATAACACTTTGTTACATCCCATCCCACAAAATATGTCAAACATTAATCCTAATGTTCCGCAATTTGTCCCTAATTCAACCCAAATGCAACAATACACAGCGAATAATTGGTCTACAGCGACACACAACTGCCAAAGCCAGGGCACTCAACAAAATAATCCGAACCAGCCTCACGGACAATCACAGATCGAAAATAATTTGCCGTCAACAAGTCAAAATTACCGAGTTCACCACGTCAACACGAATTCGCAAATTTTGCTTTCAACAGCGTTAGTCAGCGTAAAAACTGGTAACGGCAGTTATTTGACGTTGAGGGCATTGATTGATACTGGTTCGGAGGCTTCGTTTATAACAGAGGCAGCTGTTCAGAGGTTGAATCTGAAAACCAGGTGGACTTTTAGTAAGATTAGTGGGTTGGGGGAGGTCAGCAGTGGAGCATCAACCAAGATCGTCGATCTAAAAATCGGATCATTGACCTCGAGCTTTGCAAGCCGAATACAGGCTCTTGTCTTAAAGTCCCTGACGGGGCTCCTTCCGACCCAATACACTAATGTTGAAAATTTGTCGCACCTGGGTGGTTTGCAGCTGGCTGATCCGACGTTCAACATTCCGCCAAAGGTTGATATGTTACTAGGAAGCGACATATACGGCGAGATCATTCTTGGAGAAGTTGTCCGTAACAGTGAGTGCTCAGGACCAATAGCACAGAGGACACACTTGGGATGGATCGTGCTGGGCAAAGTTCCACCGACGGAATCAAACACGATTCGGACTTTTTTCAATCAAGTCGACCTCAACACGACGATGAAGAGGTTCTGGGAGATCGAGGAAGAACCGTATGAGAAGTATGAATCTGAGGAAGATAAAAAATGTGAGGAGCATTTCAAAAAATATACAAATCGCTTACATGATGGCCGTTACGAAGTTCGTCTGCCCTTCAAAGGTGGAGAGTACCCAAGCATGGGCCCAACACAAAACGGTGCGGTCAGGCGTTTTTTGCAGTTGGAGAAGAGACTGCAAGCTAATCCAACACAACACCAGGAATATGCGAAGTGTATGGCCGAGTACCTCGAGCTCGGACATATGACCCCAGTCGAAGATTCCAATGAGGTTTTAAAATCGACTTTTCATTTTTTTATTCCCCATCACGCCGTCATCAAGGAATCCAGTACCACCACAAAATTGCGAATCGTATTCGACGCAACTTTTAAACCATTTTTTGGCTCTTCCTTGAATGACAAGTTGATGGTTGGACCTAAAGTTCAAACGAATGTTATGGACATAATATTAAGGTGGCGTAAATATAGGTTTACCTTTACTGGTGATGTCGAGAAGATGTATCGTCAGATCCGAGTCAACACAGCAGATGCAAATTATCAGCTGATCTTATGGCGGGACAATCCTAACCAAAAGTTGAAGATTTATCGTCTGGAGACGGTAACCTTTGGCACAGCTTCAGCACCGTATCTCGCCATTAGAGTTTTTTTGTAGCTAGCAGATGACGAAGCATCAACATTTCCGTTAGCTACCTCCGTCATGAGAGAGGAAACTTATGTTGATGACGTCATTAGTGGAGCCGATACCATCGAAGAGACGCAACTCAAACTGCAATCGGTAAAAGATCTTTTGGCAACTGCAGGCTTCCATCTTCGCAAGCATAACAGCAATTCGGAAGAGGTTTTGCAAAATATACCACCAAGTGATAGAGCAGTGGATTTTTCGTTACCATTTGTTGAAACTAGCGACGTCAAAACACTTGGTATTAGGTGGCTGCCGGTTCCTGATGTCTTCTCATTCCAGGTCACACAGATAAGCGATGGTGAAGTAACAAAACGGTCCATTTTATCTGCGATAGCTAAGCTGTATGATCCAATGGGGTGGATCTCACCCTGCACTATCAAGGCCAAGATTATGATGCAGCAGCTATGGGGTAGGGGACTGGATTGGGACAAGCCAATCCCAACAAAATTGGAACATGAGTGGCTAGCTTTCCGGCAAGAACTCCCAGCAATCGAAAGAGTTCAGATTCGTCGTTGGATCAACACCGATAGGAACATTTCGAAGCTAGAGGTCCATGGTTTCTGCGATGCTTCTGAAAAAGCTTATATAACAGCCGCAGCCTGTTTACTTGCGAGTCCTGGATGGAAATAGGCAAATCCACATGCACTTGTTGATGGCGAAGACGAAGGTTTTACCCTTAGGGACAATCACACTTCCCAGATTGGAACTTTGTGGAGCTGTTTTACTGGCCAAACTACTTCACGAGACGACAAAAATTCTGAAGTTGGAAGCAGCTGATGTTTATGCGTGGACCGATTCAATCATCACGTTATGCTGGATTAGAGCTCCTCCGCTAAAGTGGAAGACATTCATCTGCAACCGCGTATCCCAGATACAGAAGTTGTCTACCCAAACAACTTGGAAACACATTCCATCAGAGTTGAATCCAGCTGATATCGCATCCCGCGGAATTTTCCCATCGATGATCATTGAAAACCAGCTGTGGTGGGAAGGACCAGAATTTTTAAGGCATCAGAGGGATGCAATCCACCCGGAGCAACCGTCTTGTCTGGAAACACACCAGGAAGCTCGTTCCACGGCTGTTCTTCACTGTTTGGAAAATAAGGCCATGAGTGTGGTAACCCAAATATTGCAAAATTGTTCAACCCTAGGAACAGCAGTTCGAGTGGTTACATATTGCCTACGCATGCGAACCAAAGCCAGGCCTTCTCAACAGTACACCGACATCTTATCGCCACAGGAATTTGAGAAGGCCTTAACGCGTATAATACAAGCGGTTCAGAAGGAGACATTCGATTCGGAAGTAGAAGGCTATAAAACATTAACACCATTCAGAGACGGAGAGGGGATCCTAAGAGTTGGGGGGAGACTGTCGAACTCTACTCTCCCATTCAACAGAAAACACCCGATTCTACTGAAAGCAGATCATCTTTTTTCGAAACGAATAATTAGTGATGCTCACGAAAAAATTCACACGAAGGAAATGAAAAAAATGATTTCCTACATTCGCCAACGGTTTTGGATTTTTAACCTAAAAAACGCAGTCAAACAACAAATCCACAACTGTTATATTTGTTTCAAATTAAGGGCAAAACCGTTACGTCAGTTAATGGGTAACCTTCCGCCATCAAGGACGACGATTTCGCGCCCATTTACATACGCAGGAGTTGACTACGCTGGTCCCATTGATGTCAAAACCTGGAGAGGACGCAATGCTAAGATCCTAAAGGGATGCATCGCGATCTTCGTCTGCATGGCAACAAAGGCGTTGCACGTGGAATTAGTCAGCGATATGACAACCCAAACATTTTTAGCGGCTTTCAGGAGGTTGGTTGCAAGGCGAGGCCTATGCAGAGAGCTTTTCAGTGACTGTGGTCGAAATTTTGTAGGCGGCAACGTAGAGCTGAACAAACAATTAAAGGAGGCACAGTTCGACTGGAAAAATGTGGCAGAGGTGCTAGCCAGTGAAGGTCCCAAGTGGAATTTTATTCCCCCTGCTTCTCCACACTTTGGAGGTTTATGGGAAGCGAGAGTGAAATCAGTGAAATTCCACCTCAAGCGTGTAGCTGGGAACCAGATTCTGACGTTTGAAGAGCTCACCACGCTTCTTACACAAGTAGAAGTATGTCTGAACTCAAGACCCTTGTGTCCAACGTCGGAAGATGTAAACGATCTAGGAGCTATAACACCCGGCCACTTCCTCGTGGGAGAACCTCTCATTACCCCTCCACAACCAGAATACAAACTCGAAAAAATTTCGCATTTAGAGCGCTGGAAAAGAGTCCAAGCCCTCTCACAATCGTTCTGGAAATTGTGGAGCAATGAGTATCTTGCCCGACTTCAGCAGCGCCCAAAATGGACCCAAATCGTAGACTCAAAGCTAAAGGAAGGAGACTTAGTTTTGATAAGAGACGAACGTCTGCCACCACTGAAATGGAATCTGGGCAGAATATTAAAATTGCACCCAGGAGCTGATAATCTCGTACGAGTAGTTACACTGAAAACAGAAACCACCGAACTGAAACGCCCTATATCAAAAATTTGTCCTTTACCAAGCAACACATCAAATTCAATAAACTTAATTCAACACAATTAACCTATCATCTCAACTCAACACAACTTTAATTCCATATAAAAGATTAAATTAATTCAACACTCATTCAACACGATACAAAATCCAACACATTCAACAATATAGAAATCAACTCAAAATTATATCACATCCATTCAACACAACGCAATAAGTACGTCTTTACATTCAACACAGCATAACATATAATCATACAATCAACATATAACATTAGAACTCAACAAATTCATCAAAAGTACATTAAAAAAAAAAAAAAAAAAAAAAAAACATAAATACAATATAGAACATTCATTCAACTCAACACATCATAAAACAGAATAAAACTAATTTCAAGAATTCTAATCAAATAAGCAATGCTATCATAAAGATTTTAATTCAACACATTCAAAATCATATATAAACAAAAAAAAAAAAACAAACTCAACACTTCCCATATTCATTCAAAATTAACACCATAATTATTCAATATCAAAACGATATAAATTAACACAAAACGATCGCTTAAAACTTAATAACAAACTATAATTATATGAAATATTATTCAGAGAATTTCACTCAAGGAATGAAATAAAAGTCAACAATACAAAATGTTGCACAACACTAGTAGATAGTGTGGCAACACTTTTATGAAACAAGAAAAAACAAAAACATATCATGAAATAACTCTCATGCAAATCAAAATACAGTCCACTTCAATCAATATACACATAATATAATAACAACACTATGATTGGAATAATTTCATTTGAAAATTAAAACAATGATCACTGTAAAACTTACACAATACACTATTCATCTAATTAAAATAAAATCAAAACAAAAGGGAATTTTGAATGAAAACTCTCCGCGCGCGATTCCATTCATCACACACACACACACACACAACGCGATCGCAAAAATCCATCAATGAAAATCCATTCTCTATACAATTATAATTATCATGCACAACAGCTATACATTTTATGAAATCACAATTACACTACACATTAATACAAAATAAAACTACCGAAAATAATTACGATACAAAAAAAAAGAATCGAAATAAACTCCACCGTGTCCATCTTCGATAATGGAAAATGCTACGACTCGCGAATTGTAATAATACAACAATTGTACCAAAATAAAAAGCAATCTGGAAAAATCATTATATTAGCCATATATGTTGACGACATTTTACTTTTATCTAATGAAAGCAATTGGCTTACGCATCTGAAAATTAAGTTGCACTGTTGCGGACTCACGGTGTTTCCGCCTTTAGAGAAAAGAATTTTGCCTTACCTGTACCTACCTACCTATAAATGTCAAATGTCAATGTAATGTATTTAATGTCATTATATCAGTCACTGTAAATTTGCAAGCCGAAAAAGGAGGACAAAATTGTAAGTCTTTCCAAAAAAAAACTATATTACTACTACATATTTGTTAATTTCTTAGGAAATAAAACGCGCATAGACCAAAAATTGCGGTGTTTAAATTCCGCCCTCCTTCTGCAGACTACAGTCAACAAACTTTTATTTCAATTTTACCATGGTCTTACATTCACCGCCGCCTAGCCAAACGCAACAGGTTCCGTTACCAACGTCAGCCGACATAGTCACGTTACCAACGGTGGATAACGGGGAAAATGCACCGATAGAACCAAATGCGAATGTAAGACGGAGCAGCCGCTCCACCAAGGGAATTCCGCCAGCCAGATTAGACGAGTATGATATGTCTCTTAGCCAGCCGCCAACTACCGTCTCAAATTCTTCCGCCACTACCGCCGCCAATTTATGTAGTCTTTTAGACGCTGATAACAGTGCAATAATATCGCCAGCCAATACCTCAATAAATTCTACTATTAATTTGCAGACGCCAGCCACTACGTCGATGAATGCCGCCACAAATCCGTCGATGCCAGCCACTACTTCGAAGAATGCAACCGCCTATATGCAGATGTCAGCCGCCAGCAGCCACCAGCCACATTTCGTTGATGCCGAGAATGGACGAATGAGAGTTCTAGAATCGTCGAATGCCACATTAAAAGCGCAGTTGAGCGTATTACAAATGCAACTAGCCAATTTAATGTCGAGAATAGAACCGAACATTCAACATTGTCCACCACCCACACCATCAAGGTTATTCGTTTCCAGTGAAGTTCAGCCACAACCAGTTTGTGTCGAAGCAACCGTCCAGCCAGGGCAAAGTTATGTGTATATGGGATCAGATGCCATTTCACAGCCTTCACATCGACCAAAACTGTATGATTTGCCAATATTCACTGGAACCCCAGAGGAATGGCCGATGTTCATAGCTTCGTTTAAAGAGTCGACGAGTGCATATGGTTATACCGCATTTGAAAACATGTTGCGACTTCAAAAAAGTCTCAAGGGCCTAGCGCGAGAGGCAGTGGAAACCATGCTCATTCATCCGAGCAATGTACAAGTCGTAATAGAGCAGTTGGAATTTCGTTTTGGCCGTCCGGAACATCTTATCCGAAGCCAGATGGCAAAAGTAAGGTTATTGCCGACAATTTCCGACAATCGTATGGATTTGGTCGTATCGTTTGCAACGAAGGTACAAAACTTATGTACACTGCTCGAATCAACAAAAAGTCAACAACACCTAGCAAATCCAATGCTGCTGGATGAGTTGGTATCTAAGTTGCCAATTGCAAAACGGATTGACTGGGTGCAATTTTCAAGTGATATCCAACCGTACCCAAGTGTAAGACATTTTTGTGTGTGGTTGCAGCAGTATGCGAAGTTCGCCAGTATTGCATCATTCTCTCATTACCAACAGATAAATAAGCCGCACAGAGGTAATCGCCAGGATTCGATTCTACATGCCGTGGAGAATAGCAATGTTACAACTGCTGCCAAATCTAACAAGGTATATGTCATATGCTCGCAAAAACATAAATTGCTACAATGTCCAACATTTCTCCAAATGAGCGTAGCCGATCGATGGAATTTAGTCAAGGGGAAGCGGGTTTGTTTTGCGTGTCTGGTGCCGGGGCACAATGTCTCATCCTGTCGATCCAGAAGGCGTTGTGATGAGGATGGTTGCAGTCGATTTCATCATACACTACTTCATGAAAAGCGACAGTCGGAAGCAGCAGCTGTAATAAATGCAAGTCCTCAGCCAGAGTTGAATCATCATGCACATGCGGCCAATGCGAAAAAGGTTTTATTTCGTGTTCTTCCTGTCAACTTATACGGGCCAAAGGGTGTCGTGAGTACATTTGCACTGCTGGATGATGGATCGTCGGTGACCATTATTAACAAAAATACTGCTTCGCAATTGGGTCTTACTGGGACTGCACACAAAATGTCGCTTACTTGGATCGGTCAAAAGGAAACATCGGAAGCATCGAGTTTAGTTAATTTGGAGATCAGTGGAGTTGCCGGTGGTAGTATTCGTTACGCGATGAAGAATGTACGTACATACAACAATCTTTCTTTACCGATGCAGACTATGGATGTTAATGCGCTGACAGAGAATAACGAGTTGAAGTCTTTGCCGATTTACGAATTTAAAAATGCCCTGCCGCAAATCTTAATTGGATTGGATAACTGGAGGTTAACCGTAGGAAGTACAACTATTCCGTGTGGAAAAGATGGACCCGTCGCTGTGGAGACGTTACTCGGATGGGTCGTCTATGGTGGGTACAGTAGCGGTAAAGAGATGTCCGATTCCGTCTATCACATTTCCGGAGATACGGGCAACAACAGCATCACGAACGACACCTTGTCTCAGTTAGTCGCCGATTATTTTTTACTGGACAGCGTGGATGCTGATTCGTTGTCAAGTTCCAAGGAAACAGATGAGATTGTGAGAGCCAGGGATTTGCTTCAAGCTACCACCAAGAAATTGCAAAGCCGTTACGAGACTGGACTCCTATGGAAGAGTGATAGGATTGTGTTGCCTGATAGCCTGCCAATGGCAAGAAGCCGTCTCATGTCTGTCAAACGCACTTTGAGTAAGGATTCTTCTTACGCTGCCCAGTATGAGGAGATAATCAAGGATTATGTTGCCAAGGGTTACGCACGCAAGTTGTCAGCCGACGAAGCCAAGAAGAGAGGTCCAAGGACGTGGTACCTTCCTCACTTTTGCGTTCGCAACCCAAATAAGCCTGATAAACTACGTTTGGTGTTTGATGCCGCCGCTGGAGTCGGAAACATCTCGCTGAACTCATCCTTACTCAAGGGTCCAGAGCAATGCCAGGATTTGCTGACTGTTTTGTACAAATTCCGTGAAAAGCCGATTGGAATTTGTGCAGACATTTGCGAAATGTTTCATCAGATCGCCATTCGTAAAGAGGATCAGGACTCGCAGCGCTTTCTTTGGAAATGCGGTGAAAGTTTTGAGTCAGTGGATACTTATGTGATGCAAGTGATGGTGTTCGGCGCAACGTGCTCACCGTGTTCAGCCGAGTACGTTAAGAACTTGAATGCCAGATATTATGCTAACCAGTGTCCTCAAGCCGTCAAGGCTATCTTGGAAAATCATTATGTCGATGACTTTGTCTGCAGTTTCGACAACGAAGATGAGGCATTATCTGTGACGAATGACGTTATCTGGATTCATATGGAAGGAGGATTTCAACTTCGGAAATTCATGTCTAACTCTTCGAAGTTGCTGAATTGCCTGGCAGAGTGCAACACAGGAAGTATAACAGCCAACATGGACATTCAAAACAAATCGGAGAAAGTGCTTGGCATGCACTGGATACCATCGGAGGATTCATTTACTTTTCGTTTGAACTTCCATCGAACCAGTTCAAGCATAGTGAGTGGTGAACGTTATCCAACGAAGAGGGAGTGTCTGAGTATCCTTATGTCCATCTATGATCCGTTTGGACTAGTGGCAGACTTTACGATTCACGGAAAATTGATGTTGCAGTCGTTGTGGAGAACGAAGACAAAATGGGATGACCAGATACCAACGGGGATGCATCGCAGGTGGAGGCAGTGGATTCTGACGTTCGACGCTGTTAAACGACTTCGTGTTCCAAGGTGTTATTCAGTTGAAATGTCAAACTCCGTCGACATACATTTGCATATATTTGTGGATGCAAGCGAGGAGGCATTTGCGGCAGTTGCGTATTGGAGAGTCGTCAGTCAAAATCAGTCTATAACCACAGCTTTCATCACAGGCAAAACAAGATGTGCACCGCTCAAACTCATATCAATCCCGCGACTTGAGTTGCAAGCAGCTGTTTTGGGTGTACGACTACGTCAAAGAATACTTCAATCTCATAATGTGCAACCAACCAAATGCACACTTTGGAGTGACTCGCGCACTGTACTTAACTGGATCAAGTCAGCCGATCCCAGAAAGTACAAACCGTATGTTGGTCACAGGATAGCAGAAATTTTAGAACTGTCTGACCCAAAGGAGTGGCGGTGGGTACCCACCAAGGCCAACATTGCCGATCTGGCCACAAGAGCCAAATATTTGTCCAGATACCAGCCAGAGAGATGGATACAGGGTCCAGACTTCTTGCTGTCAGATGAACTAGCCTGGCCTTCAAGTTCATACGAAGATGTCGACGTCAGCCAAACACTTGACGCGGAGTTACGAGCCCTTCAAAGAAACGAGATATTCCATGTGAGTAGCCATGAAATTGATCTAACTAAATTTTCGAACTTTTTAAAGCTAAAACGCGTGATAGCCTGGGTCCTTCGTTGGCGATGCGGTTGTCAGAGATCGTCAAGAAACAAGTCGCTGTTAGCTTATGAACTCCAGTATTCCGAGAATGTCCTATGCCGGATGGTACAAAAGCAGTATTACGCCGATGAGTATGCAGCATTGAAAAATGGTCAGCAGGTCGAAAAATCAAGCTGTTTGTTTAAACTGACGCCGTGTTTGGACGAATGGGGTGTCATTAGATTATCTGGCCGTATTGACTCTGCCGTTTGTATTCCAACGCACACCAGGAGACCTATTATTCTCCCAAAAGATTGCTGGCTATCTCAACTGATTGTCAGGCCTTTCCACGAGCGCTTTCATCACCAAAACATGGAGACAATTGTTTGTGAGGTTCGTCGTAAGTTTTGGATTCCGCACTTACGGGGTCTTGCCAAAACCCTTGCTCGCTCTTGCCAGTTCTGTAAAGTTTTGTCCGCGAAGCCTGTAGCGCCACAAATGGGTCAACTTCCGGAAGACCGGCTCACGCCCTTCGTGCGGCCTTTTACGTTCACAGGAGTGGATTATATGGGACCTTTTTTAGTAGCCATAGGCAGACGCAGAGAAAAACGTTGGATCGCTCTGTTTACTTGTCTCACAATGCGTGCCGTTCACTTGGAGGTAGCCGCCGACTTATCTACTGACGCATTCATCGTATGTCTCAGAAACTTCGTGAATAGAAAAGGGGTTCCTGTTCGCATTCGTAGTGACAACGGGACAAACTTTGTCGGGGCAGCAAGGGAGTTGAAAGAGCGGTTGGACATGTTTGATCACGAAGCCATTCAGACGTACCTCTCAGCAAAGGGCATCCAATGGTTATTCAACTGCCCATCGAATCCAAGTGCTGGTGGCTGCTGGGAGAGATTGGTGAGGTCCATCAAAAGGGTACTTTCGGTGGCGTTGAAGGATACAATTCCGAAGGAAGACACCTTTCGAAGCGTAATCATTGAAGCCGAGAACATCGTTAATTCAAGACCTCTTACTCACTTGCCCGTAACATGCGATGAAGACGAGCCTCTTACCCCTAACCATTTTATTTTGGGCTGCGCGAACTCGACGCAAACACCTGGACCTGTTGACAATAAACCAATTTGCCTGCGGACGCAATGGAAAATCGCGCAAGTTGTCAAGGATCGTTTTTGGAAGCGGTGGGTGGCCGAATATTTGCCGGATCTGACGAGAAGGACGAAGTGGTATGGTAAAACCCAACCGTTGTCTGTGGGAGACTTAGTCATAATTTGCGACTCGAATGTGGCTAGAAGCTGCTGGCGTAGAGGACGAATTGTGAGCGTATTTCCAGGAAGTGATGGACAAGTTCGTGTGGCAGAGGTACAAACGTCTACGGGATTGCTGAAACGACCTGTGTCCAAACTTGCTAAACTGGATGTGAGTGAATCTTGATGGGAGCGATTCACGGGGGCCGGGATGTTGCGGACTCACGGTGTTTCCGCCTTTAGAGAAAAGAATTTTGCCTTACCTGTACCTACCTACCTATAAATGTCAAATGTCAATGTAATGTATTTAATGTCATTATATCAGTCACTGTAAATTTGCAAGCCGAAAAAGGAGGACAAAATTGTAAGTCTTTCCAAAAAAAAACTATATTACTACTACATATTTGTTAATTTCTTAGGAAATAAAACGCGCATAGACCAAAAATTGCGGTGTTTAAATTCCGCCCTCCTTCTGCAGACTACAGTCAACATGCACCAAAAGTTTCAAATGAAAGAACTTGGAAATGCCACGCACATTCTTGGTATGCGTATCGCCAAGGGTCGAGATTTTATCACATTAGACCAGAACAATACATCGAAAGAATTTTAGAAAAGTTTGGTATGCCAGATTGTAAGGCAGTAAGCACACCAATGAATACCAGTCAAAAATTATCAAGCCAAGACGAACCGATTCAAAATGTTCCGTACCAGGAAGCAATCGGATGTCTTATGTACTTGTCCCAGTGCACTCGTCCAGATATATGTTTCGCTGTAAACACCTTAAGTCGTTTCAACTCTAAACAGGGACACCAGCATTGGCTCGCTGTGAAACATCTACTTCGTTATTTGCGTGGAACCTCAAAGATGAAACTGAAATTTCACAAAAGTGACAAAGATGATATTCTGGGATACACAGATGCGGATTGGGCAACCAACATTGATGACAGGAAGTCTACAACTGGTTATGTTTTTCTAGCTCAAGGAGGAGCTATATCTTGGAGCTCCAAGAGGCAACATACCGTTGCATTATCAACATGCGAAGCCGAATATATGGCACTCTCGGCAGCAGTACAGGAAGCACTTTGGTGGAACGGTCTTAAAACTGAACTTCTGAAGAAGCAAAATCCTCACCGAATTTTGTGCGACAACGAGAGCGCCATAGCCATTGTCAAAAAAAGTGGATTTCACCCAAGGACGAAACACATCGACATTCGTCATCATTTCGTACAAGACACTCTCAACCGAGGTGATATTCAAGTGGAGTATATCAGTACAGATCAACAAGTTGCAGATATACTCACAAAGCCTTTGAAGAAAGTCTAGCAAGAATTCTTCCGAAAGGCGATTGGAATAGAACAAACATAAGCTTAAGGAGGAGTATTGGAATCACCCTGTAAGCTTTTATTTAATTATCTCTATTGTGTCTGAACACACTCTGTAAACAAATGTTAAAATATACTTTCTTCTTTTATAACCTTCATAAATTAACCACGCGCCTTTTATTCTCCTCTGCTAATACGTTTGAATACCAAATTTATTTGTATTTACCTTTATCACAATAAACAAGTGAATGACAGCAGGCGAAATGACAGCGCAACTCAGCACTGATTTCTTGCCCCGACAAATTAGGTTTGTTTGACTTTTAACCCTGACGTGTTCGATATAGCACTGAACTCGCCCTGGCCCTGAAAACCTGTGTTTGACATGACTTCTAGGGCCCTGAACTAACCCCAGTAAATTTGTCGGGGCAAGAATTCAGTGCTGAGTTGCGCTGTCATTTCGCTTGCTGTCATTAAAGATAGATTTGGGTCAGAGAATCGTGACCTGGAAGGAAATCGCTCTGAGGCTCTTAAAAATATACAAAAGTCAAAAGAATACAATCTTAGCTACTTCCTAATACATAGTGTACCGGCAAAAACCTATGACATCGGATTGTAAAAAATGTTTCGCTATTATTATAAGAATGTACTCTCTCCGATCAAATTCGCGACGCTCTAAAAACCCTCGACAGCTGGGCCCGGAACTGCGGCCTAACTTTAAATCCCCAGAAAACTGAATTGGTTATATTCACAAATAAAAGGATAATACCACAGTTTGTCGCACCTTCTGTTGGCGGTACACCCCTCAGAATATCTGACAGTGCAAAATACTTGGGACTTATATTGGACAAAAAACTAAATTGGAAACTGAATACATATGAAAGAATCAAAAAAGCCACAGTAGCCTTCTACTCCTGCAGCAGAATTTTTGGAAAAACCTGGGGACCATCCCCCAAAATTATACTGTGGATGTACAAGGCTATAGTAAGACCTATACTGTCCTATGGCAGCCTCGTATGGTGGCCGGCAACCAACAAAACCACCTATCTAAAGGCTATTACGAAAGTGCAAAGACTAGCGTGCATTGGTACCACCAGTGCGATGAGAACAACTCCAACCGCAGGTCTTGAGGCTATCCTCAACCTGCTGCCGCTAGACATCTTCGTACAACTCTCAGCCGCCTTTAGTGCCATGAGAATAAGCCAATCAGTAAACTGGAAACTGAATGAAACGGGTCATTCATCGATCCTTAAGAGATACTTTGGTTATGTACCAAACACAGACTACATTACGCCATACTTAGATTTTACAAGACCATTCTCAAGCGCCTATCCCAGCAGGGAAGAATGGAGAGACGGACTAGTGCCTAACACGCAATCCATAGCCGTTTTTACGGACGGATCTAAAATGGAAACCGGGGTGGGGTCAGGCGTCTTCTCCGAGGCGTTTGGTCTCTCAAAATCTATACGCCTCCCCGACCACAGCAGCGTCTTCCAAGCAGAGGTCCTGGCAGTGGCAGCAGCAGCCCGTGAGTCTGCGATAAGGGCAATACCAGCTGATGGTATTACCATCTTTATCGACAGCCAGGCAGCAATAAAGGCATTAACTGCAATAGAAATGAAATCAAAGCTTGTGAAAAGCTGTCGCGAAGAACTCAGGGTTCTTGGCACTCAGCACAAGGTATTGCTCTGTTGGGTTCCGGGACATGAAGGCATTCCTGGCAACGAGAAAGCTGACGAATTGGCTAGGCTAGGTTCAACAGCTATATTAGCAGAAGCTGATCCCTCTGTGAACATCCCGCCTTGCTCACTCAAGCTCGAAGCAGGAAGAAAGGCCACAGTAGAGGCGAACGCTAGATGGACCGCATTAGAAACCTGCCATACAACAAGAATACTATGGCCAACCTTTAATGAAGTTAGAACCGAGAGTCTAATACGAAAGGATAGGAAATCTCTGTCCATCATCGTAGGTATCTTAACTGGACACAACACTCTGCGGTGTCATATGAAGAAACTACGCTTAACGGAAGAAGAACTCTGTAGAGGCTGCGGTGATGAGGAAGCGCTTGAGGACACAACCCACTTCCTATGCCACTGCCCTAGTCTCCAACACAAAAGGCACAGATTCCTAGGGAGACACTTCTACCACGAGCTAGACGAGCTTTCCAGCACATCAATAGACAAGATAATGAACTTTATCAAATCCACAGGATGGTTTGTATGCAATAGCACAGTGAGTACTTAATCCACAAGTACATTCGCATAATATATAGGGTTACTACGGGTAAGGAACAACCTTTCCCCCCAATGGGCATCACAATGGGTCAAATATTGACCTGAGTGTGGCACGGAGTACTCCACGCCAACCCTCTTACCTAACCTAACCTATAAGAATGTACTTTGTGTAAACTATGCTATATCGTTGCTAAAAAAAAAACTCCATTAAAATATTGTTACATTTGGGCTGGGATTCGAAAAGATAAAACACTATTCTGTTAAACTTTTCTAGTATAATCACTTTTATTACACTTTCACGGATTATTCATTAATTAAGTACTAGAACAATATTACTTAAACAATTCTTCAACGATTCAAACCAATCACTTATTTCACTTTATAACTCTGCACTTATTTATCTTTACAACCGATTACTATCTCGAACTTTAACCAATCACTGATAAAAATCAACTGTCCCCCTGTTCTACAACCTCTCCTTTTATATCTGCTCTGCCATCTCTTCGAGAACTTTCTAGCTAACTCCAATTGGTTCTACAAATGGCTGACATACTTTTTCCCCTTTTCAGCAATTGATAAATTCCCATTTAGTTTAGTGGGGAATTGACAGATTCCAATCTCCAATTGGAGGTGGAACTTGTTTGGTGACAAATGGGGGCTGTTTTCATTTCACCACGATTCATTCCACGCCACAATATTCTCCTTAATTTGTATGTTCTTAAATAATATATTTACAATATTTTAGTGAAAATATGCAAGGATCGATGGAAAAGGACACGTCTTCCAAATATTCAAAAAAGGAAAAAATCTACCAAGCGGATCTGGGGCTTTCACCAAAAAGCAATGGATGTACTTTGGAATCATGGGATAACTTGATTTCATTATAAACGGTTGGAAATTTTGCAACAAGAAAATGTCTATGATCAAAGTGAAGTTTTGAAGATGATGAGCATTTTTCATCCAGAAGAAGAAGAACAGCCTAAAAAGAAAAAAAATTATCAAAAATTAACACGTTGGAGCCATTATCCCAAAAGCATTCTCAACCACTCTTCTCGATCGCGATAACCTATAATACAAAAAGAAGTTCTTTAATTGAACTAGTAGAAAAGCCTTTCCTTTAAGGATAGTTTTTGACCAGGATAAGGTCTGAGAATGATCGGCTTTAAAGCAAAACCTATAATAGCGAAAGGAAGTTTGATCGTTGTTTTGGGAAGTGGTGCGTCGTATGGAACATTGAGCTGCGAGGGATTATTTAGCCAAACATTTCCGAAGCATGAACTAGAAAATACTGTTACATTTGGGCTGGGATTCGAAAAAATAAAACACTATTCTGTTAAACTTTTCTAGTCAGAATCACTTTTATTACACTTTTATGGATTATACACTAATCAAGTACTAGAACAATATTACTTAAACAATTCTTCAACGATTCAAACCAATCACTTATTTCACTCTATTATTTATCTTCACAACCGATTACTATCTCGAACTTTAACCAATCACTGATAAAAATCAACTGTCCCCCTGTTCTAAAACCTTTCCTTTTATATCTGCTCTGCCATCTCTTCGAGATCTTTCTAGCTAACTCCAATTGGTTCTACAATTGGCTCACATACTTTTTCCCCTTTTCAGCAATTGATAAATTCCCAGTTAATTTAGTTTAGTGGGGAATGGACAGATTCCAATCTCCAATTAGAAGTGGAACTTGTTTGGTGAATAATGGGGGTTGTTTGCATTTCACTATTTTAGTTTGTTTTCATTTCACCACGATTCATTCCACGCCACAATACTGTTGAATCCGCATTGCTTCCGTACGCTCCAATATCGACTATTATGAATCGATAACGTGCATCGACCACGACAGCCATGAGATTAAATGAAAATGTTCTTTCTTTTTCAGATCTCAGATTTTACGCTGCCAATGGAACGCGCAACGAAATTGATCTGCTTTTATAAATGTATTAGTGCGTTATTTGGCAGCAATATCAGCTGTTCAAATTGCATTTGTTTTTGCAAAAATCACAAATGGATATCGACTTCGAACATGTTTTCCCTGTTGTAGATACAAATTTAGCATTTTTGGTGATTCGTAGTCTTCAGATGACGAGGAAGACTATGAAGATAATAATTCCTCCAAAATTATATCCATGGCTATTTATGTATTTCGTTATTTTGGTTTTCACGAAACTTTGCGCATTTGGCTTGAAAGCAAACTTCTTAAAATGACGTAAAACAGCTGTGCAAACCATATTGGTATGTGTGGATCTGAAAAAATATCGAGATCTGCAAAAAGTGCTCCGAATCGAAAAAAAGATTGATTTTTTTGCCCAATGGAACATGAAAAGTGATTTAGATAAAAAAAAAGATTGATTTTTTGTCCCAATGGAAAACCACATAAAATAAAGGCGCATGTCAATACATGTTTGCCGTCAACGTCGTCGGTAAGTAGTTCACATTCCACATACTATCCAGCCCAGCTGATATGCGTCAATTTTCAGCCGTCGTTCACTACTTGTCGATCAGTAGGTACCTTGTTAAACGACTTTACGATATTTACGATCTAAAGTCGATTCAACGCCTGAAGTTGTATTTTGTGTGGTAGCATATAAACGCTTTGTTTCTACATAATTTGTCAACGCACGCACGCGTCAACGCGACATTGTGAATTGGGCATAAACGCTTTGTTTCTACTTAATTTGTCAACGCACGCACGCGTTCAACGCCGAATTGTGAATTGGGCATTACAGAATAGCACTGAAGTGCTCACATGACGTTCTTCGCACGCCAATAGGTTCCACATGACGTTCAGTGACAAATGGCGTTCAACGGCTCAAAAACACCTCTCGTAATTCCAAACTCAAATTGGCGTTTCTTCAATCGTCGTAAAAGCCACTCTGAATAAGGTTGATTATAAGGACTTACTTTTCGGCAACTTCCCTGGCTGCGAGGAAGTCCACAAGCAGTCGCGTTTATGCCATCGTTACATTATATTCGACACCCCACCCCCCGTGAGGCGACCGAGTCTGGGAAGGGAACCTCACCAACATCCAATACGGCGAGTTTCACCGCTGGCCTTCGAAAGATTCCTGAAACTGTTGCCACCTCAGCACTTGACCGTCAGCTCCTGGAAACACTGCAACTATCTTTCCCCGTATCCATTAGCTCCTGGGTACGTCCACGTCGCATACGAGGACTAAGTCATCTATCCTGAGCGGCGGGGCTTCTCGAAACCATTTGCAGCGTTTAGTCAAAACAGGTAGATACTCTCGTATCCATCTCTTCCAAAAACGGTTCTTCAGTTGCTGACATATACGCCATTGTTTGCGAAGGCACAGCGTTCTTTCCTCAACTGGTCCCGGTGTTTGCGCAGAGTTTGGAACGCCAAGCAAGAAATGGTTGGGTGTGAGAGGCTCCTCGTCTTGCGTTGTCACCAGTAGATGCGTTAGTGGTCGGCCGCAATCTCCAGATGCACGGCCCTGATTGTTAGGCAGGTGAAGAGCGCTACCCAACGCTTTTCCTTGCGGCGACCTAGCGTCACAAAGATGGGACCAAAATAGTCGAGTCCAGTGTATGTGAACGGCCGTACAAATGGAGTGAGTCGGTCTTCCGGCAGTTGGCCCATCAGAGGCGGAATCGGCTTCGCGCTTCTAATTTTGCATAACTGGCATTCTTTTCTCGCTCGTTTGACAGCGGATCGTAGAAAAGGGACCCAAAATTTCTGCCTTATTTCGTTAACCACCGTATCATCGTTTTGGTGACGAAAGCGGCAGTGATACCCGTTTATGATTAGCTTTGTCACTGCGTGGTTCTTTGGCAAAATAATAGGTCTTCTGGCTGCAAACGGTATTGTTGTGGCCGCGTCTATTCGACCACTGACTCGAAGAATTCCAGCCTCGTCGAGATAGGGTGTCAGTCCGAAAATGCTGCCATTTTTATTGATTGGCAGTTTTTGTCGTAACGTATTGATCTCGTCAGCGAAGACGTTTCTTTGAATTTCTCCACAAATCAGTAACTCAGCGCCGTTAAGTTCATCGGGGGACAATTCAGGCCTTTCAATTCGCAAATACGTGACAGCACTAAACGCTTGCTCACTGGCGTCGACGAAGGTATGGAGATCTATGCGACTAGCGCTCTATAAATCATAGTTGTGGCATCTGGGCACCTTCAGCTGCGTTAGGGTTTGTAGTTCAAGCCTCCACTGTGCCCATTTCTCAAACACGGTCTCAGGAATCTGATCGTCCTATTCAACTCCATGGCTCCAAATCGATCGCAATAGCAGCTTTAAGTGAAAAGCGTAGTTAGCAATCATGCCAAAGGGATCGTATATCGACATGGCTATGGAAAGGAATTCCCTCTCTGTTGGGCATCTGTCGCGCATCATAATTTCTGGGTCCACTCGTGCGAAGTTGAGACGAAAAATAAAAACGTCCTCCAGACTGTCCCAGCACATTCCGAGGACCTTCTCAGTTGCCGGTACTCCATCGATGTTCATGTTGACCATGCTTCCCAAATGTTTTTCTTCGAGCGCGGTGGGAATACCACGCAGAAATTCCTGGGAGTTGGAATTGAAGTTTCGCAGCTCAAATCCGCCCTGGCGATGGATTGAAATGACATCTTCTTCTGCGATGCTATCAAAGCTGTCGACATAGTCGTCCACGTAGTGGTTGTTGACTATGGCTTCGACAGCTCTTGGACTGTCACGCAAGAACTTTGAGGCATTCAGATTTTTTACGTAGTTAGCTGAGCACGGTGAACAGGTTAAGCCAAAGGTCATCGCTTCCATTACCTACGTAAATGTCGATTGGACCTTGCCTATCCTCCCGCCAAAGGAACCGCTGCGAGTGTTGATCTTCGGGCCTAATCAACACTTGGTGAAACATCTCTTTGATGTCTCCTCTCACTGCTACCCGGCGCATGCGGAAGTTAAATAGGATATTTATTAATGGCCTGTAGTCATCGGGTCCTTTGAGTAAGAAGGAGTTCAGAGATTTGCCGTTGACTTCTTCTGCTACATCGAATACCAAACGAAGTTTCCCCGGTTTATTGGGATTCTTGACTGCGAAGTGTGGTAGATACCAGGTCTTCGGTGTAAACATATTCGCCTCAGGGCCACTTAATTTTCTGGCATACCCCTTTTGCAGATAGCTGGCAATTATTTCCCTGTATTTGGAAGCATAGCAAGAGTCCCTTTGCATCCGGCTCTCCAAGCTAAGGAGTCTGCCTCTCTGAGTCCAGTTTTACCGTAGACGACCCACCCGAGCTTCGTACGTGCTACAATCGGGCTATTGTGGGAGGAACGAACTTGATCAAGTGGTGCTCCTAGATCGGTGTTGTCGAGTCCGATAAGGATTTCTGGTCGTGCATTACTGTATCCGACCAGAGGAATTCCCATGTCCCTAAGTATTTAGATTTGTTTCTTCAGGAGTAAACGTCTGGATAGGCAAACAGTGATCAGAAACTGTATGCACCTCGCGCATCTCGAATCGTTCGGCATCTATCTCATCGGCGCTTATGAGGATATCCACGACGAATGACTTTGTTGCTAAGGTTTTCTGCCCAAACCATCGTATGGCTTTTCCATCAAGTTTTAACCGCGTGGATAAGTCCGAGCTCATTATGGTAACGGAAAAGCCGTCTTCAAGCAGCGCAAACGTTCGCACCACCCTGTCGCCATTGTAGACCCTGACGGGTAGAACCCGAATGAGGATCTTTGTATCTCCATCTTTGATGCAATTTATCACTGAATTTCTACTTCACCTTTGTCGTCCGTTTCCTGATCGGATGCTGATTTAGCCTCTTCCTCATGTAGCAGCGGATGATGTCTTCTATTGCAACCATTAATTCCACATGATCTCCGAAGCCTGCATGCCCGCATAGCATGTCCGTATTTCAGACAACTAAAACACAGCTTATTTCTTTTGAGGAAGTCCCATTTGGCTGTGGTATTCAGGTTGTTAAAACTGCTACACTCCACGATTTTGTGTGGCTTCCCATCACAGTGACGACATTTGTTGCTGGTATCTGCTGCTGATGATGAGCTCTCCATGGCATGTAGGACGCTTCCGTGTTTGGACTTTGGATCACCTCTACTCTGAATTGGCGATGACTAGGAATTCGTCGTGACTACACAAACGAGACGGGCTATACGGTTTAACCAATCATTAAAGTGTTTGATTGTGGTGAAAGGTTGAATGCAAATTCTGTTCTGTGCCCAATCCAGTCTTTTGCTCATGGGAAGTTCACTGACAAGCCCATTAGCGTAGGATTGGCCATGTGCTGGTATATGCCTCTAGGAAGACTGTCAGATTCTGGACCTTCGTAGCAAATGGTATCAAAAGCTCCAATCTATCTTCTGCAATTGGTCGGATTTCTCTTACTTTCTTCAGCTTGCTCTGCACGAGACATTCCGGACGTCCAAATCGAAACTCCAAAGTGGACATGACTTGATCTGTATTATTTGGATGGATAAGAAGCGACTCGACGACTTCTCTTGCAGATCCCTTAAGGCTTTTTTGAAGACGGAACATGTTGTCCACATTAGTGTAATTAAACGCGTTAGTGGACTCCAAATATGCCATGCAGACCATCGGCCATTCTTCTGGTTTTCCGTGGAATTCCGGAAGGTCATGCAGCTTCTTGTAGCTTCCGTGTCCGATTGACGATGTTTGTTGAATAGATTGGGTTGGTTGTAATATTGGTGGCTGCGATTGGTAGACTTGTGGATCAAAGGTTTGCAATGTATGTAATGGTGACAAGAAACTGGGAATACCTTCAGCCGGAACAACGTTATGCGTTATTGAATGTATTTCGTTAGTAGACTGTGGCTGATTATGCTGTACTTGCTGAGCACTAATCCTAGGCCATGAATATGATGCCAAAGACTTCTGTTGCGTTAGTGCAAATCTACTCGACGTCGATGGACCGTTGAACGTTGCACAGTTGAAATTGAGGAAATTGTTGAAGCAGTAGTGTCGCTACTCATAGTGGCGGTTGGAGCAGTCAGAAACGCAGGTGTGCTGACAGTGGTAACATTAGTGGTAATGGCATTGGCCGTCGAGGAAGCAGTGGTGATAAGGGTTGTTGCTGAGACGTGTTGGTCAACGGATTTGGAGGTAACCGAATCGCCAATTATGTCCGCTAGTTTATATTGGTTGATCAGTTTTTCTAGTCGTTCGCGCTCCTGTCTTTCCTTGGCGGCTGAAGGTGTTATTGCTGCTAGTTGGGTTCGGAGCTCCTGCATTTCAATGGATGAGTTCTCGCCGGAACCTGTTTCCATTAAATTGATGTCACCTTCCCCTTCCGAGTTGCTCTCTGTAGGCACTTGCCTGGACATCGCTCTCGTGATACGTGGAGGTGGATTGTAATTAGCTTCATACAGGTTGTCGCTGGCTGCGAATACTGGTGGTAGATGAGAGGATTTCGCTATCTGCGAAGGGAGTTCGAAGCTCGCTGGCTGCGACTGCTTATGGCGAATGCCGGCTTTGCTGACTGCAATAACAAATGATTTTATATTATAAGGACTTACTTTTCGGCAACTTCCCTGGCTGCTTGTGGACTCGAACGAATCTGGTGGCAAAATGGCGGGTTAAAAATTTGTGAAATACACGCGGTCATTCAAACGACAGTTCGTAGACCTGTTCGACGAAGTCCACAAGCAGTCGCGTTTATGCCATCGTTACATTATATTCGACATGGTGTAGGTCTGTAAAGTTTTCAAAGAGCAGAGTAGGGTAACAACTCACTCATTATTTCATCTTAACAACCAAATAAAATGTCACTTTCTTCAAAGTTTTTAGTTTTTATATTTATTTTTATTATGGTTTACTTATTTTCATATGTTTTGTGTATTTTGTTGCTTCTTCTTATACACTTTACATAAATAGTTGCAATATTATAAGAGTTTAATTTTACTAATACACTACTACTAGTATACTGAATTATCATTAAATATGGTTTGATGATTCAATAAGTATAACATATTTGTGTATATAGTACGTTTCAAGAAATTCAAATTTTTTTTTTTTTCATATTATAGGATTAAATTTAATTTTTGTTTATATTTTACTTCAACATTTTCATAAATGTTTAAAAAATAGCTTTAGTGTATCAATATTTATGTATTGTATAGGGATGCACTACTTTTCATTTAATTATTCAGAATCAGAAGTATAAGGTGAAAATAAAAATCTAAATTGCTTACGCACTTATTTTGACATTCAAGCAATAACTCATACAAGGGAGAAGTACAATGGATAAACTATAAACTCTTTAGATGTCCCCAAAATGTAGGAACAATTTCATTTATTTTGGGCAAAAGCTGTATATTATTCATTATCTTATATTTTAATTACGTTATTTGCATTATATTATAGTTAATCTTAGCGCCATAATAAAGCAAAAAGAAAAAAAAAACAAGAGCTTATACTTATTTCCTTGCTATTTTTGTGAGCATTTGTTATGAAATTTTGCTTCATACAAATTTAATCATAAAATCATACTTTTAAATATGAATGCGTCTTGTATGTGTTACTTATGATGAAAGCTGTGTATGCAGGGTAGTTTACATTATTACTTCTTTTTATATAAAAGACTGGTTGAATTAAAGAGGAAACAAAAAAAAATACAGTAAAAGTAAAGAATCATATTTTTTGTTTGTTTAAATAAATTCCCCCTAAAATGTAAGTGTATGCATATTTTATTTTTTGTTAATGAATCTTTTTTGCTTATTACAACAATTGTTAGTGTTAATCTTTATATTTACTACAATTATTATAAACGCTAAACCCTAAATTTGATTTGAATAAATTTACTTAAACGTTAAAGATCACCCGAGTAAAACGCGAAAAAACGCGACGCGACCAAATTCCCGGCGAATTTGGTTTAGGTACATACGAAATCACGATTTTTTTTATGTTTATTTTTTCTTCTTTTTAAGTATTTTTATGTATTATTTATTGATAAGTTTCACCTATTTGGTAATATTTAAGGAATTTTCTTTTAAATAGATAGATGGCGTTACCGGTAAAAAAATCAATTTCACGGTGTTACAGCAAAAATGGCGATGTAAAGCTGGATTCGGATTCACGTCTTTCCTTTGACGTGACTTGCATTCGAGAACTGAACTGAATGGAAGCGAACTGTTCAAACGTTTACGTGTTCACGAATAAATTTGTGTAACATAGGGCAAATCATTCGTTCGCACGAAAATGTTTGATCATTTCGCCTTACAGAATCTGGTCCCAGGTAACGAGTTTCCATTTTAAATCCACTATGTGAGTGTCGCCTTACTTGGAAAACTGTACACATGAAAAATAAATAGCAGAAAATTGTAAAAGAAGGAAAGGCACAAGTAAAAAGTTGCACAATATAGCCAAGAAATCGCTAGAAACAAAAAGATTAGTTATTGATAATTTTTGGTGATCAGATAAAAAAAACAGTCTGAGCACCTGCAAGTATGCATTCGAAATAATTTCACAATTATGTAAAAGACTTATGCCAGCAAATTGGCTGTCTTTGTGAAAAGACTAAAATTAAAAGAGCACATAAACTTACAACAAGTTCCGAAGGCATCGCAACTGCGTATCAATTGTGACAATGAAAAGTTTTTAAACACTATCTGGTTGAAAATTGTGTACCTAAGCGCCACACGGATATAAAGGAGAATATAAAACGTTTGAACAAATAAAAAGATTTTCATTATTATTTTCCATATGAAAAACTACAGAAAATGTGGCTAAAGCTTGAGCATGGTCAAGCGACAAATGAACCCTTTACAGCACATTGGCACTGCGATGTCTTCTCGTTTATTAAAAAAAATTACACCATTCAAAGTAGACGCATCTTGTTTCCAAAAGAAAACCTTTTGGTAATATTGTTTTGAGCTTAATTTACCTAGCCCATACTGCCAGTTTTCAAAGACCAATCATAGTTTTCTAATTTAAGAGATGAGATTTTATTTTCTATGAGTTAGGAACAAAAGCGACATAATTTTTCTGGACTGACATAATTTGGTGGTACTTATCAATGGATTGATTTTACTATAATTTGCCTTACAATTTAGAAATTTTAAATCGGTAATAGTAGATATAAAAATATATATATTCATCTGTAAACGCATTATACAAAGATATATATTGTTATTTTTCTATGAAGTTCTATTTTTACTCTTAAGCTATTTTTGTCCTTTTATCGAATTACCTTTGATTGCCCTCTGAAAAAAAGATGCATGGAAATAGGATAAACAAATCAATAATTGTCTTTTATACGAAACTCGCGATAATATTATAGTTTTCTATTTATATATTTGTATTTGAATTGGGACCCTGGGGCGGAAGTCCATAAGACCCGACACGAAACCGAACACGACGACTGTTTCCCCACCTAATTAGTTTTGTAATTGAGTTATTTGTGTGTGGTTTTTGTTATAATTTATAATTCGTAATATACAACTTGGTTTTTTATTGTTCAATTAACTTATATTTTCCTATTTTGCTTTTATTCCCTAAAAAAATAATAATAATAATTTAATTTAAATTGTACAATTAGTAAAATAATTAGTAACTCTGTTTTCAATATAAAAACGTATATATTCGGAGATATTCTAAAAAAAGTTAGAACAAATAAATTAAAGAATAGTCAAGAGAAGAAAAGTAATCATAAGATTTACTAAAATGATAAGAGAAATAAAACTATTGCCTGTCTTTGTAAATGGTTTTAAACATTTCTCTGCATATTTTTTTTTTTGTTTTCCTTTGAGAGATAAAAGTGAGAAATAGAAACATGTATAATATATAAATGAAAGAATAATACTAATTTGGTACCACAAAATGATCACACGATAGTTTTCATACATTCTTTTTGTCTGGTTTGTTTTTATATTATTATAGCTGTTATTATTATTTATTATACGCGGATATGCGAGTTCTAAGATACGATTAAAGAAACGACGACGGCGAAACGCGGTATTATGGCAACAATATACAATACTTCATTTTAACTACCAAGACTGTCTACATAATTCGTTAAAAAAAACAATACCTAGACAAAGATAAAAATGTAAAAGAAAACAATTTGTTTATATATAAAAACAACTAATATCTAAAGTGAAAAAATTCTTTACAAAATGTTTTTAATTTAATTATTTTTTTTTATTTTTAACTATTTTTTTTTTAACTATTATTAATTTTAATTTGTACAAAAAGGAAATTTTCAGTCTTTTTTAGATTTCATCAAGTTGAATGAAGTTCATATTTTTTTTTTTTTTTCACTTTTTTTGTTTTCTCATTAGTCATTTAGTAATAGTTGGTGATATAATTTATATCAGAAGTATCTATCTGGTCAGTGCTAACTATTTTTTTTTTTTTGTTTTGTTGATTTGCTTTTTTTTCCTTTTAATTCTAATGGCACTACACATGAAAACAAACTGTAAGAATTTAACATTTTTTCTTCTTGACAATTAAAATGAAATATTGTTATGTTTGAATTGGTTTTTGTGTTTTATTTTTATTTTTTTTTGTTTTAAACGCGACGCGAACCCGAAAAAAATATCAATACGGAATATAAACCTACCCTAACAACAATTAATTTAGTTTGTTCATAAAATCATCAAGTCCTATATAAATGATATACATATTCCTCATTTAATATGGATGATGATCCCCTTATAAGTAATTGGTTGCTATATTTCTTCTTCTTTTTTTTTATGAAATTGGAAAAATATTTATATGAAGAGAAGAACCTGATCCATGAATATCCACACAACATGTTTCTGCTATGGATTTTTTTAATTCTTTTATGTGAGCCGACGCTTAAAGACTCGTTGCTTGAACCCATATAAGTTACTGGAAAATCTATCAGCAACGAGAATTGAAGAAGGACCCAAGAGTGTTTTTCTTCTATTTGCAAATGTATGTTCGACGTTATTGCGTTCGACGTATTGTTGTATTCAACGAAACTTTAGAAACATTCAACCTAAAATGTAGATACCCATTGGTACTGGAAAATAGTAAGTAATAATTTCTCATGCCAACTGAACCTCAGACCAACTCACCAATTAGACATTTCAAACAGCAACATTTATGTGGGTAGCCATTTAATTTCCACTCTTCAAATAAATTAATTAATGATTAGAAATTTGTTTTCCCTAAAAGCATACTACCGTTAAACATGGATAAATCTTCTTCCTCCCGTGTGAAAATATTTCATGCATTAGTTTTAAGCTTTTTTTTCGTTGTTGTAAACATTCCAGAGTATTTTGACAGATGTTTGTGTCGCATAATAATGAGAATATATAAAAAATAGAACATATAAGATATTATGTACGTACTGAAAGTGTTAAAACTAGCAAACAATTTCATTTAAAGTTTTTCTAGATTTCACGCCACTGTCGTATTAAGAAAAATCAAACCAAACGGGAGGTGAGTACTTGCACTATACTGCTGTGAAGCTGTCTTTGGTTTTAGTGGCTGACAAAATCGAATCTACTTTCCTTGTCTACATGAACAGCATTTCCAAATAAGAAGCATTGTATGTTTTACACAAATTTAAGTACAAACTAGAACCTGATTGTTGTGCTTATTATATGGTTAAAATAATTTTGTTCTCTAACCGAAAATACTTGAGAAACCTATTTTCGATAACTATAAGGAAGCAAATACATAATTTTGTTTTGCATATTTGCAAATTAGTGAAAATGATAGGAGAGAAACATAGAAACGAAAAATTACAAATAATTTCAAATGATTACATACACAGTGAAACAGATTTGAACTGAATCACTCAAATTAAATTCAACTCGCTTTGGGGGTTTTAATTTCCTATAAAGCTCTATGGCATTGTATACATATACCATTTCTATGAATGAAGGAATGAAGGAGGGGAATGAAAATATTTACTTTTGCGTTTCTCTGACGAATTGTTATTATTATTTATGATAGGTAAATGTATGTTTTAAAAATATTTTTCTCTTTTTTATATATAAATATTACACATAGGGTTAATATTGGGTTTTTTTCATTTCTGTTTATTTTTGTTTAGATAATGGACCTAAGGAGTTAGAAACCATTTTTTTTGTTGGATGATCTTATTCAAAACTAAAAAATATGTTTTTTGAATTGCTTCCAATATGCACACACCTGTACCTTCATTATCCACAGCATGATAGACATCTATTATTTATGTGTTTTTTTATATATATGAGAAATATGAAGAGAGACCCATTTCAGTTAGTTATTCCTTTTTTGTTAACTTTTCATTTTTTTTCTTGTTGTTGTTTAATATAAGTTTACTTATTATATTTTACACATGTTAAGTATGTAAATGTAATCGTCTTAAGAATGAATTTGTTAAGACGTGAGTTACATTTCTTAAATTTTTTAAATTTTACTCCAATAATATTTTGCCTTGTTGATTTCGTGTTTTTCTTACCAGTGGCTCATTTCTTTTGTGTTTTGTTTTTTGTTAGTAGATGCAATTTACTATTAGAACAATTTGTGTGTTTTTTGTGTTTTTAGATATTATACATTGCAACTAGGCGTTCGGACAAATTTGGTGGAAATTGATCAACAAATCTACGCCAATTCTCTTCGCCGACTTGCGTTTTGAATCCGTGTAGAATCTAGAGTTGAATATAAGATAAGGAGGATATATGTAGCATTAATGAAATAGAATAAAAATGTGGAATTACCTTCTGAATCATTTGGTGGAGATCTGTTGGTGGATTTACCCACGACGCAATAGCATCACAGAAGAATATAAAATCGGGGACGACTCCAGCTGGATGAACTGTTATCATGTGACACATGCCACGGAAAGCTGAATCCTTTTCATCATTGTCTCTTATGTGACGTAGAGATGTGCACCTAAATTATTGAAAGCATTTTAATCATGTCTGAGGGCAGTTTTCTTGGGTTTTGTTTTGTTTGCTTTCTTTGTCTTTGTCAGTGGGAAAGAATATATTATATACGTTTAATAATTTCGATCGCGATATAAACTTGTATGTAATTTGGAAACAAACAAATCAAAGAGGATTGGAAGAATGTCATTTAGATATTAAAACACGAAAAATTGTGAAACGAAGGTAATAAGCAAGGCTACGATATTTTTTTTATAATTTGTATTACCTATGAGTTCTACCGTACACTGACCAAAAAAATAGTTGAATACTTGAGTTTACACCGAATAAACGAACTTTTTTGTCGACTTTATATATGCGGTCGTTCCAACAATGTTTGTCGTTAACACACATACAGAGGCTTCGGGTTACGTTAAGTCTTCAGCGCTTCGTCAGCTTTCGTGTCCATACCCGATTTCAACTACAAACGAACGTAGATTCTCTCTCGTACATTCTCAATTTGACCGCAGACATCATTTCATCAGATTATCAGAGCCATATCTATTGACTAAATCTTAGTTGAGCACGACACGGCTTTAGTGGAAACGCTTACTTCTCAAGCTATTTTTAACTGTTCATTAACATAAATTTACGAATAAATCGCATAGCTTTGTTTTAATATCCAAATGACAACTTAAGCCCCGTATTATTCAAGCACAAAGGAATAGAAAAAAAAACATTATATATTAACACAAAATTACTATAATTGTGTGAATAAATGAATAGGGAAGGAAAACGATAATTGGTATTTACTATAAGTAAATTTTTAGAAAAGCCAATAGATTTAAAAAACGAAAAAGTTCAAAAAAAAAACTATTCAATAAAATAAAATTCATACATATTGACCAAAAACTAAAATCCAAAACAAAAGAATAGAAATATTGAAAACATTCAGAATATTATATTACTGACTTTTTCTGTTTTTAGTGAGTTTGAGTATGTATGTAAATATGATCAAAGGACTTGACAGGGCTAATTTAAATAAATACACATTTTAGTATTAACATAAAGGGGGCCAATTTACTAAAAACAGAAAAATTAAAGAAATCTAAATAAACAAACAACAAAATATAAGAAAAATAAAATAATTAGAAATTGTTACACACCACTGTCGTACAAATTCTGGCAAATAAGGAGCCACTTCAACGGGGCACACATAACCTAGACGACCGATTGTTATAGCTAAAAACAACAGAAAAGAAAGAAAATAATATGTATATACATAAAAATATCACATAAAATTAAACAAATAACATATTCGAGTATTATGAGAAAAAATATTCAGCTTACATATAACAATAATTCGTATTAAAAATGTAAAACAAGAAATTTAAATTTTTTCGTTTCTTCATTAATCTACAACAAATTATTATTATTGCGTGACCATAACGATTAATCGGAAAAAAATAATATTAAACAAAAACAAAACAAACTTAAATGTTTATCGAGTTTTTGAGACACAGTTTTGGATATTGTAATGAAATAATTATTGATCAGCTATGCTTGAACGAAAATTATACAATTAACAAATAGAAGTATCGTACATGTTTTTATACATTTATATATATATAAATATATATATAAATTAACACGGTCTGCCGTTAAGTAACAGAAATTTCAAATTGTTTGATATGTAAGTGATCGTCGAAAATGGTTAGAGCTTACCTGTGTTTTCCAGTAGAGTTTTGGGAGTATTTGGACGGTTTATTATGACGAAGAGTTCCTTGAGTACAAGGTGAATATACTGTCGTGTCTCCTCACCTAATGTTAATAAAAATAAATATTGACATTTATGACTAAATTACTTAGAATTTATGAATTTAGGTTGATGCTGGAAATATTTCAATATAAATATTACAAGGCAGATATTTCAGCGATGCAGGAGATACGATGGATAGAATCATTTATGATGAAAAGAAATAATAAAAACTGCCCAAAAAGATTGCTTGTATTAGTCGTGTGGAATCAGCTTACGATAAAAGTTATTGACTGTAAGCCGAGCAGTGATCCCCTGTCTGTGATCCACATCAAAGTTATTTTCCAAAACGTAAGACTAATATGTGCTTACGCTCCTACCGACGAGGCTGAAGAACCTATCAACGAGGAGTTCTATGAGCTCCTAGATAGAGCCTACGGAGCCTGTTCGGAGTATGATGTCAAAGTCGTATTTGAGGCCTTCAATGCTAAAGCCGGAGAGGAAAACATTTTTGGCGGGTAAGTTTGTCACAGAATCCACGAAAGGGCAACAGACAACGGCTACCGACTTATCGAGATTGCAGCAGCTCGAAATACTGTGAGAAGTAGCACTAGGTTTCCAAGGCTTAGGATCCACACAGTAACCTAGCGCTCTCCAAACGGTCGAACCGCCAACCAATACTCGACGTGCACACATTCCGAGGGGCAAAAGTCTACTCTGACCATTTTCTAGTTGCGGCTAAAGTTAGAGCTCGACAGTCCAACGAGAAAACTCAAACCAGTATCCCAGATCAAAGAGAGAAAGAAGAGTCCAAGAACCTCTAAAATGGTTCCGAAAGGAATCATACTGTGAGGGAGCTCTTATGAGGGAACATACCTCTCTGAGGCGTTAGCAGGGGGTACAATAGACCAACGGTCGCAGTACAATAACCCCTTTCACATAATAAATCCCAGATCAAGGACGTTGGTGGGGAGGCTTAAGTCGCAATGATTCAACAGGCTATGCTGTCGGAGGCGGTAGTCGTCTGATGGGTCACCCATGGCGGACAGGCTGTTTGAAGAGTGACGAACTAAGAACTGCCAACCTAACTCCAGTGGTGGCGTGAGCGAATTGAAAACCGTGCCGAAGGATGAAAGGTTGGAGGTTAAACCAACCAAGTACGAGCTCCCTCAGGTGCCCAGGAGAAGACCTGAAGGTATTGCAATGCCCTACCCCGGTATGGCGGCGCTGCCGGGGCGAACCATATTTTCCGGCCATACTCGTGGGAACAAAATCGAAAATATAAAAGAAAAAACTAAGGATGAGGGAGGTAAGGGTACGATAAGTACCCTTAGTGAGACGGTGGCCGACACAATAATTGTGGAGCCATACGACCTCACCAAAATTCAAGAGGCCCTAGAAGCCGGATAAACTGAGGAAGAGATCTCAAAGGAAGAAGAGGAGAAGCTTTTGGCCGAACCCTCAAATGAGATAGCCGGCGGAGAAAAGGCGAAGAAGAAGAAGATGCCCCCAGGCCTGTTAAGGAAACGGGAATACCTAAAGACCAAGCATATATATGGCATTCTCGTCGCCAAAGATCAGGGCTCCCTTACAGAGAAGGAGCGAGCCTCCTTGGAATGGGCCAAGGAAACTATTGCGAAAGACGCTCTTACGAGGCCTGAGCTTAAAAGACCATCTTCCGCTATAGTTTCGACCAGAAAGTCAGGCTCAAAAAGCACACCACATGGCGCTAAACGGCCAAGGGACGATGTCGCTAAGACAGACCCCAAAGCCAACCATAGCTCCTCAGCGAAAAAGGTGCCAATGACGGAACATAAGGAGACCGACAATAAGCCGGGACCGAGTGGACTCCAGAGGAAACCTATCGCGGAGAGGCTCGGAAACAAAGAGCTAGCATCAAAGAGGTTGAGGTCGCCCTCAACATTTCGAAGAAGGCGAAGCGGCATGAACAGACCACTGGTAGCCCCAAAAGGACACCTATGTGGGGAACAGGCCTAAGTGGGAGGTACAACGAGGTGACAAGCTGTGGTGGATTCTAAGAAACCAAGTGGACAGTACTCCATGGAAGGTGTAGCGATTATCTCACACATCCGGTCGAAGACTGGTGCAAGGGCCCCCGCTTACGGCAAGATGAGATGGTTCAAAGGCATCACTTATATCGATTGCAAGGACCAGGCATCAAACGACTTTGCCAAGATCGCATTAAATGGCGCACAACTATAGGAGGGGGCAATGCTTAAGGAGTACCCATAGAAGAAGTCCCCGTAAAAGCAAAGGGCAGAGTATCCATCCGAGAAATAGGGGTGAAACGGGATGAGATCCTAAGCGTGCTGCAGGCACAAAACCCCCAGATCCCGATGAGGGATTGGGAAATTGTGTCCGAGGAGGAGCCAAAGAATGGTGCAAGAGGGTACATCATTACATTCGATGAATCACTTGCAGCATTGAAAAAGGATATGCAGATGCCGCTATCATTTGCAGCGAGTGAGGTAACTCTCAAGCTCATAAAGCGGACTGTAGAGGACACACGGGCGCCTGAGACTGTGAAGGAGGCGATTACACGCAAAAATGAAAGTAGTCCAAATCAGCCTTCATCACAGTAAGGTAGCCTCAGGCAACCTGCGGCTGTTCCTCGAGGAGGAGCAGCTGGATCTGGCCCTAATTCAAGAACCATGGATCAATAATGATCAGGTGATGGGATTAGGGTCGAATAAATACGACATACTTTATGTCAAAAACAAAGGTAAGGTAAGATCGTGTATTATGGCAAGAAAAGAACTTCACGCACTAATATTGCTTCATTTCAGCACAGGTGATCTGACGGTGGTGGAGATCAGAGGCAAGGGTGAGAGCTGTAGGTTGGCGTCAGCGTACATGCCTAACGATGACGACACAACAGTCCCCCCCGAACCGGTAAAGGCGCTAGTAGCGGCGTCAGAACAAGGTAAGAAAAACTTAGTCTTAGGCTGTGATGCTATTTGGGGCAGCTCAAAAATTAATGCTAGAGGTGAGGCTTTGTTCGACTGTCTTCTTTGCTCCAAACTGCTCATATGTAATCGGGGCAATGATCCCACTTTCATTACGGTGAATAGAAAGGAAGTTTTAGACGCAACCTTTGCATCCCATAACAATTCTGTTCAAATTGCGAATTGGAGAGTGTCCAGCAAGGTATCACTATCGGATCACTGCTGGATACTTTATGACTTGCAAATGGTTGCTCTGGGTAGGAAACAGTTCAGAAATCCCAAAAGGGCGAACTGGAAAAAATTTGGCGAGACGGTACAGAGTTACAGGAACCTCTGCCCGGTAACAGATCTCAGGAGCAGGTATCTTCAGCGAAACTCTAGACCTGCGAGAATCATTCAGAATTAACGTTGATTGCAGTGTCTTCCAAGCAGAGGTAGCCGCTATTACCCAAGCGGCGAAGGTACTTAAGAGGCGGCACACTGTCGGTAAACAAATCACCATCTACTCTGACAGCCAAGCGGCCATAAAAGCCATGGAGTCAGTCGTGGTGAAGTCAAGGACTGTAAGTCGCTGCAAGAAATATTTGAACGAAATATCACAAGCCAATGCGGTGACCTTATGCTGGGTACCAGGGCATATGGATATTCCAGGTAATGAACAGGCGGAAGAGCTTGCAAGAAACGGGTCGAGAATACATGCTTCTATGGCCCTTAAATCATTAAGAACTCCGCTAAGCACACTTGCAAGGAAGATTAACATTGAATCCTGGAGTAGAACTAACCTACGATGGACCAATCTCATTACTTGCAGGCACACAAAAGAACTATGGCCAGAGGTGAGCAACAAGAGATCTAAATACATGATCGGACTAAGCCGCAAAGATATTCGCATACTCACTCGGGTCATTACTGGACACTGCGCGATAGGCGTACATGCGGAACGGCATAATGACTTTTGCAGAAGCTGTAGGGACGTTGAAGAAATAGAATCTGTTCGCCACCTACTGCCCTTAAAAATAGCAGACAGAGGATTCACAACAGTTACTTCTTCGATGACCTAGATGATTTGAAGAATGTCGATATCAAAGTACTCCTGAGATTCGTACTCAAATCTGGGTGGTTCTAGTAGATAAACAAACTTCATATCATTGGCTACTCGTAGGACGAACTAGAGAGGATCATAACACAACGGAGCTTCAATAGCCCATGAAATTCATACTAATCTATTTGGCGCCAATATGGAAAGCGGTTTATTTTCTTGTCTTTCAACAGGTCACACTGGATGGTTCCCGTAAGTGTACACAATGGACCCAACTGATGGTCTAAGTGAAGCTGTGGCAAAATTGCCACAAGAGCACCCATTTACCTACCTACCTACCTAATCACCAAAGCGCAGGGAATAGTAGATGTGTTTAAACAGCATTTTCAGAAGCTACTAAATGGGCGTCATGTAGAGAAAGTGATAAGGCAAGAAGATAACCTACGTCCAGTCAGTAAGGAACCAGTTCCACCACCCAGTACAGAAGTTGGTTAACTAACTTATAAAAGACCTTCCAAATAACAAGGCTGGAGGCTCAGATGGTTTACCATGCATGTGGCTATGTTATACCTTTTTATCAACTTCAAAGCCGCATATGATAGCAATAATCGTCAGGGGCTCTATTTGACAATGGCCGATTCAGGGATACGGGGAAAAAAGTGCTTCAACGTGTAGTTTGGAAGAAGCGCCTCCGAACTATTGCAAATATGTACCGCATTTCGGCAAGATGTGGCTTCTTCAATCCATGTGTTGGAGCAGATAATGCGGAGGGCAGATGTCAACACGGAAGGCACTATCTTCAACAGGTCCGTCCTTATGCCGTCAATGTTGACATCATCGGTCGATCACAGCGGTCCCTGATAGAAGCTTTCACGGCAATTGAGGACAGGCGAAGTTGGTTGGAGTACAAAACTTAGACTATATGGTATCAACAAACAAACAAGCATCTGCCCACTGCCTAGAACAAAACGTCACTATTGATAGCAGCGATGCCAGATGTGGGGATTTTTCCCCATTTTGGGGAATTTTTCACTTGATGGGGAAAATGGGGAAAAGTGCTCTTGAAATGGGGAAAAAACGAAATGCACGCATGTTTATCAATTTTGCATATTTTAAAAATAAAACTCGTGTAGTTAACTTTCAAATAAATCCCGAACATAAGAAAATCAACCAAAATGTAAACAAACTCCACCAGTTGTCAAACTCAAATGCACTTGTATTGGTAAATCTGAAGCAAATCTGAGATGAAGTGCTCTGAAATCTGAAAAAGATTACTTTTTTGTACCAAACGAAAATTAAAATTGCTCTGAGAGCGCCCAATCGAATACCACTAACTGCAATCTTTTTGTAAATTCTATATCAGCTGTGAAGTTCAGCCATATATTATAACGCTGTGTTTTATGGATTACCTATATTGTTTTTCTAATATATTTTGAATAAATGTACCAGTAATATTAGATTTTAATAACTGAGTCTGTATTTCTATATACATTTATTATTAAAAAGTATAGTGAATTAATTATTTATGTTTTAAATTCACATGAATTTTGTATTACCTTCTTAAAAAAAGAAAACTAATTTTTATTGTATCAAAAATTAATCTAAAGGTACCTTTTTTCAATGATTCGAAATGGGGAAAAAAATGGGGAAAAAACGGATACGGAATGGGGAATATTTTCAAAAAATTTCCCCAAAATGAGGAATTTTGGCAAAAAAAATCTGGCATCACTGATTGATAGGCTACATTTTCGAGGAGTTCATCTACCTCTGAGTAAACATAAACACAACAAATTACCTATACACCCTATTGGATATCCGTCGAAGAATACCTCAAAAAAATGGTTGCTACTCCAGTTTGCTTTACAAAACCCTTATACTGCTAGTTCTGCTTTATGGCGCGAAGTGCTAGAAGATAAGTAGGAAGCTAGAGCTATTACTGGGCTCCTTCGAAAGACAAAATTCTTCGGATTTTTGCTCCTGATTACGAGGGCGAATGGAGGAAAAGATACAACCGAATAAATATCGGGTAGTTACCGTAATACTTATCTTAATCAAACGAAAGATTGTAATCAAACTACTAGAGTTACTCTTCACATAATTCGTACAGAATAGCTGTAACAGTGTACACACATGACACTTAATGAATACAAGAATATAGAATATGAGACTTACCCAGTTTCATACAAATTTCACCAATTGCCCATGTTGCATTATTGCACACCGATATATAATCCGGATTTAAATTCTGTCCCAGTATTGGAAAGAAGTCTGACATGAATGGATGGACGTGTTGGAAACAAGCCTTTGTCAAATCGCCAAGCAGAGCAAATGACGACTGCCGAACCTTAAAAAACGAAAAAATTTAATGAAGATCAGAACATCAACAAAAGCAAATTGATAATTTACTTCTGGTAAAGCATCCTGCATGCTCTGGAATAACAATTGCATAATGTTACTGTTAGACACCAATGTTTCTATATGTCCATCAAGTCCCTCTGCTAGTCCGGACAACAAATCGAGTGCCACAATCATTCTCTCCTTGTCAGGTTGATCGAATCCAGGATTTGATTTGCATGCCTTCAAGGAGAAACATTAACGCACTTGTAAAATAAGATAAATCAATTCAAACTCACCATATCCTGATTAATAGTTTGCTCGATAAGTGAAATACACCTTCTGTAGACAGGCTCACAATATGGCAGAAAACCAGATTGTAAGGCTGTGGCAATACTCGACAAGCACTCGAGAAGCGGGAAAAGATCCTTGTCATCATCCTTGAGCAAATTCCACTTCTCTATCAATGGTGGCATCAAAATATTTATATACTCCGGAGTATTCAAATGATGACCCACTGAGTCGGCAAGCGTACCCACAGCGTCATACAATATAAGCAGATTTTTGTGTTGATACTTGGAGAAAGCGTAAACTAGAGTCTTCAGAATATACTCCAAATAGGGTACCAATTCAGTGCAGGCCTCCTCCTCAAGAGTGGCAAATGCTGAGCATGCTGCTTCTTGCACGCGTTTGTTTGAGTCTAAGATTCTCTTAAGCAACTCTTCCATCAATGGCTTAAGATATTGATCGTGAGGCTGGTTAACCACCCAGTTGGCATATCTGGACAAAGTCCAACAGGTGATCGAACGGACAAGAGCCTTTTTGTCCGACAGGCAACTAATTAGGTATGGAATCAATTCAGGAAGATGAGGAATCATACCCTGCATACAACCTTCGGCAATGGCTCCCAAGGCGAGCACCCCACTTTCTTTGATCACCCACTCTTGATGGAATAGGGTTTCCTTCAATATTGGCAACACAATCGGTAGACATTCCTCGCGGAATACATTTGCCAGGACATCGAGTGCGGCTGCGCTGCACTTGCGCAAATTCCACTCCGAAAGGGAGCTGTCATCATCTAAGCCGTCGTCAAAGTCATCGTCGTCGTCGTCTCCCGCTGCTTCGGCCGAATTAATTGTATGGGTGCGAGATTTATGGAATCTAGGTCGAATGTCTTCTTCGCGATCTGGTACCATTTCGTCTTCCTCCACATTTCCCTTCAGTAGGATTATGTCGATTTCTGAGTAACGCATTCCACGAACCAAAACTGGTGCCAATTGTTGCAGATATGGGGTAAGCACCTCCTTGCAGACGTTCTGCTCAGCTAGCGACAGCCAGAACTCGGAAGCCTCCAAGGCAACACCTTCATCGGAATCTTGCGTGCGCATAAGCATGTACTGCAAACAGAAAAAAAATAGTTAGTATATTCGCAAACCAATACATTTCATAAGGATACACATACCTCAATAATTTGTCCCATGTGTGGGAGCAGACGATCCAACCGAACCTCCAGCAACATCACCAGACCATGGCATACATTTTTTCGCACTTCGTGGTCGTCATCCGATGAAAGATTAAAAAGATTCTCAATGAATGTGTCTATGTGCAACATTAGGGCCTGAAATGCAAAGTGTTCTCCCTCATTCCGAGTTCAACGGAAGAAAAAAAATCAAACTTCTTACCTGTGATCGGTTGATTATGAATTGGTTAATGCAGGCAATAGCATGGGAACGAATCTTGGGACTGTTATGACTAAAATATTGCAGAAACTTCGGAATCATAACATTGAGTGGGCGATTAAGAGCAGCACTGTCCAGTATATCAGCTGAGTCTTCACAAATTTTCTGCAATGCACTGAATGCCCCTTCGCAGATATTATAGTCTTGAGAGTCGAGCATATCACAGAGCGCCGGCAAGAGTTGCGGCCAGTTCTGCAAGCCGCCATTACTTGCAATTGTTGTTATCAATATACCTACTGTGGCACGAATAAGAGGCGATGGATAACCAACAGCATGTAAGCACTCTTGTTTGATGTATTCCAAAATTTCTGGTTGCAGGGTACTGCCGTGAAGACGAATATTATTTTTCAGGATTAGACCGCTGAGGGAACGAGTTGGCTCATCTTCTGATTTTAATTTAGTGAGCACGTAGATAAGGTAGTTGTTGAAGTCCGGATATTGGTTCAGTTCCTCTAGTTTCTATTCATATAGAAGTTGAAAGTAGTTTATTGCAAAAATACTAAAACATGACACAATTTGAGCTATTTTCTATTTAAAAATGTTGTTGTAAATGAAGTCTTGGAGAGTCAATCGCTATGCAAATTAATGAAAACACATGGGGTCTTTTGATTTTATTATATATGGCCGATAAAATAGATTTGTTTACGAGCATAGCTTCTATCTTTTTGGTAGGCAGTTACAAATATGACGTTACATGTTAGAGGGGAGTGGGGGAAGATTATAGCTTTTTTTTTTATTTTTATAACAAAAAGTTGAGCAATCTCACCGGGTACAATAGATCAGTGGTTAGTGTATAGTGTATAATCACGACAGCTCAAGCGCAAGTAGCCCTAAACTCAATTTCGCTTTCACTCGTACTTAGTTTACGAGCGCGTCATATGACAACGATCACTTTTATGGTATAAACTCCTCTACTTACAGGCAATAGTAAAATGATCATATTTCGAGCTCAGGGGGTCACAGTTCATAACTTATCATTTTCAGTTTTCACTGCAGTTCTTTATTTTATCACCTCACGAGTTATAATGCGATTCTCCAACTCACTCATCGTGATAAATTACTGTCAAAATGTGTACTAAAAAATAAATCGTACCCCTTATGCGCCATTTATAGATTCCATTTTCTGGAAAAGTTTTTGTTATCTACAATATTAATTTAATTAATATTAACTAGTCCATCACGATGTAAGCTGCCCAAGCCGGGGGTACGAAAAATATGAAACTGTCGTGCAACACGCCTAATTATATGGTATGTATCGAAACAGGAATAAAACGTTATTCGTACAAACTTTAAGACGAAACATATTGACTACGAAATAAGAATACTAGAGATGACAGACGAAAGACTTCCTAAGATAATAGCGAAGAATGCAATCCAAAAGGGAAATCTGTGGTATGCGGAGGACTTAGAGGACTATATCAATATGGCTTCAGAACATAGATCGATATAAGCGTCCTTAAAAATAATTTGTAAGAACGGAATTACTTTCGAAAACTCAACACTTGGGTGTTGAACATAATTCTTCGATATTCATAATGAGAGGAGTGCTGGTAAAGCGGACCTTTATTCCGCATCGGACTGACATACCTATATATATACCTACCTACCCACTTTTCAAACATTACAAAACAGCTTTCTTGAATTTTCTTACATATTTTACTATTGCAGAACTTTTTATGACATTCAAGCTTTGTACACAGATCTTCTTTTCGTGTAGATTTGTGGGTGTTATTATCGTAAGATGATCGTTACTAATTGATATCGTATCCCCGACTTTTGATGGACCTTGCTGTGGAATCAATCGTATCTGTTGTTATCGAAAATGGCCTCAACATCCAGAGGTCTTTAGTGCTTTATATACAAAAATCACAAGACAGTTAAGAGGTTAAGTACTGTTTGCCCCCCAACCAATGATGCAAGGCACAAGTTGTCATTCTGTCGACATCTAACCACTGCCCATAATCCATTATGCTCGATGATTTTGATTAAAGAAGGCCTCTCTAAGTATAAAACTCTTAACATGAATTAAAAAAATACATCTGGAAAAATGTTTCCATCCCTCAGCAGGGAAATCATAAGTACAGTCCTATTTGCCAACTTTTAAATAAATTTCATTGTGCTACATCATCCTTGTTATCAAGGATTAGTTTAACACAAAGCGTAATCAAATTTATAAAACCATTCACTTTTGGGTACACCACTAAGAAAACACATTTAAAATAAAGTTGAATACATTTTTATTGTTTTGTTTTCCACTGTCTTGACAACTTGGGGAAATCGTTCCAAAATTCCCATAAAATTAAAAGCTTCTAGAGGATACATTTTCACATGGAGTTAGAGAACTCCATTATTTTCTAGATGTGAAAAACGGCGGAATGTCTTGTTCCTGATTTTTGGATGCGAAAAGTTATCGCATGACTTACAGAACATGGGCACAGGTTTCCTAATCATATGCATATTTTTGGTCCAGTTTCCAGCTTATTTTCATATTTCATATTTATTTAAACATTAATAGTTTCACAGCAAGATTATAATTATATTATGAATTTTGTAAAACGCTTAATAAAATTATGATTGAGTGCTTTCATATTGGGAAACAGGATAATACAATTTGCTTGTAATATAACATAAGAAAATTAATATACATATTACCTAAAAGTTATTTTTAAGAATTGTTTTACATTCGCATGCGTTCCATGAGAGAGTGGCATGGACGAAAAATGTACGTTCAGATTGCAAGGAATTAAACCTAGGTCAAATCAAAACAGCGGTTCTCTGCGAGCTGGCAAAATTAATATTAAATTCTTTTATTTTCATTAACATATACATATATCTACATACACATATAAAAATTAATGGCAAAATTGTATGTTCACAAAACCAATACGAACTATTGCCCTGATTTACAATTCTTTTTAAGGTGTAAAATAAAATAAAAATGTATAACAGGTTGATCAACCATTCAGATTTTACGCGGGTTATGGAACATGCCCAAAAATTTATCTGCTTTTGTAAATGTACTAGTGCGTTACTTGACAGCAATATCAGCTGTTAAAATTGAATTTTTTTTTGCAAAAATCACAAATGGATATCGACTTGAATAATGTTTCCCCTGTAGTTATAAATGAAGTATTTTTCGTAATTCGTAGTCTTCAGAACGAGGAAGACGACGAAAATAATAATTCCTCCAAAACTATATCCATGGCTATTTATGTACATATTTCGTTATTTTGGTTTTCACGAAACTTGAAATGTGAAATGAAATGTGATTAAGATCAAAAATAAAAGATTGATTTTTTTGGAAAACGACATTAGTCAACTATACCAGATATTTGTTAATACAAATTGATCAAGTGATCAGAAAGCTAAAAGTGTTTTTCGAAACTCCTCGACTCCTATCGAAGCAAAATGTGTATTCCTTAATTGAAATTTTAACGCCTACCAAATCCCCTAGCGTATTCCTGCCTGTATCAGTTAGTAAATAATTAAACTCTAAAGACTAAGACATCGGCAATAGCGCAACAAATTAATAATTGTCTCTAAATAGCAACAACGCATTGCTACTGATTCATGCATATAACTCGGTTTCAATAATATTCCCTTTCCCTTTAGCCTGACCCATCATTCATTAATCTTCTTGCTCTTTCCAATAAATCCAATTAAATGAATCAGGACTTAAACCTGACCACGGTGCGAATAGTAAGCACGTTTGAATATGCATCATTTCTGTAACTATTTAGCAATGAAACATAAGGGTTTCTAAAAAACGGCCTCTTATAGCGACGACAAATTGAGTGCTTTCAATTAACTGATAAGGATTTTATATGGGGAATGTTTTACTTAATTTTAGTCCGATCTTTCGCTAACTGCCTCCAATTCCGCACTCCAAGTTGGTTAAGGTCCCCTTCCACTTGCGCGCCACCTAAGATGAGGTCTTCCTCTACCGCGTTGTACCTCCGGGTTGGAATCAAATACACTTCGGGCCGATGTCGCTGTACAACTCGTAGAGTTTACTGTTAAATCTCCTCCTCCAAGCACAAACGGGACCAAAAATAACTCGAAGAGACCGAGGAGAACTTCATCCGCCTTTGATAACGTCCATGATTGTGCACCATAATGCTGGTCTGAGATGATGAAGGGTTTATATACAGTCTTCTTAGTGTTTCTCGACAAGGCTTTACTAATCAATTGCCTTCTTAGCCCTTCCAAGATCATCATTTTCGAAGTAAATAGCGGAGCCGAGGTAAACAAAGTAGTAGCCTTTTGGAAGGTTGTGCCCCTGGTGTTGGCTTGCCAGTTTCGCACAATTTTCTCAAGTTTGATGTTGAAAAAGCCGCTTGACAGCGCATTTCCTTGTCCAAATCCTTTCTTGACACCAAGGTCTCCGTGAGATGGTTTCCGACCTTTATGGAGCAGCGAGCGGTCTCCGTCGTCATTTTGGACAATCTGACAAGTTTGGCAGGTATGATGGAGAGTATCGATATAGACTTCTTGGGATTTGCTGTAGTGTGAATATTCGGTCGGTTTACTTACCCGGCCTAAAACCGCACTGGTAATGATCAATCTATCGTTACCAAATGGTCAAGGGGTCACACAGGCCAGCAGACAGGATTTTTTATGCTGTTAAGGAGACCGATACCTTAATAGTTCGCGCAGTTTCGGGGGTCTCCTTTCTTGTGGATCAGGCAAAAAATGCTGAGGCTCCATTCATCAGCCATTCTTTCCTCGAGAGTTATGCGAAATAGTTCGAACGATTGGAACGATTCTTTTTTGAAATGGAACTAGTTCCTGGAAACAAGTCAGCGGAACCATGTAGTTCAATATATTTTTGCGAGGAAAATGAAATGAAAAGGACTGAACGAGAGAACAGTTAAAATTATAGTTAAGACATCAAATTATAATATGCTACGGCATAGGAGATAATTCCTGCTACACAATAAGTCAAGATCAAATTGTAATATGATATAGTCGAGAAATGAATTCTATGCACAAGGCCGAGCCATTAGTAGGAAGCTATCAACTTCAACGACGCTCTCCAAAGAGAAACTCTGACTACTCCAAGAAACTGACGAAAATACACCGCCGGTCCCAGGTGTGCACATTAACCCGGACAAAGCGCACTCTAAAGATCCTCTGGAAATCACCAAAAGAAGGGTCACAATCTCCTGCGTTGCCCCGCATCTCACCAAAAAATAAATATCAATGAAATAAATATTTTAGAATTAAGCAAACTTAAATTGAAAGTAAAAAGAAACGAAATAACAGATACCAATATATTAATTTAATAATTAATAATTAATAATAAGTTGGCGCAACAGGTCCGAGGGACCCAAGGCCTAGCTTCTCACAACCATTCGTTTTGTGTGAGTTTCATTTTTGGAACGAATGGAAGGGATCTACAATTTTATGCCGATTCCAAACGGCTAATTGAGAAGCTATTTCAAGACTCTCGGATGTTTGTCAGACGTTCGCGAGAGGTGGCGCATTGGAAAAAACCCTCAGTTGGAATCGAACCTGGGGCCCCTCGCTTAGTAGTCCAGCACTAACCACTAAGCCACTGCGCCCACTCATTGTATTACTCAATTAGTAAAAGGTCAAAATGATAAATGCGATTACGAATACAATTATGTTCCAAATATTGAAAACATAAATGATCATACCATAAATGTTACAAACCTTAACGGTACTCTCACATATGAAAAAATAAGTCAACACCTAAAAGGTAGCTTCGTTGTACAATTAACGAATGAAACAATTGAAATAAATGATCAAAAGTTTTCCAGCAAAAAAACATTAACATATCAACCCTTACCCCCTATCCTTCAAAACAATGTTACTAGAAAAAATATAAGATTTAATTTAGAATATATACATAGTGTTCATCAAGGAAACATAGAGGAAATTAAAGAATTTGATTCAAATGTTTAAGTATCAATTTTATCAGATATAATCATTTTTTGTTATAATTGTCATAAGTATCATTATTATTGTATACTATTGTACGCAAAACAAAAATACAAAAAACCCAAATAATGTAAATGTAATACCATTCACCACATTTTCACTTTATGGAAAGCTCGAACATGTTCCAGCTTTCGCTTTTCGCAAAGCTCTAGGAATTATGTCATTGAAGCGTGATCTAGCGGAAAGTCCGGAAGGTATTCTTTGACTGTATTTGTTTCTAGAGCTTTGCGAAAAGTGAAAGCTGGAACATGTTCGAGCTTTCCACAAAGTGAAAATTTTAAATTGAGAAGAAATATAAAGAGCGCACTATGCGATGAAGCAGTACATCAGATTTTTCCACTTTTTTCAACTTTTGTTTCGATGTAATTCAGGCTTTCGATGTATTCACTTTTTTGTACTTTTTCCCACTTTTGTTTCGATATTGTTCAGGCTTTATTGAGGGGAGAGTTAAGATATCAAGCTATAATATGCTAAAGGCATAGGAGATAATTCCTCCTACACAATAAGTCAAGATCAAATTGTAATATGATAATGTCGAGAATTGCATTCTATACATTTCTTACTTACTTACGGGTGCACCACCGTGCCCATTGGATGTATGGCACAATATTATGTGTCTTTTAACGGTGAACTCTAGATACCTGGGGACCTCTAGTTTCAATTTCAATTCCCCTTTTCTGTATAC
>OY720146.1:44479377-44545863 GCA_963082955.1 Cheilosia grossa
CATTCTTAGGATCCTCCACTGGATACCAGCCCACAGAGGATTTGAGGGTAACGAAACAGCTGACTCGCTGGCCAAATTCGGAGCTACCACTCCACTTATCGGACCTGAACCCTTCTGCGGAGTCAGCGTGTGTACCTTGAAAGAAAATCATTCACTGTGTACCTTGAAAGAAAATCATTCATTGTAAATTTGCAAATTGGGTTCACATTACTAAATTCACTTAAGTCATGCACTGCAATCTGCCAACTGAATTTGTAAACCAAAACACTTGCACCTACCTCAACATACTACCTGCAATTATCCTCACAATCAGACAAGCAGAAGTAGAATAAATCGAATAACTCGAAGAAAAGCGTGTTATTTTGTTCATTTCATAACCAAACAAACACATACGACATACCCAAAACACAACCCAAACCCAGTGGCCATGGCCAGTACCAGTAACAAGCTCTGGCTCTGGGAAGAAAAAAAGAGATACAAACAAATGTTCACTCAGTACTCAGCAGTCAAAATGAACTTTGTGAGAACCGCGAATAACTCGAAGAAAAGCGGGTTATTTTCTACAATGGGTGTTGAACAAAGAGGTGTCAGATTCAGACAAAGTACTCAAGGAAGAAAAAAAGAGATAACAAGCAAATTTTCTCTCAAAATGAACTATAAAGTGAGAACTTTAGTAACCCGACTTATTTTGGGTTACCTTTGCTTTGTCGCCACGAGACGATGACGACGTTGTATGAAAATGGATACACACACGATTTTTATATGAGTGCTTTTGTGTGTGTACCATTTGGTGAGTATTCACATTCATTTGGTAGTGTTTCATGTAAATATATTCGGTTTTTGATAGATAGATAGTGTTGCCTGGTGGAGATTTCAAAAGGTAACTCGGTAGGAATCGAGTTATATGGACGCGACGCCACTGATACCCAACTGGTCTCACAAATCGATGTGAGGACGCTTCCCAAGGTGATTTTGAATACGGCGTTTCGTTTTGGATGAGATTTGAAGAAAGCATTTACCTCATAACTCTGAAAACATCTCAAACAGCGGGAAATCTGCGAAATGGAGCTATATTCAGTATGTAGCTGAAGCACAGTGTCTTAACTGCGTTTTTGGCTTCCTTCTGATACTGCGGGGCAGCTCGAACTTCGGAAATCGTAATAAGTTCCATCCAACTTCTCTTCGGCAGTAAGTAGTCTCAATATCAATGGGAAAAAGCCCAAGCGTATTTCAAGTAGAGCTCCATACCATTAAAGAATGCGCAAGCCTCATCTACAACTCAGGTATCAAAGGTGCAAACATCCATAAATTCACGGATAGTCAAGCACCTATAAATGCCCTTAGCTCACTCACCATTGACAAATCAGTCTTACACTGCTTCAATACCCGCCAAACACTATATGTACCAGAAACAAAACCAAAATATGGTGGGTTCCTGGCCAGGAGGGAATTGAATGAAACGAAAAAGCCGACGAATTGGCCAGAACAGGTTCGGAAACACCTTTCAGTGGACCCGAACCTTACTGTGCAATCTCTAAATCAGCGCGGCAAACCTTGCTATAAAAAGCTGGGAGCATGCAATAACTGTATTTCGCATTGGGAGAGCATTCCAGGCCTAAGAAAGGCTAAAAAATAAACCTTTCAAAAATAATGCCAAAAAGTTTCTAAATCTAGTTGGCTACCTAACAGGGCACCATGGTGTGCGATATCACCTAAACAAAATAAATTTAGCCGACTCTTCGGAGTGCCGCCTATGTCCTGAAGAAGTCGAAACAACTGAGCATAACTTATGTGAATGCCCAGCCCTTTGTGGTGTTACAAGGAACTTCTTCTTCAGGGAAATAATAAGCCCAGAAAAAGTAGAGACATCCTCTGCTGAAAGATTCATCAGCTATACTAGGAAAGTATAGAAACTCTAATAGCCTATATAAATTTCTCTGATCCTATCGCAATGGCGAGTCAGAAATAAAAAAAAAAGTAGTTTTCTTCTTCATCGGACTCGTCCTCGATGACGAACGAATCCACGATCATAAATCTCTTTCCCGCAGAGTGGCGGTGGCAGGGTTTGTATAGAGAGATAAATTAACAGCCCGATACTGGTATCAACAAGTCACAAAACACTCCCAAGGTGAGTTGAAATTGACTTTGTGAGGTATTCTGTCAGCACACTCACAACTTGAGAGGCTCACAAAAACAATCGAATTTGTGATCTCCTATGGAGCAGGTCACTCGACTCAAAACCAGTCATAACGGCTCACAATTGACAATCATTATTGCATTTGATGGTCCTGGTTCTTTATTTCCACGCACTTTATGACCTGAACATGACATTTTATGCTACATTTATAACCATTTCGTGAAAAATAAATATAATAAGGTGGGGAATTTGATTTGTGACAAATGTCGTTAATGATTCTTATCCTTCAGTTATAAAAAATGTCTGTGGTCATATTTCGCGTAGTTTGCCCAAAAAAATGTTATTTTATTTATAATTTTAATAACTTCGTGTACGAGTTCTGAAATTTATTTACAATGTTGTGCCAATTTGAAAGTAACCATGCTGAGGTAAATTTTGTGTGAGTTTTATTGTGCGGATTATAGTAGAAATAGGAAAAATTTATCGAATCACAACAAACCTCACAAGAGCTTGTGACTTGAGTGCTCACAACGTCAGAATCGGGCTGTCAACTTTAGGAAGTCTAACGCATTTTTTCAATATTTGTTGCAACCCAACATTTTAGGCCTGGCGATCTCATTTAGGAACGAAGTAACAGTTCCTTCTTTGTTTCGGAAAGTAGGAATTGTTTTCGACGCAAATCCTACATACCATCTTTGAACATACAATTTTCAACAAAAATTGTGAAAAATGTCTTATTAATATTTTATTATATTATTGTGTGTATGTATTTCATATACTTTTTGATGTTATGTCATTCATTTTGTCTACCTAGTACCAAAATAATATTCTGTCTGCATCAGACACTTTATTATTAAACAGAGAACAACTACTGAAATTTTGCCTTGTGTCATCAAGCCAATGATTTAGTTCCTGTACTTTAGCTTTAAGTTACCCAAGCCGCATTTTGAATTAAGTGTTATTGATTTTGTTCCCTCAAATTATTAACGAAAAACGAGTCGGGTTGATGACACTTTGGCAACGCTGTTTTTTTATTGAGTAATGGCGATTTCGTTGCCCTTGACCAATAACCTTCGATTAATTGTTCGTTCTATCAAAAAAAGTAAATCTGTCGCACTCGGTTGAGTTCTTGTCGATGTTCTTTGAGGTATAAACTATATTTTTTAGGTAAAGTAATTGAAAAATCTATATTAATATAAAATCTTCAATTTAGATATTCAATCCAGCAGCAGTTCACCAGTTGCTCCTTTAGGGATTCGCAGTGTCATTAGAATAATCCCGACCAATTGCAAGTTGTTCTCCGAATAATTTTATATTACATCTAAGTTTACATCATTTTTTCAGAAGATAAAATTGAATTCCCTCTTAAAACGTTCGCCTACGTCATTTCCTGTTCGTAGGATTTAATTGGGAAGAAGTGGTTCGATAATTATCGTTGGTGAGTCGGATTGTTCGCTGGCGAATTGCTGTGAAGAAACACCTTGACATGTTACTAGTGTTGGTACTTTATCCTTACAAAATATTCTATATTTAATCAAAAATCTCTGTTTTAATTATTTATGCTTTTTTAAATGCTGATAAGGAGCATTTGGTATAAACTCAGTATAAAATAAATCTACGATTGCTATAGACATGATAGGAACATTTTAATCTGTTTAGGTAAGGTTAGGTAAGCGGGGCAGTTTGCATTATTCCTATGCAATTTCACCAGAAGCCATACAGGCCCATTGTGATTTCCCTTATATAGTACATGATAGGAGATGGAACTAACAAAAACATTCGGATCTGTTGATGAATCTTCTTAGATCTGATATAGGTATCATTGCTAGATCTTCCAAGCCTTCGGAGAACCGTGCTCCCAAGCATGATGAGTAGTGGCGTTCTTGGAGGGCTGGGCAGTGACACAGGAGATGTTCCACAGATTCTATTTCCTCTTCATCTCTGCAGCTTCTGCGGAAGTCATTTGTAGGTTAGGTTGTATTGCCAATGTTGCAGTGTCCACACGCAGACACATCGCTTGTTTAAAATCAACCAACTTTCGGTTAAAAACTACCAAGTGGTACTGTTAATACATCTACTACAGAGTTAGTGGATTAAAAATAACCGAGTCAACTTGTTTAAGGAAACTCGGTTAAAAATAACCTTTTATCAATTTTCAATAACAAACTAACTCTGTTGAATTTAACCAACTGGTTGATATTTGTCTTGAAACTTGAAACAACTGATAAAGTGTGTTATTTTTAACAGTATGCATTTTACCTATTTATGTCGGTAGTATTTAAAAACGAATACTCGGTGTTTCTCAACCGAGACTTGGTTAATTTTAACCCATTTTTTTTTTAACCGAACAAAAATCGCACTCTGTTAGAGCGTGCAGTTATTACCCCGACGGGCATTCGGATTTGGTTTCTATTAGGAGATGTCAGTAAATTTGACTTTTAAGTTTCAATTGTGGGCCACAAACTACGAACTATGATGCAACCGTGGGTGTTGTTCCATCGTTCTTTTGCCACATCGAATGTGGCATTACCAATGGAGCTCTTAGCTGCGTTGGAAGCTAAGGGCTGGTATCCAATGGAGGATGACTAGGTTTTTCTTATAGAGAGTACGTGGATGACTAAGAATGTTTCTTAGATAAGTTTTGATTTTATTACAGATGAGTCGAGAGCTTTGAGAGCTGCTTGACTGTCTGGGAAGATAAATATGGTTTTACCCCATGTGTTAGAACTTAGATTTATTCCAGCGTAATGGTAAATTGCACGGACTTCAGCCTGGAATATGGATAAGTTTTTACCAAGGCTGACTGACAAGTTCACCTGGGGCGACTCACCGTAGATTCCAGAGCCAGTCCCTGACTCCATCTTAGACCCGTCTGTGTACCAGATGATATCAAGATGAGATGGATTGGGTTTATATTTTTCCCATTCATCCCTAGGAGGGATAATTATTGAGAAGTTTTTGTGGAAGCCATATTTGCCATAACCAAATCGCAAAGTGGCTGCCCTATGTCCTCGATAGCCTCACGAATTTTATCTTTGAGGTCTTGAATCGAAGCTGGGCTGTTGGCGTAGACCTTATCTTTCACGTGGCCCTAAAGGACGAAGTCGCAAGGCGGTAAATCACAAGATTTCGGTGGCCAATTGTGATCACCTCTTCGAGAGATAACACGGTCCGGAAAAGATCAATGCTTTCGTTGCTTGTGTGGCACGTAGCGCCGTCTTGTTGAAAGTAAGTAGATAGGATAGGTAGGTTCTGGGACCACTAGAGTGGCAAAATTTGCCACCCTGCGGTGAGTCACCCAATTGTGGTTAAAATGTTGTGGTTTTGATGTTCCAATTGCGGTTTTAGAGTGTGATTGGCACGTGAGTGTTCCAATTGCGGTTAAGTTGTTTATGTTTTATTTTTTTATCATGGCATTGGTAATGAATTTTTTGAAAGATAACGTTTCATATGGGAGTTATTTTGGGATTTAGTAAATGGAGGTCAACGTTTTATGCGACAAATTATGTGCGTTGTTGTGTATACATTTATTCTATAAATAGAATTATTGTTATTATGGTTTCGTTATTTGTTAAAAATGAATTGGAAACCAATTGCGGTTTAGTTGTTTTTGAATGCAAGGATAAGAAGAGAGAGACCATAGTAGACAAGGAGTTTGCACTGTGGTTTGAAAATTGTATGCCATTGTAGAGGTTATATGTTGATTTGATTTCAGTTCAAGAAGCAGTTGAATTTTTTCTCAGTAGTAAAGAAGTTCGTTGCACACCAAATAAAAATAAAGAAATGAAGTGTAATATTTGTGATAAAACGTTTTCGCTTAAAGGTGTTTTGAAGCGTCATATGGATACTATACATAACAAGATCTTAAATCATTGTTTGGTGTGTGGTAAATCATTTACGAGAAAATATAAATTGAAGGAGCATTTGTTAAAGTGTATAGTTTTGGATGAGGACAAGGGGAAAAATGAAGTCATTTTACCAGTGACGTCACTACCTACATCAACATCAGGATCACCATCGACATCAGCACCAGCATCATCGAATATTGTGTGCAATGTGTGTAACATTAGTGTGAATAGGAAAACATGGAAGCAGCATCAGCGAAGCAATGCACATAAATCGAAAGTTAAAGTGTCTTACGCCGATAACGTGCATAAAATAATGACATCATTCAAAGAACGAATTGTGTCGTATTCCGTGATGAATGAAAAAGAGGACGAATTAGATGTGAATTCATTTTTTGCAAGAAAGAGGGCAATTGTCAAAAATCTATTGCAAGAAATAGTCATGAAAAATAATTCAATTAAATTCAATTTGGAATTATTTGCGGAATTTGTGAAGATTGGTAATGAGGATGATATGGACTTTGATGTAAAGTCAATGGCCACACGTATGCAACCCGTTCTTTTATACGATAACATTGAAGAAATAATAAAAGAAATGGAGGATAATATAATGAAGAAGCTGGAAGAATTTCAGGAGCGAGACAGTGGATGGACTCTAATTAGGATAAAAGCCATTGAATTGAATGTCAATAAATATCAGTGTTTGCAGGGATCAGCGCACATCAAATTACCAGCTTTCATTAATAACAAAAAGGCTGTGATCAATGTTAAAAACAATGATGTATACTGTTTCAAATGGGCAATAATTTCAGCTGTGAACCCAAACGTGTCGAAACCCAATTCCTCATTTGCCTATAACATATCCGATATAACGAGTGACTGTATTTCCACTGCTGATATGGTTCTAAATTTTAAAGACCTCGTTTTTCCTTTGGCAATTGATCAGATACCCAAGTTTGAGGCGCAAAATGAGATAAGTGTTAATGTTTTCGGATACTCGAATGATGATGAAACGAGCAAACAATGTATTGAGGGCCCATACTATCTGACTAAAAATGAGAAACCCCTTCACATTAATTTGTTATATTGCGATGATAACGAAGTGACTCATTATGTGTGGATAAAATGTTTAAGTCGTCTTCTACGCGACAGGATCCTCAATGTGAAAGAGAAAAAGCTATACTTTTGTAATAGTTGTTTGCAGCACTATTACAATGAGGAAAGTTTGCAGAACCATAAGACAGAATGCGCTGGTGTTGTTACGCATATGCCAAAGGAAGGGGAAAACATTGTAAAGTTTTCAAATGTCGAGAGATCTGTCAGTGTACCTTTCGTAATATATGCAGACTTTGAGAGTATACTATTACCTGTTAGTACTTGTCTTCCCGATCCATCTATATCATCAACAACAACAACTCAACAGCATGTTCCTTGTGCATTTGCCTACTACATCAATTGTTTCTTTGATAGCAGCAAGAATTCAATGAGGACGTTTACAGGTATATTAATTTTTGCTATTTTGTTGTTCTTTTTTTTCAAATGATGTTTTATAGGACCCGACTGTACGAGTAAATTCATCAACAATCTAAGTGAAGATATTCAACTACTGTATGCTGATTACTACAAACATGCAGTGCCGATGAAAGATCTCACACCGCAACAAGAATGGCGTCAAACGAACGAAGAGTGCTGTATATTTTGTGGGAAAAAGTTTATAGAATTCGAGTATAGAGTAAGAGACCATTGTCATGTTACGGGGGAATATAGAGGACCTAGTCATAATAGCTGTAATTTACGAACAAGTCTTCCAAAATTCATGCCGATTTTCTTACACAATCTCACAGGTTATGATAGTCATTTATTTTTCTCTTCATTGAATGAATTGGAGGGAGAAATCAAGGTATTGGCTTTGAATAAGGAGAAATATATCTCAATATCTAAAAAGATGCTTGTAGATGAAAACTCGGAGACCTATTTTGAAATGAGATTTCTTGATTCATGTCGCTTTCTCAGCGAAAGTATTGACTCACTAGCGCAGAATTTAGGTAACGATGATTTTAAATTCACAACATTATATTTCAATTGTGGACAGCAATTCGACTTGATTAAAAGAAAAGGTGTGTTTCCCTATGATTATCTAAATTCGTGGGAGCGCTTAGAAGAGAAATGTTTACCAGAAAAGAGTGCATTCTTCAACAAACTAACTGACGAGGAATGTTCCGATGAGTCATATGAAGTTGCTCATAAAATTTGGTCACATTTCAATTGTCAAAACATGAGGGAATATCTGCAAATTTATTTACAAAGTGATGTTGTTTTGCTTGCCGATATCTTTGAGAATTTTCGAAAAATATGCCAGGAAATCTATAAATTGGATCCGTGCTATTATTATACGGCACCCGGTTTGTCTTGGGATGCAATGCTCAAAGTTACAGACATTGAATTGGAATTATTAACCGAATTCGAAATGTATAAATTTTTCCAAAACGGTGTTAGGGGTGGTTTAACTCAATGCTGTCATAGATATTCGGAAGCAAACAACAAATTTATGACTACATATCAACCAAACCTACCTTCATCATATTTGATGTACTTGGATGTTAATAATCTCTATGGTTGGGCTATGAACCAAACTCTTCCCTATGGTGGTTTTCAGTGGGTGACAAGCACAGATCACTTTACCAAAAGTTATATAATGTCATTCAAAAATCCAGATATCGGTATCGTCTTGGAGGTAGACTTGGATTATCCCGAAACATTACATGATATTCACAATGACTTACCATTTTGCCCGGAAAATATTTGCACTCCGGGAACCAAATCTAAAAAGTTGGTAAGCAGTTTTTATCCTAAACGGAAATATGTTATTCATATAGAAAACCTGAAGCAAGCACTGAAACATGGTTTAGTAATGACAAATGTCCACAGAGTCATTCAATTCAAACAATCGAATTGGCTTCAAAAGTATATTGAATTGAATACTCATTACCGTAAGAAAGCTAGAAATGCCTTTGAAAAGAATTTTTTCAAATTAATGAATAATAGTATCTATGGCAAGACAATGGAAAACATTGATAAAAGAACTGATGTTAAAATTGCTACACATTGGGAGAATATCGGTAAAAGGAAAGGTATACGGGCTCTAATGGCAAAACCAAATTTCCACAGTAGATCGATATTTTCTGAAAATATGGTTGCTATTCAATTGCATAGGGTAAAAGTTGTCTATAATAAACCACTTTATTTGGGATTCGTAGTCTTGGAACTTTCGAAATTACTCATGTACGAGTTCCATTATGAATATATGAAAGTCAAATTTAGTAACAGGTTGCTTCTCAATTACATGGACACAGATTCATTCATTTATACTATCAATACCGAAGACTTTTACGCAGATATCTATAATGACATACACACATACTTTGATACTTCCGACTATAATCCCTTGAATGTGCACAACTTTCCGCTGGTAAATGCAAAAAAATTGGGTATGTTTAAGGATGAGAATAGTGGAAGGAAAATGGCACAATTTGTTGGCTTACGTGCTAAAATGTACTCTTTTACAATTGATGATGGTATTTCCGTTCAGAAAGCAAAAGGTATCAAGAAGTCTGTTACAAAGAGACTTACTATAGAAAACTATAAGACTTGTTTGTTTGATAAAATCTCTATTTATAGGAATATGACTACTTTTAGGAATAAACTTCATATAATTTATACACAAAATTTATGCAAGAAAACATTAAACTTTGAAGATACTAAAAGATATATATGTGAAAATAATACAAGTACTTTAGCTTGGGGTCATTATAAGATCGAAAATAAAAATATATGAATTTGTAATTAAAAAAAAAATTTTTATTTCAAGAGAAATTTCAGACACAAGTGACCGCAGTTAAAAGAATTATAATTTTGGTGTTGCTGATAGTTGTATTCTATGTTGTTTCCAAGATAATTCACAATTTCTTGCGGTGGTTGAAGGTTTCCAAAGCTATCGAAATACTCCTTATGGTTCTTATCTTTTCTATATGCTACCCAGTGTGTTCCAGTGCCGAAAGAAGAATCCAGATTAACAATACCACACTCTATTTGATGGGGTTTTTTCGGTAACGTATCGCGCATAAAAACCCCTCTAAAGTGTGGCACATGTTTTGTATATCTAACCAAATCGCTATCTGTAAGTGGTCGTCTGGGTAGCCTTCTCATTAGTTTTTTGGCTGCGAATAATAAAATAAACCGTAGCCCTTCCGGTATGGTTTCAGATATAGGCCTTTTCCCATTGCTATGGCCTCCATAGTTTTATTGTGACGATTTGCTTCTTCGAATTGTTTTCGAGCAGACTTGGCTTCATGTATAGCCTTAGCGATAGCCGATCCACCAGATGCTAGACCTCCAATTGCTCCGAGGGCTGTTAGTATTGGAACTAGAGGCAGGAAACCTCCAATTTTAGGTAGCGGTATTATACGTGGTATTTGAATCGTTGATTTTTTTCTTTTCAATGATTTAGATATGACTTTTCTAGCAATTTGTATTGCACTGTCAATATCAGTGGGTTTTTCTTGTAATAAAACCTTTTTCGCATTTTGCACGGCCATATTAAAAAGTTTATTCGCGGCATTACATTTTTTCTTCCCCTTAGTTTTGTGGCCCATGCCGAATTTTACTTTTGCCTTCATGGCGTTTGTGACGAACCAAGCGTTTGCACGTTCAGCGAAACTACTGTCCTTGGAATTTACTCTTGCCCACGCTTTATCGCTTAATATTTGATCTGCTACGTGTCGTTTATTTATATCTTTTGTTTGTGAATAAGCAATATCATGTTCTCTGCAGGCAGCGTCTAATGGATTTACTCCCTTTTCCCCTCTCAACAAACGCTCTTTAAGTTTAGTGCCGGGTCCACAAAATTGATAGCCTGGTAAGTGAAGTTCAACTGGTAGGGAATTAATAATGTTATTTATTAGTCCTCTTCCAACTGTGTTTCGATTGTGACTAAAGTGCTTTTTATAAAAGACTACCATTTCGAGTGCGGTGATCAAGTCTGTTGAACATATTTTCAAAGACTAAAACAAATCAATAAAAGCACAGGTTTTTAGTACACATGTCAACACTCATTATTGAGATGCGTTTTATAAAACAGCAAAACGATCTTGTTGTTCGCAACAGAGATTTTTCATCTAATAGTCTATCGTCACCGAGACATAGTTTACTCTTACCAAACACCATAAGAGCTTTGATAGTGGGTCCATCAAACTGTGGGAAAACCAATGTTATGATAGGCTTAATCGAAAGTCCCAATGGAGTAAAGTTCAAGAATATTTATTTATATTCAAAGTCATTGTATCAACCAAAGTATCAATATCTTCAACAACTACTACAGCCTATAAAAGGTATGGGATTTCATACATTCTCTGCAAATGAAGATGTTCTACCGCCCGATGAAGCAAAAATTGATTCGATTATTATTTTCGATGATGTGGCATGTGAGAAACAAAACAATATTCGGTCATATTTTTGTATGGGTCGTCATAGGAATATTGATTGCTTTTATTTATGTCAAACATATACACGAATTCCTAAACATTTAATTCGAGACAATGCCAATATGATTATCATGTTCAAACAGGATGAAATGAATATGAAGCATATATACAACGATCATGTGGGTGCTGATATGAAATTTGAAAATTTCTCAGATATATGCAGCAAGTGTTGGAAGGATAAATATGGTTTTCTGGTCATCAACAAAGACGATCCTATTGATGGTGGTCGTTATAGAAAAGGATTTGATATATTTATTCAACAATAAGTAATCAATATTTCTCAATTTCGGATCAGTATATAATATGTTCTCAAGCTGTTACAACAGATCTGGTAACTACAAGCTGATCTGATTGATCTGATCTGGTAACTACAAAATGAATGAGAAAATAGTAAGAGATATTATAAAGACTAGAAATGTATTGCGGAAAAAGTTCAACAGTTTCAAGTCGCAAGAATCGGATGCACGGGGCTTGTTGGAAGACACATTTAAACCAATCACCAGACCTCTCAAACAACTCGTTAAAAGTTCAAAGCAAAGCTATGTTGATGGTGGAAATGACACCAAACCTAGACTCTTAGAGGGTAATACAAGCACACCATTGAAAAAGGACATCTCACCGGTTGATTTTGATTATAAAGTACCAGATGAGAGTGATACGATTAAGTTCAATTCAAGTGATTCAAGTGAGGAGGATGCCTTTTATTCGCAAAACGACGACGACACCAATAAAAGCGATGTATATTCAAAATTGGATTTGACCCAATTGGAACGGAACAAAAAATTAGATAATTTGTATGGTCCACATAGAGATTCAAACACAAAATGGAAATTTGGTAATAAAGAGTTTGTGCTAAGAGAAAATAGTATTTCTATTGGTGATCAAAACTGGCCCCTTACACCCGGACTATTTGAGCTTCTGTTTTATAAAACACCATCGAAAAACTACAATTCCTCTGATTTGCAAGTTTACAAGGAAATTCTCATTACAACAAGTGCACATAAACGTCGATATGATGAAAATGAACAAATCAAAGGCACAAAGGCATTCAAGTACAAAAATATTATAAAAAGACTATTCAACGATAAAACAAACCGTAAAGGATCTGGTCTAATGAGCGTAAATCTGCAAAAAACTAATTATATTTATTGGGATGATCCCAATGAAATAGTCGATAGATTACGACTTTTAATTTCATCACAATCGGCAGGTCACACTGGTCATAATAATGAAATTGTTTCCATTATTGAAGAACTTAAAGAGTGCAATATAATAGCCTAATTCATTTGCAAAATGAGTGTCGACAAGTTTGGTCACTTTTCTCCCAATATCTTCAAGGACAATAGACTTAAAAAAACCATTGGATTTAATATGGATCGTGATCGGAATATAAACCTTCATTTTAAACGAATAAAAAATTTAGCAACACCAATTGAAGATGACGATGCAGTATCAAAGAAATTCATCACAGCCAGTCAAAGTCAGTTGATCTTAAAATCTCAAAAAGACAACACACTTTTGGGAGACAATTTTAGAAAAAACCTTGAAAAAGTCACAAAGGATTTACAAGCGGAGATAAATGCAAATAAATTGCTCATTGAAGACCTAAGCAAGGATATAAAAGAACTTGTTAAATATATTGAAGATAGACTGGCAGGGTTTGAAGCATACACGTTCAAACAAGTCGGAGAACCGAGAATCCAGAATAAATTACAATCGGAAAGAAAATGAATATTAATGTGAAAAGGGGACTAGTAGGTGAGCTGCATAGACAAGCTCGCAAAAATTTCCATCGTCGTCGGGTAATAATGAAGGGAATAGATGACCTTTGGCAAGCAGATTTAGTAGAAATGGGACAATATTCAAAAGTTAACAGCGGGTACCGTTTTCTTCTCACCCTCATTGATACATTTTCGAAATTTGCCTGGGTTGTGCCGCTTAAAACTAAAACAGCTTCCAGTGTCAGCGAAGCAATGAAAAGTATTCTTGTCGATTCGCACCGCTCACCAAAGAATCTACAAACCGACGATGGAAAAGAATTTTTCAACAAACAATTTCAAACTCTCATGCGGCAGTACAGTATTAATCACTATTCAACATTTAGTATTTTAAAGGCATCAATAGTTGAACGCTTCAATAGAACTTTCAAGGCTTTAATGTGGAAAGAGTTTAGTTACCGTGGATCATATCAATGGATACATTTCCACAAACAATTGATTGCTAGATATAATAACACAAAACATCGTACCATTAAAATGCCACCAAGCAGTGTCAATTCCAACAATGAGAAAATGCTACTAAACACAGTCTACAACAACATGAAAATATTTAATAAACCAATGTTTCATAAGCGAGACAGTGTACGAATCAGTAAATATAAGCACATTTTCGAAAAGGGCTACACCCCCAATTGGACGACTGAAATCTTTAAAATCAAAACAGTTCAAAATACTAATCCAACTACATACATTTTGGAGGACTATAAGGGCAATGTCATCAAAGGAGGCTTCTATGAGTATGAGCTGATGAAAACAAGATATCCAAATAGTTATCTTGTGGAGAAAGTTCTCAATACCAGGGGAGACAAGGCTCTAGTCAAATGGTTGGGATTTTCAAGCGAACATAATTCTTGGATTAAAAAAAAAGATGTATTGTAATAAATACAAAACAATTCGAATAAAATACATATAAAATTTGTTTTCAATTTCATTGTTCAACTAACGCTCAAGATGTCAATAACACTAATATTAACTGGTGACGCATCAAATCTGGAAGCAAATTATTTTCCATCAATAGATTTGGATAGGGATTACGAGTGTGGTCTGGTTGATTTCCATACATTTAACTCTGTACCCAATATTGATTTGGAAAACAATTTGTTTCATGTGCGAGACTCAATCATTGAACTTCCAATTGGTTCGTATGAATTCGAAGACATAGCTACATTCTTGCAGAAAAAGTATGAGAGTATAAATAAAACTGGAGAATTTTATATTGACGCCAATTACAATACATTGAAAACTGAAATTTACTGTAGTGATGACATTGATTTTACCGCAGATCGAACAATCGGTTCATTATTGGGATTTAGTAAGAGAAAGTTAAAAGGAGGAGAAGAGAACAATTCGGACCTGCCTATCAATATAACAAGAGTCAATGCTATACGTATTGAATGTAATATCGTGGGTGGATCATACATTAATAATGCACCAGCACACACCCTTCATGAGTTTTCGCTAAATGGTAGCCCCGGATATAAATTAGATGAAATTCCCAAAAATGTCATCTATTTGCCAGTAACCACCCGACAGATCAGTTCAATAGCTGTTAAAGTCATTGATCAAAACGGTGATCTAGTAAATTTTCGTGGAGAAACCATTACACTTAGGCTTCATTTAAAACCCAAGGACCAATGATTGTTTACAATAAAAACAACGCAAAATCAACACCCTTCATCACTGTAACACAATCAGTCACACGACCAACAACAACAACAGTGATTAAGAGGGAACCGTTGCAAAAAAGAAAAAAATTAACTGCATTCAATAGGGAATATTTGAAATCATTGGGTTTCCAGCTGCTGCTACCAAAATAAACCTAAATCATGAGTGAAATATTAAATGTATTACAAAAGCCCATCTATGATGAAAGCATCATAAAAAAGGAATACCATAGCTACACACCATATTTGCAAACGTTTAAAAATAATGATGAAATAAGAATCGCGATTCAGAATCAAGATCTATACGTACTGCCTAGTGATAGTTATATTTATATCGAGGGAATTGTAACACTCGACAACGGAACAATATCACATAATATAAAATTTAAAAACAATTGTGTAGCATTTCTCTTTGATGAGATCCGATATGAAATCAATGGAATTGAAGTAGACCGTACACGATATCTAGGAGTGACCACAACGATTAAAAATTATGTCTCCCTCAATATGAATGAAAGTCAAATGTTGAAAAATGCTGGATGGTCTGTAGGGGAAGACTTTGAACTAGAGAACGGATATTTCAATTTTTGCGTGCCACTCAAAATGCTTTTGGGCTTTGCCGAGGACTTTAATAAGATTGTATTGAACTCTAAGCATGAGCTCATATTATTGCGTTCAAAATCTGATCAGGATTCATTCTTTTCAACTGATGTCAAGGAAAAAATTAAACTAAACATTATCAATATTACATGGAAAATGCCCCATATACAACTGGCTGATTTTTCAAAATTGGAAATTCTCAAAACAATGAACAGTGGACAACGCCTAACAATGTCTTTTCGAAGTTGGGACTGTCACTACAACCCTGTACTATCACAGGGACTACACAATTTGTGGAATGTGAAACTTTCACCGCAAAGCGAGAGACCACGGTTTATTTTAATTGTCTTTCAGTCTGCCAATGTATTTCAGCACTGTGATTTGAGTAATATTAAAGTGCATCTTAACTCTGATTCATACCCGTACGATGATCTCAATCTAAAATTTGATCGAAATCGGTACGCTATATTGTATGACATGTATATGAAATTTCAGCAGGGCTATTACATGCGTGAACCTCAACCAATTTTATCACGTGACAAATTTAAGGAAAACGCTCCAATCATTGTTATCGATGTGACACATCAAAACGAGGCTGTTAAAACGGGTCCCCTGGATATTAGAGTGGAATTTCACACAACAAAGAATATACCAGATAAGACTTGTGCATATTGTGTACTTATACATGATCGTCTGGTTGAGTATACACCGCTTACCAATGAAATAAAAAGAATTATTTAAAGAAAGAATTATGTAAAGGAATTTCATTAGATAGTTTGTGGTGAGAGCGTAAGCACACATCTAAAATTTATAATGGTGGAGGGTGTTTTTATCACAATGGATGTCCAGGGCTTCAACATTGAGCCCAACACTTTCATCTACAAAGAAGTGGCTATAACATTCAACAACAAGGAGCATCAACATTTTCTAATCGAACCACCATTTCCATATAACGACCTATCTGCAGCCTCCAAGAAACGTGTCAATTGGTTGGGGCGGAACCAACACAAACTGATGTGGCATGAAGGTTCTGTCACATACAACAGTGTACAGAGCTTCATAAAAGAAAACATTCGAGTAACAACTCCCATATACGTAAAGGGAAAGGAGAAGATTTCATGGATTAAACGAATGCTTGACGACCCTTGGTATATGGTGTTAAACGTGGAGCAGTTTGAAGAAGATTGCGAAAATTTGAAATCCCTACGAACAAATTGCATGCACCCAAAATGTGAAAACCATTATGGTGATGATTGCTGCTGCGCCCTTCAAAACAGTTTTATTATAAGAAATTTAGTTCAGAGGAAAATAAATAACGAATAATTATATATTGTAAAGAATGTTTTTTTTTTATTTATCTTCTTTTTTTGAAATTTTGATCTGTGATGATCTGCCCAGCGGACCAACATAGGTCAATGTGAAATCTTGTTCACATATAGCATTCCTTATCTCCTCCGACATGTTGCTGTAACGGTCCGGAAGAAACACCTATAGAAGAAAAAAGAGTAAGTATCTATTTACATTTTTTTCGTTTTAGGTAGGTACTTACTTGAAAATCACTGAAAATGCAAAGCATTTTCTTACCGAACTTGGTTGTACAGACTTTAACCTGCTCGATTTCGTACGGTTGCCCTTTGATCAAACTTGATAGCTTCACTGTATCCTTGAAGCTACCCTGCTCGATGTTGTTTAATTCTTCGTTGATGTCCATGTTACTGCTGACTATCGCATGAAATTCACTCTATTTATATCATCACAAACCTACCATCAAATTAAATAACAACTAATATTTCTAACAACAAACCACAGATAATATTTTTTTTTTCCTGTGCATATTTCCGTAAATCCTTTTTCCCATATTTATTTTAGCACGATAAGACTTTCAACGCAGTGCAGAACATTGCAAACCACAGTTGGAACATTCAGCTGTCAATCAAACTCAGAAGCAATACCCTCATTGAAAAACCGCTAGATAAGGATAAATTTTTGGTGGTATTAAATTTTTACCCAATTCCCATGACTTTCTGGTATAAAAACTCGTTGAAAACTATGCAAAACATTACTTCAACAGAATACATCCAGGAATTCAGTCATGGAAGCAATTATTAACTTAATCAACAATGATGTAAAATACATCACTGAGGCCTGCTGGGAGTTCAGCGGGTTGCTGAAAGAACTGGAGGATACCATGAAGGAGCTTCAACGTACGAGAAGCTGGTTGCAGTTGAAAGCTGCCATTCATTTGCTGGCAGCATTAAATGCCAGAGCCAGGGGAGGTGATTTCGTTCAAAACGAAATCAATCCCATTTTATTAAGTTTTTTAGAACTTAGATAAATAAAAAAACCCAAAAATATTTTAAAAAAAAATCATTTGTTTTATTTTTAAAAAAAAACTTTTCAGATTGAATTTGTTGTTGTTGCTGTTGATTGTCTGGACGATTTTTTCTTTATTCATCCTTCCCCCGTTTGGTTGCTGTTCCAATTTTTTCGTTCTCATTTCATTTCACAATCTATGAAATTGTCATATCATATGTTTGCTTATACTTTTTCACATCAATCAATTCGACATCGGAACGGAACGTCGTGTCTTGTGATGTAAATATTTCAATTTCACCATTACTCGTAATTCTTTCACTGGAATATTCACGATATTCATAACAATTTATGGCGAGTGTACGTCTCTTATAATTACTATCGTAAGAGCACCGTATTGTTAGATCCAACTGATCGTATTCTAACTTAAAATGTCTGTAAAAAATATTTTCACTTTCAATTATTCCCTGGATATCCTTTTCTTTTTTCAGCAAATCTTGCCTGAATGCCTCTATGGCCTCTTCGACAGTAAAATATTGTTTTACAGGTTCTTCTGTTGTTGTTGTTGCTGTGCCATTATTTTGTTGATCATTTTGTATGATCTCATTGATCTTCATCAATTGAAAGGACAAATCAATTTTTAAAGTATCATTACTAGGTAGCAGCAAAGAAAATTCCAAATTTCCTTTATTATTAGTACCAGCTGATAGATTTAACGGTATTGGGTTAGCTTGGAATAAACCCCATGATACGGAGATTAACAGAAAGAAGAATTTATACATTTTGTTTGATTTGATATAGAGATCGACACACCACACCACTGAAAAGTCAAATGGAAACTAAATCAATATTCTTTGAATTAACTCTTTTTATTTATTCTGCTATATAGTGACATTATTTTTTTTGTTTGCATTATTCTACTTTTTAACATGTAACATCCACAAGTGTCGGGTCCCACTTCACATGTATCCGATGACCAGCTGCATGTTGAATAATGGCATCCATATTTAGAATTAACAATAGAAGCAGGAGCGTATTCACATAATTTAATATAACAATTTAAAATCTCCCTGTAGTGATCATCCAACAAATTTTCCTTGTGATCTATTAAAAAGTCAGGAATTAGTTTCATAAGCTGTTCACGACCTGTATCCACCATCTTTTTTGAGCGCTTTATATTTTATATCTTCCTTATCAATATCATTAAATACACACAGCTCATTAAAACTACTCGTTATTCTCAAGGGATGAAAACCATCGGTTGTCACTCCTAATATGGTTATTGAACCACCGAATACTTCAATTTTTAAATGTTCGTTTACAGTAAATTGATACGGTACTGATGTTAGATTCCCAGGTACTGGATCTCCTCTGCACATTTTCATCAACAAACATTTACTACCATCTTCTGGCGTTAGATGAACTGATAAACTAGAATCAATTACGTCTACTCTTACAATTTTAAAATATTTCTTCCACGATGTATGACAAATGCAATATTTATCATCCGATTTTATCGTTTGAACCCAAAACATTGACTTCTCTTTTTTTTAAACACGTACGCAACATGTACTCCCATTGGAAGACAGCGAAAGACAACCACAATTTTTACTACTCGTCTTGATCAAAGGGCAACCAAATCATTTCTTACAATTAATCAAACTATAATGAGAACAATTCTATTTATAGAATAAATGTATGCACAACATGAATAGACACGCAAAACGTTGACCTCCATTTACTAAATCCCAAAATAACTCCCATATGAAACGTTATCTTTCGACCCCCCGAAAATTCATTACCAATGCCATGATAAAAATAAAACATAAACAACTTAACCGCAATTGGAACATCAAAACCACAATTGGAACACTCACGTGCCAATCACACTCTAAAACCGCAATTGGAACATCAAAACCACAACATTTTAACCACAATTGGGTGACTCACCGCAGGGTGGCAAATTTTGCCACTCTAGTGGTCCCAGAACCTACCTATCCTATCTACTGTCTGATGGCGAGAAATAGTTCGTTTGCGCTAAGGAAACAATTTAATCAGTAGACCATAGCAGTTCTTAATAGCACAAGATCTTCGGGAGACTTCTGGAAAGCGGCCAAATTCATTACTAGCAGAACTAATATGATTTCGCCAACATTGCCTGCCTCAGAGCTGAGAGAGTATTTTACTCAACACTCCGAAGTTGTCTCCATTACCGTAATATACTCAACAGACGAGTTTTTAGACACGCCATTATTTACCCTATCTGAGGTGAAAAGTGCAGTTGATTCATCTAAATCGAGAAAAGAACCAGGAGACGATCGGATTCCTTTCGAGTTCTACAAGAACAGTTCCACAGAATTTCTCATTGCACTTACTAAGGAATTTAACAGTATCTTCAAAACAGCCAGTGTTCCAGAAAGCTCTAAAAGAGCGGTAATCTTCCCACTGCATAAAAAAGGTGAGCTACATAGTCCTTGCTTTTTTGAATACTTCGGCGAAACTATTTAATGCTGTGATCTTTAATAGGCTAACGCAATGGATAACAAATAACCAAATTTTAAATGAATACCAGGCAGGGTTCAACACTGGATCACATTTTCAGTCTTACAAATATTAGGCGTTTTTCTTTTTTAGTTCAGAGCAGAACCTGAACTGTTATACAAAAAGTTTGTATTTCTTTTTTAGCTTAGACACATCGGAGCTCAAATTTGTGTTTCTTTTTTCGTTCAGAGCATGATCTGAGCGCGCTCTATGAGCTCAGAATAAATTGACTGAGCAGCCTGGGGGAAAAGCTGATTGCACATGTACAAGCACACTCCCAGTCAAATTTGACAGAAAAAAAAAAACGGAGCTAACAGAGATGTAAAGGGTGATTTTTTAGCTGGTTTGGTTTTGGCAACACTGGTTTTGACAGCTGACGTGTGTTTAGTACCTTGTGTCACTGTCAAACAGCTTCAGTTTGGTTTGCAATTTAACCATGGATCGTCTTACAAATGAACAACGCTTGCAAATTATTGAATTTTACTATCAAAATTCGTGCTCGGTTCGAAATGTTCATCGCGCGCTGCTTCCATTTTATGATCGGCATTCTCGACCTTCTGAGCAGTCTATTCGGAAGATTGTGACCAAATTTCGCACCAAATTTACTTTGTTGGACATTAAACCACCAACACGTTTACGTACTGTGCGTAGTGAAGAAAATATTGCGGCCGTATCAGCTAGTGTGACAGAAGACCGCGAAATGTCGATTCGGCGCCGTTCCCAGCAGTTAGGCCTTTGTTACAGCACTACGTGGAAAATTTTGCGGAAGGATTTGGGCGTAAAGCCTTTTAAGATACAGCTGGTGCAAGAACTAAAGCCAGCCGACCTACCACAACGCCGAATTTTTGGTGAATGGGCTCTTGGAAAGCTGGCCGAGGATCCGCTTTTTTATCGAAAAATTGTGTTCAGCGATGAGGCTCATTTTTGGTTGAATGGTAACCTACGTAAATAAGCAAAATTGCCGCATTTGGAGTGAAGATCAGCCAGAAGCATTGCAACAGCTACCAATGCATCCCGAAAAAGCCACTGTTTGGTGCGGTTTATGGGCCGGCGGCATTATTGGGCCATATTTCTTCAAAGATGATGCGAATCGCAGCGTTACTGTCAATGGTGAACGCTACCGAGCGATGATAACAAACTTTTTTTTGCCCGAAATGGAAGTTCTTGACTTGCATGATATGTGGTTTCAACAAGACGGTGCCACATGCCACACAGCACGCGAAACAATGGCGCAATTGCGAGGCGAGTTTGGTGAACAGTTAATTTCACGTTTCGGGCCGGTCAATTGGCCGCCTAGATCGTGCGATTTGACACCATTAGATTATTTTTTGTGGGGGTATGCCAAGGCTAATGTGTATAGGGACAAGCCCGCTTCGATTGACGCACTGGAAGCCAACATCCATGCATTCATTCGTGAGATACCGGCCGATATGTGTGAAAGAGTATGCCAAAATTAGACTCAGCGGATGGGCTACCTGAGACGCAGCCGCGGTCAACATTTGCATGAAATTATCTTTAAACATTAAATTGCAAGGTTCAAACTATCGATTCAAATAAATATTTCATTCATTTTTTCGAATTTTTTGTGTTTTTTTTTTAAAAAAAGTTCTAAACCTCTTAAAAAATCACCCTTTATAAGAACAACGTGGCGTACGTTTGGAATGGAGATTCTGTGTCTGAAGGATTTGGATCGCGAATGGGTGTTAAGCAAGGATGCATCTTAAGCACATTGCTCTTCATCTTGTTTATAAATATAAAGTTGGAGAAGTAGGAGGAGGGATTGAACTTGGTGCTGTGCAGATATCAGCCTTAAAGTTTGCGGACCATATAGTGTTTTTGCCGGAGACTGTAGATGGGATGCAAATAGCTATGAATCGTCTTGCAAGTTACCGCAAGCAATGGAATTTGATTGTACCCGCAAGGGTACTTCTCTTCTCTTCTCTGGAGGGAGAGAGAAGTAACGGGCGTAACGACCCCGCGGACCCTAGTCATTTAAAACCCAGAAGCATCTGACCCATATTGGATGGCTCCCTGGTCAGCGTCTGTTCTCCATGCTAGGAGCCGCTGTGCATCCAACAGTTAAAACTTTTCACAAAAGTTAATTGAAATATGGATATGCAATGAATAAAACAAGAGATATTAATACCCCAGGTGGCATGCCAGTTACACTGGTAAATCCACTCTCTTCGGAGGTCGGTTCCATGGATCCTGGGGGGGGGGACCATTTATTGCTAAGCAACGACCCGTTTGGGAGAAGTAAAAGGGTAGAGAGAACACCCCCATCTAAAAAAGAAGAAAGTAGTAAAATACTGAAGGCTAAATATTTAGAAGCCTGTGAAGAAAGAGATGGGTATAAGCAACTCAATGAGACACTGCTTATATATATAGTTGGCGCAACAGGTCTGTAGAGACCCAAGGCCTAGCTTCTCACAACCATTCGTTTTGTGTGAGTTTCATTTTTTGGAACGAATGGAAGGGATCTACAATTTTATGCCGATTCCAAACGGCTAATTGAGAAGCTCTTAAGACAGTTATACTCTCGGATGTTTGTCAGACGTTCGCGAGAGGCGGCGCAGTGGAAAAAACCCTAAGTTGGAATTTGGGTTTTTGCGGGATTCGAACCTGAGCCCCTCGCTTAGTAGTCCAACACACTAACCACTAAGCCACTGCGCCTGCTTAAGGACATAAATAATCTTAAGCAAGAGTTGCAATTGTTGAAAGAAGAATTCAACAACCAAAGAAAAGTGAATGTCCATCCTGCCGAGTTCTCAACAGATGAAGAGGAACTCAAACAAGAGACAGAAGGACAGCGTCACACGGGGAGTAAAAATAAAAAACGCAAGATGAGTACATCCCCAAAAATCTCATCCGCAAAAGAAAGCAGCACAATCACAGTGTATGCTTGAAATAAAGAAAACAAAATACTTAACTCAACCAAGCCTCCGCCAATTATTGCACTGCAGGTTAATAAGTATGAAAGCCTGGCCAAAATACTAGACGAAAATAAATTTAAAGCTAGTACAGCTCTAATTAACAAAAACGACATTAAAATTAATGTGGTTGAAGAAGAGGGATACAGAAACCTCACAAAAATACTGAACCTGAGAAAAATGCAATGGTATTCTTATGAGAGAAAAAACAAAAAACGTCAGACAATAAAGCTCAAAAAGTCAAAAATGACTTACGAAGGAACCCGCAAAAAGAAAAAAACAAAGACGAAGTGAAGTACCAGCAAAGAAAGCTGTAAAACAGAAAGCAGAGCCAAACACTGCAATGGAAATCCTCATGAAAGAAATCCTAAACAGGATTGGTTCCATGGAAAAATGCAATAAAATGATAGAATATCATTGCTAGAGAGACAGAACAGCAACAAAAAGAGAAACATAATGAATAGAATACAAATTCTTGAATGGAATGCTAATGGTATCGAGAATCGAAAGGACGAGATACAAGTGATTCTCGATATTAACCAGAAAGATATATGTCTCATTTCTGAAACACACTTTAAATTTACTACTGACTTTAAACTGCAGGGATATGAATTATATCACTCCCCACATCCTCATAATTGTGCAAAAGGTGGGGCTGCAGTGTTCATTAAGAATAGGATTGAAAACCATATAGAAGCAAAATTCCAATCATGCGCCATCCAAGGAATTTCCATAAGTATAAAAACGAGCAGTGGACAAATATCTGTTGCAGCAGTATACTACTCTCCTAGCTATAGACTAAAGAAAAATGATTTTAAAAGTCTTTTCCGGATATTTCACAATAGATTAATCGCGGGAGGGGATTTTAATGCCAAGAATAAATATTGGGGATCTAGATTAACAAATACTAGAGGCAGAGAATTATATCAAACTATTAAAGAAGTCGGCGCCAAATATCACTCAACGGGGAAACCTACCTACTGGCCTACAGATAAGAATAAAACTCCAGATCTTGTCGACTTCTTCAAATCTAAAAATATATCTTCAAATAAAATAAATATAGAAGAAGGCCCTGATCTTCAATCAGATCATTCCTCAATACTTCTTACACTTGGCGATAGAATAATAATAAAAGAACATAGCCCTACACTAGTTAATAGACTGACTGATTGGAACCACTTCAGGCAGAAGTTGGAAGAATGTATTCAACTATCATCAGCTATTCAAACAGAAGATCAACTAGAAGAAGCAGTGCAAATATTTGCACTGGATATACAAAAAGCTGCATGGGCTGCAACTCCCAAAAGAACAAACAAGATTAAACAAAACTTTATCCTCGTGAAATATGTGAAATTATTACAGAAAAGAGGAAAGCTAGAAAATGTTGGCAACAGACAAGGGCGCCAAGCGACAAAACCGCACCCTGAACAACTTAAATAATAAGCTCAGAAAATCTATAAGAGAATTTAATAACGAGTCCTTAAAAACGTATCTTACCAGTCTCACAAATGATGCTAGTACCGACTACTCGCTCTGGAAGGCAACAAAGAAAATGAACAGGCCAATAGCTCACATTCCGCCAGTAAAAACCAGAGAAGGTAACTGGGCAAAAAGCAGTCGAGAAAAAGCAAATACTTTTGCAGAGTACCTTGAGAACGTCTTCAACCCTTATGAAGATAAAGTTTATCAAGGAAACGAAGAAAGGTGCGAAGAAGACAGACCTATTCGGCCGGTGACAGCTAAAGAACTTGCCAAAGAAAGCAAAGAAGGCATAAATATAAAAAAAGCCCCAGGGTTCGATTTAATCACAGGGGAAATTTTAAAACAATTTCCTCGAAAATGTTTAAATAAACTAGCGCAGATTATAATGCATGTGGAAGGTCGCGGAGGTAATAATGATACCAAAACCCGGTAAGCCACCTATCGAAGTAACCTCATATCGCCCAATATCGATACTACCAATGTTGTCCAAGCTATTCGAAAAAAATGCTGGCAAAACGTCTGCAAAAAATAATTGATGAAAAATCGCTAGTTCCAATTCATCTATTTGGGTTTAGAAACAAGCACTCTACAATTGATCAGGTGCATAGAATCACAGATAAAATCGAAAAAGCATTCGAAGAGAAAAATGTGTGCTCTACAATATTTCTTGATATAGCACAAGCTTTCGATAAAGTCTGGCACAAGGGACTGATCCATAAATTACAAAGGCAACTGCCGAAGCAGTATTCGACAATTCTGGAGTCACATACATATAACAGATCGATTCTTCAGAATCAAACATGAGACAGAGTACTCAACACTCAGGGCAATTAAAGCTGGTGTACCACAAGGTAGGCTGCTTGGTCCAGTGCTTTACCTTCTGTTTACTAGCGATTTACCTGAAAGTGGAGAAACTACTATAGCAACTCTTGCAGATGACACTGCTGTGCTTGCTGTTGGAGCAACCGTCGAAATAGCAACAAAAAAACTCCAAATGGCAATAAACAGTATTTCAGAATGGACTAAAAAGTGGCAGATTAGATTGAATGACCTAAAGTCAGTAGATATTAATTTTACATAAAAAAACGTACCACACATTCCAGTATACATTAATTAAAATGTAGTGGAATACTCAAATACAGCTAAACATCTGGGCATGACCCTAGACGCTAAACTGCGTTGGAAAGCGCATGTAAAGAAAAAAAGAGATAAGTTGAACATGCGATACAGTAAAATGTATTGGCTTATTGGGAGATACTCATCCCTGTCCAACTACAATAAATTACTGCTATACAAGCAAGTCTTGAAACCAATATGGACCTACGGGCTCCAAATGTGGGCATGCACATGCCAAACAAATTAACAAAAAATTCAAGTCTTCTGAAATAAAGTACTAAGGAACGTAGTTAATGCACCTTAGTACATACGCAAAGCTGATCTACATAGAGATCTAAATATTGAAATGATTGAAGATGAAGTTAAAAAAGTTTCCCAAAGGCATCCAAGTAGGCTTCTCAACCATGTTAACGTAGAACTTACAGAACTATTAAATACTGACTGTTAGCCAAGGCCAAGAGATTAGCTGCAATGTCTTTCGATGATTTTTCCTTCCAGCGAACCCCCAAACAAAACAAAAATAAATAAATTGTAGGTCCATCGAAATCAAAGATGATGATTCTTTGAAATAGTGGTGGAAGATACTCTCGTAACGAAAAATGATCCTATTAGGGTGTACGCCTTGAAGTAGTGAAAGAGTATAAATACTTAGGTTTGTTAGTTACATCTAACCTAAGTATGAAAAACACTTCGAAGCCAATCTAACAGCAGCTTAAAGAGCCGTTTCATCAGTTTGGGGATGATGCATCGACAAGTATATCGAACACAAGTCGAAAAGCAGTCTATTCCGTGCCACCGCAGCTTTTTTACTGCTGTATGGGCTATGGAGCTAAAATTTGGGGTTATTTTTATTTTGAAGAAGTTGAGAAATTCCTTAGGTACTTTCTGAAGCGAATCTTTCCACTTTCAGCTGGTACTCCGAATTATATGCTGCATTTAGGAGTTTCCCCGCTCTTTTTGGATACCCTAAAAATTGCATGCAGATATCATTGCGAAAATAGTGTAGGTGGATGAAGGAAGACTGCCATCAGGGATTGTCCTGAAGCATATACTTTCAACAAGAGGTCACTTGGTGCTAAAGCGGGAGGAGTTAGCAGCTATTTACTCAAGCTTGAAGCAGGAAGAAGAGCCAAAAAAGAGGCGAACACTAGATGGACTACACTAGAAACCAATCACACCACAAGAATGCTATGGCCAATCTTCAATGAAGCCAGAACCGAAAGTCTATATCGAAAGGATACAAAATCTTTTTACACCCGCGTAGGAATCATAACAGGACATAACACTCTGCGGTATCACATGAAGCAGTTACGCTTGACGGAAGAGACTACGGTGATGAGGATGCTCTTGAGGACACAATCCACTTCCTATGTCACTGCCCACGTCTCTAACACAATAGGTTCAGAGGGAGACACTTCTTCCACGACCTAGACGAGCTTTCCAGCACACCTATAGACAAGATAATGAGCTTTATCAAATCCACAGGATGGTTTGTATGCAACAGTACGGTGAGTAGGGTTATTATAGGTAAAGGACAACCTTTTCCCCCAATGGGTATCACAATGGGTCAATATTGACCTGAGTGTGGCACAGAGTACTCCACGCCGCTTACCTAACCTAGCAGCTAGTTACCGCGTGAGCTTGAATAACTCACGTGAAATGCAGCTTTCGATGCTGAAACTATGTTTACCGACATCCTGAAAAAAAACCGGCAGTAAAATGTACGACAGGTTTATAGCAGAAGCACATTCATCGCAACATAGGCTGGTGTATAGTAGGTTTAACTATAATCTCACTGAAACGCTTCTACTTCCTTAATTAACCGCTATCCTCTGCAAATGATGAGAACAATATTCAAGCTTAGAGGAGAATTAATAAACCTATATTTTATCCCGCATCGACCTGATCTTCCAATTTGATGTGACTTGTGCAACCTTAATGAGGGGGAGGATGTATACCATTTCATCGGAAGATGCCCCATTTTAAGAGATTTCCGTATAAGATACTTCGGACGAACTTTACTGGACTTGAATAAGACTATTAACATATTAAACGGTAATCTTGGGTGGGAAGTTTTATACAACTATGCCAGTACTGGAAGTCGCTACAGAACTCGTTTCTTGGAAGGCGATTTTTTAAAACAAACTTATTGTACATATTAACATTAAATTAATAAATTAAGTCATTAGTCACTAGTTTATGGTTTAGTTTTTGATAGCTAAATTGTCAATGAGGTAGGCGGCCATAAGCCAAAACATAAAAGACTTATGTCGTTTTCCATTGGGACCACCAGAAATCTTTTTCAGATCTCAGATTTATTATATCCATGGCTATTTATGTATTTGGTTATTTTGGTTTTCACGAAACTTTGCGCATTTGGCTTGAAAGCAAACGTCTTAAAATGATGTAAAACAGCTGTGCAAAGCACATTGGTACTGTGGCAGTATGTGTAGATCTGAAAAAATATCGAGATCTGCAAAAAGTGCTCCGAATCGAAAAAAAAATTATTTTTTTGCCCAAAGGAACATGAAAACTTATTTAGATCAAAAAAACAGATTGACTTTTTGTCCCAATGGAAAACAACATTATTTGTAAATACGAACAAAAAGATTATAAAATCATATTAAATGGTAGTAAAGTCACTATACTACTAGATACTATTTCAGTTTTCAAAACCAGTCGTTTAAAGTCGTTTTCCACGAAAATGAAATGACATAGATATATTTATTAGTAGTACAGTTGAGTGCATTTCAAAAGTTTTGTCAAACACCATACATCAGTTGCTGTATTACTTTGTTGCAAGATTAACCAGTATTGATATTTGAGAGAGACAGTTTCCGAGTGGCAAAAGCTACAATCCCGGAAATTGTATTAACACGTGTAACATCAAGCCTGGTCCCTGTCCCCTGATACTGCGAAATATAAAATGTATTGCGTGATGACCCACATAACGATAACATCAACTGGTGTTCATTGCACTTTAGCTGACGCCTTTCAAATGGCGCGTGCATTAAAACAAATAGCTAGAAGTCAATTTAATCTACTTCACCATAAAATGTATTTGAGTACGAAGGCGGGAAGAAGGTGCTATTATGATCCCAGAAAGCGACAGACTGAGGAATTGGTACGCATAGATATAGAATCTGTTATTTGTGTCGGATTGCAAATTGTACATTTGGCGAAATAAAATAGAACGATTGACAACTGTAATTTTTGGTTAGTGATGTTTGGTAGTCTCTAATGTGGTTTTCCATTGGGACAAAAAATCAATCTTTTTTTTTTGATCTAAATCACTTTTCATGTTCCATTGGGCAAAAAAATCAATCTTTTTTTCGATTCGGAGCACTTTTTGCAGTTCTCGATATTTTTTCAGATCTACACATACCAATATGCTTTGCACAGCTGTTTTACGTCATTTTAAGAAGTTTGCTTTCAATCCAAATGCGAAAAGTTTCGTGAAAACAAAAATAACGAAATACATAAATAGCCATGGATATAATTTTGGAGGAATTATTATCTTCATAGTCTTCCTCGTCATCTGAAGACTACGAATCAACAAAAATACCAAATTTGTATCTGCAACAGGGAAAACATTTTCGATATCCATTTGTGTTTTTTGCAAAAACAAATGCAGATTGAACAGCTGATATTACTGCCAAATAACGCACTAATCCATTTATAAAAGCAGATCACTTTCGTTGCGCGTTCCATTGGTAGCGTAAAATCTGAGATCTGAAAAAGATTTCTGGTGGTCCCAATGGAAAACGACATATTGTAACTTAAGATTAGGCAATACATTACATATAAATATATACATATTAGATTGGTTTGTGGATTAGGTATCTATAGCTTTCAACCGTCTGGAATTATTTTGACAGCGTGGTTGTGATGCATTCTGGCGTCTGGCCGCTTCTGTCCCAATATTAGCATAGGATGTAGATTTATTACATCATATTAGGTCTGTTGCTTTACTTTTAAATCTTACGAATTTTTACTTAAGGTAAGATTAGACGGTATGCCAAGTGGCCATAAAATGCCAATTTCTGACAGTTCTGCTGTCAAATTATGGTCATACAATGTAATGGGCATATCTCATATGCTCTAATGACCTGAATGCAACATATGACCAGGCTGATTTTGACAGATAAAAATGCCCAAATAGCATATGGTGTAATGGGACAATAGGTACGAATGCCAGCATATAGCCTTATATGCCCATATGCTTTTAATTGAAATTTCGTTGTGGTATTAATGGCATTTTTGATGGAACAGGAATTATTTTGTTGTCATCGGTGTTTGAGTTCGTAGAATTGTGATTCATTTTCATTTTCGTTCTCTTTTTGGTAATAAATACCAAATGCCTCAAATGACCATCAAGTCAAATATGACCATATTGGTAATTTTGGTCATATAGTCTAATATACAGTTTTGATAATCCTGGCATTTTGTTCATTTGACAGGTAATCTGGTCATTTGCCTTTTGGCATTCATATGCTTAATTGGCATACAGTCTAATCTTAGCTTTAGAAAAGACTGTCAAAATGGCAATGGTTGGGATAAATTCTCTCACAGAGAGAGACACTTACGAAAAAGTTAGGCAACGCTTTTATAGTAATCTATGAAAAAAAAATCGGTACGAAAAGTCGTTAAAATATCAGTGCCTTGATTTTGTGTGGATTTTTCCAATATTTCCTGTTCTAATGTACCCTTGTTCCTAAAAATTCCAGGCGAGCTTTCCCATACGCAACCTATTTATGTAGCGAGAAGGATGTCGGATGAGAACAACTGACAACAGCGTGACCGTTGTGCGACAATTTGGTATTTATTGTTTATTCTTATTAGTTGGAAAAGGCACATTTCAGGACTATTCATATCAGATTCACATGAGAGCTTATTGCGAACTGCGAACAAGCGAATGTTCGTGGATTCTGACATTTCATTCACATGAAAACTTTTTTAGTCGCAGATACCCGCGAATCGGTTTCATTGTTCAAGGTTAAGTTCGAACGAATTCTTTATACGTGGGTTTGTGGACCGCGACTGATTTATGTGAAGTGTGACAGTTTACGGGAAAATTGCTGTAGTTGTAAATCTAGATATTTAAACCAATTGAGATGCAGTTTTTTTTTAGATAAGATGTTAGATTAATTAATTAATGAAATTGATTTGTTCGCAATTCGCCTATTTGCATAAATCGCGCTAATGTGAATAGTCCTTTAAAATTTGTCAAAATAAATATAATAATAATAGTTGGCGCAACTAGCTAGCTTCTCACAACCATTCGATTTTGTGTGAGTTTCATTTTTGGAACGAATGGAAGGGATCTACCATTTTATGCCGATTCCAAGCGGCTTATTGAGAAAGCTCTAAAGACAGTTATGCTCTCGGATGTTTGTCAGACGTTCGCGAGAGGTGGCGCAGTGGAAAAAACCCTAAGTTGGAACTTGGGTTTTTGCGGTATTCGAACCTGCGACCCCTCGCCTAGTAGTCCAACACTCTTCATTTTTTTCATTTTAAAATTCATTTTTATTTGTATTCTTAATTAAACTTATTTACTAGACAAAAACGATTAAATCTAATTTAAAACTAACATTTATCTTAATCTAGCTTACTGGCTCTTAGCGAGCGCTCTAAACTAAACCATATACTTAAAATTATTGCCTTTCGGCCTAAGATCTATCTATATTTAATTTTGTTTGTTTTTTATTCTTCAAGAAACTTTGAAAAACTTGAATTCTTTATTATTTTAATTTTATTTAAAACTACTTAAAACTACCTAAGCTACTTAACCTAAATTACCTATAATCAGGGTGGTGAGCAATCAAATCGATTGGTCACCATTCTGATCGCGTCCATGGGCGCCTGATAGCCGCCCACAAGGGTTCATCAGTGTCACCGAGACTCGAGCGAGGCTATAAGCGTCGTTCGAGTCTCGGCAGCACTATCATGTTAGTCCAACACTCTAACCACTAAGCCACTGCGCGGTTCCCCTTCACAACATCATAGTGTAAAGCTAAGTATCCTGCTCGCGCTAAATTTTATCTCCCATACAAAAATGTATACAAAGATAGAATTTAGCGAAACAATTTAGCAAAGCAGTATCCTGTTCGCTCGCTAAATTCTTAACTTCATGTAGATGGGCTGATGACAAGTCTCCACTCATTAAGCTCACGAAATAAATGTCCGATACATTAAATCGAAGATAAATTCTGACAGAAGAAAAAGTTTGTGTTGTGTTGTTGCTGCCGGGTGAATTTATTATCTCAAACTATTTATTAATTTCTATTTCCCAAGCTGTGTGCAGTCAATATATAAAGATTTTTTGGAGGAAACCGCACAAAACATTAGCGGTGTAAGTAAAAGAAGGCGCAAAACCAAAATAACCTTTTCATGCGATGAAAAAAAAATAAAAAATCCGGGGCTTGTGGAGGAACGACCAACTATATGGAACTAGCAGGACTTGCTACTATAGCAATTATTTCAGCTGCTGCAGCAATTATAACATCTTCTTCAATTCTTCTTGCATCCATTGTTTTGCAGATATTTAAATATTGCAATGTCTTTGAAGTTTGAATTTCTTTTTACGTGTATAATTAAAATGACGTTTACCGACATCTGTCTTGAACATATGGTTTTTGTCCCATCTAGCATATTTCAAAATTTAGCGACCATTTATCTTTGCTTGTGGAGAAACGGATTGGAGACTAGGGACGCTAAAATTTAGCGCGAGCAGGATACTTAGCTTTATTATTTAATTCTACAAAAAAAAAAATGTTTGATGGTTGCATTGGCTATATTACCGAAAAAAACGCCATCAGTGTTTCGTTAATATTCTGGTAGCTAGAAGGGAAGAAATTGCAATGCAGCATAGGCAGTTGATTGTTTTCATTTCGTCCCAAATTGACTAAAATATTAATTCCCTCAGAAATAAATTTGGATGAGTTTTTATTTTTTTATGACGCAATGTCAAATACAGCTCTGTTTGCTTGGTATTTTTGACATCTCGAGCTGTGAAAAGTGTGTTCATGAATCGGACTCTACATGCAAACTTGGTTGATAATCGAGATTTATTTGTAATCTCCCTTTTTGTATGATAAATCCCGAGATTTATGCGGGATTTACTGAAATTTTTCTAAATCTCGCAGTTAATCTCCGGTGGAAACGTAGCATAACACTCAGGGAGATTGTTGCAAAATTCTGAAAAGTAGCAAAAAAAAAAAATAAACGATAAAAAAAAGTGTCATTTCTAAAGCTACTCTGCAATTTAAGAATTTTCGCACAATATTTACAATATTTAACAAGCATTGGCTTTAAAAATTACGTGGAGAAGATTGTCCCTACTTACAGCGGAGAAAAATTTCGTAGCCACTTTCGAAAAGATTCTTGTGGAAAAAAGAAACACAAATCTGATGTCGTTTTCCATTGGGACAAAAAATTAATCACTTTTCATGTTCCATTGGGCAAAAAAAAATCTTTTTATCGATTCAGAACATTTTTTGCGAATCTCGATATTTTTTCAGATCAACACATACTGCCACAATACCAATATGCTTTGCACATGTGTTTTACGTTTGCTTTCAAGCCAAATGCGCAAAGTTTCGTGAAAACCAAAATAATGAAATACATAAATAGCCATGGATATCATTTTGGAGGAATTATTATCTTCATAGTCTTCCTCGTCATCTGAAGACTTTGAATCACCAAAAATAAATTTGTATTGTGGGGTGGAATGAACCGTAGATTCCCAACTAAACTAAATTAACTGGGAATTTATCAATTGCTGAAAACGGGAAAAATATGTGAGCCAATTGTAGAACCAATTGGAATTAGCTGGAAAGTTCTCGAAGAAATGGCAGAGCAGATATAAAAGGAAAGGTTTTAGAACAGGGGGACAGTTGATTTTTATCAGTGATTGGTTAAAGTTCGAGATAGTAATCGGCTGTGAAGATAAATAAGTGCAGAGTAATAGAGTGAAATAAGTGATTGGTTTGAATCGTTGAAGAATTCTTTAAGTAATATTGTTCTAGTACTTAATAAGTGAATAATCCATAAAAGTGTAATAAAAGTGATTTTGACTAGAAAAGTTTAACAGAATAGTGTTTTATCTTTTCGAATCGAATGTAACAATATCTTCAGGAAAATTATTTCATTCCCTAATTCAATGTACACAAAGCACAATTTGAATTCTAGACGTCGAAAATACCAGAAGCCTGGGATTCTGTTGCTACCAAATATACGAACTTTGGCAATTTCCAAACTGCATTGGAGAAAGGATCATATCTAAATATTTCCAGATCTTTTTGCTAGGGTCATAAAAGGAAGAATACAAATGACAAAACAAAAATTAATTAAGAAGGATCATAAACATTTCCAGATACTTGTCCAGCAACATAAAACGGAAAATACAAAATTTACTGTTACATTGGGCTGGGAAAAGATAAAACACTATTCTGTTAATCTTTTCTAGTCAAAATCACTTTTATTACACTTTTACGGATTATTCACTAATTAAGTACTAGAACAATATTACTTAAACAATTCTTCAACGATTCAAACCAATCACTTATTTCACTTTATTACTCTGCACTTATTTATCTTTACAACCGATTACTATCTCGAACTTTAACCAATCACTGATAAAAATCAACTGTCGCCCTGTTCTACAACCTCTCCTTTTATATCTGCTCTGCCATCTCTTCGAGAACTTTCTAGCTAGCTGCAATTGGTTCTACAATTGGCTGACATACTTTTTCCCCTTTTCAGCAATTGATAAATTCCCAGTTAATTTAGTTTAGTGGGGAATTGACAGATTCCAATCTCCAATTGGAAGTGGAACTTGTTTGGTGACTAATGGGGGTTGTTTTCATTTCACCATTTTAGTTTTTTTCATTTCACCACGATTCATTCCACGCCACAATATCCCCCTCTTAAACTTGTTCGTCCCGAACAAACTCGTTAACATTTGCACCATTGTAGCGATGAAGGCGATCCACATGAACGACTTTCAGCTTGCCTCTTCCTCGTTGGATGCGATAGACAACGTCGTTGATGCGCTTTACGATTTTGTAGGGCCCTTCCCAGTCTGGTTGCAACTTAGGTGATAAACCTTTTCTTCGATGAGGGTTATATAGCCATACCAGATCTCCTTCTTGAAAGCCTGTAGTTGTTGTTCTAGTATCGTACCTCGTTTTCATGCGGTCACTGGCTATCTTAATATTAGCCCTGGTCCCTTGATGCACGTCCCTGATGATATTCCTGAGGTCTGTAACATAGTCCTCCTCATTTTTGGATTCTTCGCATGGAGATCCAAACATTAACTCGCTAGGTAGGCGGACTTTTCGACCAAATAGGACTTCAGATGGAGTATGTCCTGTGGTGTTGTGCACTGCACTTCGATAGGCCAATAAAAATATGGGAATGTGTTTGTCCCAATCTCACTGGTCATCGCCAACGACCTTAGAGAGGTGTTCATTCAGCGTTCTATTGAAGCGCTCCACCATCCCATCTGATTGTGGATGAAGCGGTGTTGTTCTTGTCTTCTTAATCCCGAGTAACTGGCACACTCCTTGGAAAATCCTGGACACGAAGTTTCGTCCTTGGTTCGAATGCAGTTCCATAGGCACACCGAATCTGCTTACCCAGTTGAAGACGATTTGCTCCACCACAGTCTTAGCTTCTTGATTTGGGATAGCGAATGCTTCAGGCCACTTACTGAAGTAGTCCATAACAACAAGGATGTAACGATTTCCATTGTTCGTTTCAGGAAACGGTCCCGCAATATCAACGGCTATCCTTTCGAAAGGGGCTCCCACATTATATTGATGCATCTGGCCTCGGACTTTCACTCTCGGGCCTTTGCTGGCCGCACATATTACGCATTTCCTGCACCAATTCTCAACATCCTCCCTTGAATGGACCCAGTAAAAGCGTTCTCGTACTTTTCCGAGTGTTTTGTTTATTCCCAAGTGGCCTCCAGACACTCCATCATGCAATTCCCTCAGCACTTCGATAACTTTTGTCCTGGGAACAACAAGCTGCATTACGTACGACTTTCCATCCGGGCTTTCCCATTTTCTTTTTAGAATGCCGTCTTGGACATAAAGGGAATCCCACTGCGCCCAGTATGCCTTCAGCTCGGGACTCGGATATCCGGATCTTCCTTTTGAGCCTCCCGGATTTCCCGTGCACTCCAGCCACCAATGGGCATAGCTCTCACCCTTTGAACGGACACGACATCTTTTTCCTCGTGTCGTAAGCAATGTTTACAATCTGCTTTGCACGGTCGACGAGAGAGAGCGTCTGCATTTGAGTGAAGACTTCCCTTTCGATGTTGTATTTCGTAGTCGTACATTTGCAGCTGTTCGATCCATAGAGGTACTTATGGAAATGTTTTGTTGCCAGTACCAAAGCAAGGAGTTCGCGCCTGGTAACACAGTAGTTCCTTTCTGGCTTTGAGAGAACTTTGCTGAAGAACGAAACTACCTTCTCTTGGCCCTCGTGTACCTGGGAAAGCACGGCTCCAATTCCCACATTACTAGCGTCTGCATCCACAATAAATGTTTTTCCAGGGGTGGGGTACGCTAATATGGGGGCGTCGCACAACTGTTGCTTAAGTTCTTTGAAGCTGTTTTCGCACTCACCTGACCATTTGAATTGTTTGCCTTTTTCTGTCAGTTGATGCAAGCTCTTTGCGATCCTGGCAAAGTCCTTTACAAATCGTCTGTAATAGGTCGCAAGTCCCAGGAAGCTTCTCAGCTGGTGTTTGTCTTTGGGAACCGGCCAGTTTTTCACTGCATCGATCTTCTCCGGATCAGTCTTGACTCCCTTGGAAGAGATGATGTGCCCGAGATACTTCACTTCTGGTCGGAATAGAGAACACTTCTTCGGGTTCAGTTTTAACTGTGCACTTCGTAGCCTTTGGAACACCTCCCTAAGGTTATTTCGATGTTCGTTGAACGTTTTACCAACCACGATGACATCGTCCAGGTAGACCAAACAGGTTTTCCACGTCAGTCCCAGCAAAACACGCTCCATTAGACGCTCAAAAGTTGCTGGAGCATTGCACAGTCCGAATGGCATTACTGTAAATTGCCAAAGTCCGTTTCCTGCTGTGAATGCTGTTTTCTCGCGGTCTTCTGGATGGATCTGTACTTGCCAGTAGCCACTCTTCAGATCAAGAGTCGAAAACCATTTGGCCCCGGATAGTGTGTCCAGGGTATCGTCAATTCTGGGCAGGGAGTAGCTATCCTTCTTGGTGACGTTGTTTAGTTGGCGATAGTCCACGCAGAATCTCGTACTTCCGTCTTTCTTTTAGACCAGGACGACCGGTGATGCCCACGGACTTTTTGAGCTCTCAATCAGTCCCTCCTTTTCCATCGTCGTCACCATTTCTGCAACCTCCGTCTGCTTGGCCAATGGTAGTCGTCTGGGAGGCTGACGAATTGGTCTTGCATCCCCGGTGTCAATTCGGTGCTGTACGAGATGTGTTCGGCCATACTCGCTACTCTGCGAAGCAAATATATCAGCGAACTCGTCGATTAGACTCCCTGCCATGGCCCGCTGCTATGGATCCAGCTCGCACTCTCCGAGTATATTCTTTTTCATTTCCGATATCTCCGTAGGTCTAACCGGTTTCGCAGGACTTTCATTTGACAAATTTGTGACCGCAGTAATTGGTACGCACTTTCCGATCACTTCCCCTTGCTTCAGCTTTACGCTTCTGTGTTCCACATTGAGGACACGAACGGGAACCAAGTTGTTTTTAGGTTCAACAAACATCTTTCCGACGATATAGCTCTGGTAATAGTTTTCAGTATCTGGCTCTATTAGGAAGAATCGGTGGCTCCCAGGATCACCTTCCAGCTTTGTCCAAATAAGTGTCTCTGACGAAGGTGGTAAAATTTCGTCCTCACTTACAACTGTTCTTAGAGCTGCGACGTTCTCGTTCCCGTAAACCATTGGAATCTCGACGTTTCTGTACTTTAGAACTTGCAAACCGATGTCGAGTACTACATCATGCGTCTTCATAAAGTCGATTCCAATGATGCATTCGTCACATATATCGGCCACTAAGAATGCATGGGAGAAGACTATTCCTGCTAGATTTATCGTCAAGAGTACCTCACCATACACCTTTGCCGTTGCTCCAGTTGCTGTTTTCAGACAGTAGCTGCTGGTGTTGTGCAGCCATGATTGGCGAACGATGTCCCTTCTGATTATGGAAGCGGTGGCACCTGTATCGATTGTGGCCACACACTTTTTCTGACCGATATGGGCTTCCACTGTCAGGCTCCTATTACATCGTTTGGTTTGTGAAACCTGAATTGTGGTCCTGGGGGCGTCGATTCCAGAAACCAGCTTCCGCCCCGCGAAGTTGGTTCTTAACTGATGGCTTTGTGAGGTTCCGTCCGCCGATTGTTCAGATGCCTCCTCGATACGACTCCTAGTCCTGCAATGTGGACAACTGTCCTGTCTACGTTCAGCTCTGCACTGTCGTTGAAGATGTTCAATTTTGTTGCAGTTCCAGCAACGGATCGGTCCCCTGCGAGCACTGTTCCGGTCTTCTACATCTGTTCTCTGGCATGAGCATTCGACGGATGTTATTTCTCTCACGCGGTGGAATGCTTGAGATGCCTGGTCAGCAGCTTTCATAGTTAATGCAAATGCCAGTGCCTCAGGAAGAGTTCTCTTTCCAGCCATTCGTAGAGCCATCTGCAGCTGTCTGTCCTCTATGGCTTGTGTAAATGCCTCAATAGCCATTTCGTTGATGACATCTTCGCCGGCGCTAGCCGTTCTATATCCACTTGCAGTTGCTGGAGTGTTTCTCCCCTCTTCTGGAATCTACTGCGCAGTTGCACTCTAGCACTCTATACACTTGCTGCATATGGTCCTCACCAAACCGCATCTCAATAGCCTTAACCAAAGCATCATAGTCGCATTGTTTTTCTTCTGAGATAGTTTGAAGCAATTCTGCAGCTGTACCTCGTAATGCGAGCGTTAATGCAATCGACTTTTCCTCGTCGTCCCATCCATTGATCATTGCAGTTGCTTCGAACTGTCTCTTATAGATCGGCCATGATGTTTGACCATCAAAAACGGGTGGTTGCATCTCCTTCCTTCTTGGGCAGTCAGTAGAATATTCCCGAGCTTTCTGTTTCTTGACTTTTTCGAGCTCTTTAGCTATGTTCTCGATGTTCGTGCCGAGCTCTTTAGCTATGTTCTCGTGTTTATGAAATGTCTCATTAATTTCCTCAAATTTTGTTTCATGCTCGTTTAATTTGTCATCAATTGCGTCGATTTTTACATTTAGAACATTCCTAAATTCTTCCACGGCATCTTTTTGTGCGGCGACAAGAGAATTCTTTTGATCTGCGAACTTCGATTCCATAGAATTCTTCTGTTCTTCTAGAGAATTCTTTTGTTCTGCGGACTTCGATTCCATAGAATTCTTCTGTTCTGCGAACTTCAATTCCATAGAACTCTTCTGTTCTTCTAGAGAATTCTTCTGTTCTTCCATCTTGGCAAGAAGTAATTCCATCATAGCGCTAATATCAACGCCTGTACTTACTTGTTCTTCTGCCACGTCGAAAAGCATGGTCTTTGGATTTTCTCCCTCATTTTCGACAGCCTCCTGCAGACGAAGTATGAGGGATCACTTTTCCCTCCAGCTTTGGAGAGATTCCTCTTTTCTAATTCACTTTTTAATTGGGGTATGCTTAGTTGTAGCAATACACGACCCATTTTGTTTGTTTCGAAAATCACAAATTCACTTTAATTATTTTTTTATTTTTTTTTTTAATGTTTATAACACACGCTTCAGCACAGAATAAGTTCTATCCCACTTCTGACACCAATGTTACATTTAGGCTGGGATTCGAAAAGATAAAACACTATTCTGTTAAACTTTTCTAGTCAAAATCACTTTTATTACACTTTTACGGATTATTCACTAATTAAGTACTAGAACAATGTTACTTAAACAATTTTTCAACGATTCAAACCAATCACTTATTTCACTTTATTACTCTGCACTTATTTATCTTTACAACCGATTACTATCTCGAACTTTAACCAATCACTGATAAAAATCAACTGTCGCCCTGTTCTACAACCTCTCCTTTTATATCTGCTCTGCCATCTCTTCGAGAACTTTCTAGCTAGCTCCAATTGGTTCTACAATTGGCTGACATACTTTTTCCCCTTTTCAGCAATTGATAAATTCCCAGTTAATTTATACCATGTTCCCACCAAGCGAAATCGCGAGATTTCGTAAAATCTTTCCAAATCTCCGAGATTTCGCCATACATTATTGACGTGCCGAAATCTCGGGATTTCAGCGAAATCTAGTCGAAATCCCTTTGAGTTCATCCGCCCGTGAGAGGTGATCAAACCGAACAAGCCTACAGCATGAACTTTGGTTTATTTTGTGTTCATTTGTTCATTGTGTACGTCAAAATAATAAGCGCCAAAACAATCAAAAAAATAAAAAATCAAACAGCTGTTTGCCAGCCACTTCAAAATTGACAGCTTATGACTTTTGAAATCACTTCAACTCGGTGGGAACGACTTACGAGATTTCAGTAAAAATTCATCGAAATCTCGCGATTTCAGTTTGGTGGGAACATGGTATTAGTTTAGTGGGGAATTGACAGATTCCAATCTCCAATTGGAAGTGGAACTTGTTTGGTGACTAATGGGGGTTGTTTTCATTTCACCATTTTAGTTTGTTTTCATTTCACCACGATTCATTCCACGCCACAATACAATTATTTTATGAAATTAATCACTGTCCACACAAAATTTAGTTGGAACAATTATTTTCAAAATTTAACGGATAAACATCTATGAACGCTGATAGCAACTTTGCCCACAGCGGAAGTGGCTCTGAAGCAACTTTGCCCACAGCGGAAGTTGCTTATTTTAGGTGCGAGTGTGTTGGTGAGCCGGAATTTTTGAAGTTTCGTGACATTTGTTAATACGATTTTCTATGTAACAATACTAACGCACCTAAAGTTTGCAACCCCATGGTAACATAGCTTGTAGGCAAGTAACGGAAAATCGGCCGGAGTTGGGGGTCTCAGTATTGTCTCTGGTCTGAACACCCAATTTTATCATTGTCAGACCATTGCCAGACGCTTAGGATATTTTCAGACCCCTTTGCTATTTGCAGATGTGCTGTGGTTACGATAAGGTGACGACATCTGAAAATTTTTCATTTGGAGACAAATTTCTTTTCATATTTGAACGAACAAATCGAAGTTTTGGTGTTATTTTCGTTGCATTTTTCTTTAGATTGGTGCAAAATGTGTGAATTATATAATTTCAAATATGTACGTGGACAAAGAAGTTGATACAGGAACGAAAAGGATCTAGGAACGTTTATAACTCTTTCCTTTTTTAATGATACGTACTTCTTAAAAGATCTAGAAATATTTATGATCCTTTCTAATCACTTTTTGTTTTAGGTATTGTGGCGTGGAATGAATCGTGGTGAAATGAAAACAAACTAAAATGGTGAAATGAAAACAACCCCCATTAGTCACCAAACAAGTTCCACTTCCAATTGGAGATTGGAATCTGTCAATTCCCCACTAAACTAAATTAACTGGGAATTTATCAATTGCTGAAAAGGGGAAAAAGTATGTCAGCCAATTGTAGAACCAATTGGAGCTAGCTAGAAAGTTCTCGAAGAGATGGCAGAGCAGATATAAAAGGAGAGGTTGTAGAACAGGGCGACAGTTGATTTTTATCAGTGATTGGTTAAAGTTCGAGATAGTAATCGGTTGTAAAGATAAATAAGTGGAGAGTAATAAAGTGAAATAAGTGATTGGTTTGAATCGTTGAAAAATTGTTTAAGTAACATTGTTCTAGTACTTAATTAGTGAATAATCCGTAAAAGTGTAATAAAAGTGATTTTGACTAGAAAAGTTTAACAGAATAGTGTTTTATCTTTTCGAATCCCAGCCTAAATGTAACATTGGTGTCAGAAGTGGGATAAAACTTATTCTGTGCTGAAGCGTGTGTTATAAACATTAAAAAAAAAATAAAAAAATAATTAAAGTGAATTTGTGATTTTCGAAACAAACAAAATGGGTCGTGTATTGCTACAACTAAGCATACCCCAATTAAAAAGTGAATTAGAAAAGAGGAATCTCTCCACAGCTGGAGGGAAAAGTGATCCCTCATACTTCGTCTGCAGGAGGCTGTCGAAAATGAGGGAGAAAATCCAAAGACCATGCTTTTCGACGTGGCAGAAGAACAAGTAAGTACAGGCGTTGATATTAGCGCTATGATGGAATTACTTCTTGCCAAGATGGAAGAACAGAAGAATTCTCTAGAAGAACAGAAGAGTTCTATGGAATTGAAGTTCGCAGAACAGAAGAATTCTATGGAATCGAAGTCCGCAGAACAAAAGAATTCTCTAGAAGAACAGAAGAATTCTATGGAATCGAAGTTCGCAGATCAAAAGAATTCTCTTGTCGCCGCACAAAAAGATGCCGTGAAAGAATTTAGGAATGTTCTAAATGTAAAAATCGACGCAATTGATGACAAATTAAACGAGCATGAAACAAAATTTGAGGAAATTAATGAGACATTTCATAAACACGAGAACATAGCTAAAGAGCTCGGCACGAACATCGAGAACATAGCTAAAGAGCTCGAAAAAGTCAAGAAACAGAAAGCTCGGGAATATTCTACTGACTGCCCAAGAAGGAAGGAGATGCAACCACCCGTTTTTGATGGTCAAACATCATGGCCGATCTATAAGAGACAGTTCGAAGCAGCTGCAATGACCAATGGATGGGACGACGAGGAAAAGTCGATTGCATTAACGCTCGCATTACGAGGTACAGCTGCAGAATTGCTTCAAACTATCTCAGAAGAAAAACAATGCGACTATGATGCTTTGGTTAAGGCTATTGAGATGCGGTTTGGGGACGACCATATGCAGCAAGTGTATAGAGTGCAACTGCGCAGTAGATTCCAGAAGAGGAGAGAAACACTCCAGCAACTGCAAGCGGATATAGAACGGCTAGCGCACTTGTCATATCCCAATGCCGGCGAAGATGTCATCAACGAAATGGCTATTGAGGCATTTACACAAGCCATAGAGGACAGACAGCTGCAGATGGCTCTACGAATGGCTGGAAAGAGAACTCTTCCTGAGGCACTGGCATTTGCATTAACTATGAAAGCTGCTGACCAGGCATCTCAAGCATTCCACCGCGTGAGAGAAATAACATCCGTCGAATGCTCATGCCAGAGAACAGATGTAGAAGACCGGAACAGTGCTCGCAGGGGACCGATCCGTTGCTGGAACTGCAACAAAATTGAACATCTTCAACGACAGTGCAGAGCTGAACGTAGACAGGACAGTTGTCCACATTGCAGGACTAGGAGTCGTATCGAGGAGGCATCTGAACAATCGGCGGACGGAACCTCACAAAGCCATCAGTTAAGAACCAACTTCGCGGGGCGGAAGCTGGTTTCTGGAATCGACGCCCCCAGGACCACAATTCAGGTTTCACAAACCAAACGATGTAATAGGAGCCTGACAGTGGAAGCCCATATCGGTCAGAAAAAGTGTGTGGCCACAATCGATACAGGTGCCACCGCTTCCATAATCAGAAGGGACATCGTTCGCCAATCATGGCTGCACAACACCAGCAGCTACTGTCTGAAAACAGCAACTGGAGCAACGGCAAAGGTGTATGGTGAGGTACTCTTGACGATAAATCTAGCAGGAATAGTCTTCTCCCATGCATTCTTAGTGGCCGATATATGTGACGAATGCATCATTGGAATCGACTTTATGAAGACGCATGATGTAGTACTCGACATCGGTTTGCAAGTTCTAAAGTACAGAAACGTCGAGATTCCAATGGTTTACGGGAACGAGAACGTCGCAGCTCTAAGAACAGTTGTAAGTGAGGACGAAATTTTACCACCTTCGTCAGAGACACTTATTTGGACAAAGCTGGAAGGTGATCCTGGGAGCCACCGATTCTTCCTAATAGAGCCAGATACTGAAAACTATTACCAGAGCTATATCGTCGGAAAGATGTTTGTTGAACCTAAAAACAACTTGGTTCCCGTTCGTGTCCTCAATGTGGAACACAGAAGCGTAAAGCTGAAGCAAGGGGAAGTGATCGGAAAGTGCGTACCAATTACTGCGGTCACAAATTTGTCAAATGAAAGTCCTGCGAAACCGGTTAGACCTACGGAGATATCGGAAATGAAAAAGAATATACTCGGAGAGTGCGAGCTGGATCCATAGCAGCGGGCCATGGCAGGGAGTCTAATCGACGAGTTCGCTGATATATTTGCTTCGCAGAGTAGCGAGTATGGCCGAACACATCTCGTACAGCACCGAATTGACACCGGGGATGCAAGACCAATTCGTCAGCCTCCCAGACGACTACCATTGGCCAAGCAGACGGAGGTTGCAGAAATGGTGACGACGATGGAAAAGGAGGGACTGATTGAGAGCTCAAAAAGTCCGTGGGCATCACCGGTCGTCCTGGTCTAAAAGAAAGACGGAAGTACGAGATTCTGCGTGGACTATCGCCAACTAAACAACGTCACCAAGAAGGATAGCTACTCCCTGCCCAGAATTGACGATACCCTGGACACACTATCCGGGGCCAAATGGTTTTCGACTCTTGATCTGAAGAGTGGCTACTGGCAAGTACAGATCCATCCAGAAGACCGCGAGAAAACAGCATTCACAGCAGGAAACGGACTTTGGCAATTTACAGTAATGCCATTCGGACTGTGCAATGCTCCAGCAACTTTTGAGCGTCTAATGGAGCGTGTTTTGCTGGGACTGACGTGGAAAACCTGTTTGGTCTACCTGGACGATGTCATCGTGGTTGGTAAAACGTTCAACGAACATCGAAATAACCTTAGGGAGGTGTTCCAAAGGCTACGAAGTGCACAGTTAAAACTGAACCCGAAGAAGTGTTCTCTATTCCGACCAGAAGTGAAGTATCTCGGGCACATCATCTCTTCCAAGGGAGTCAAGACTGATCCGGAGAAGATCGATGCAGTGAAAAACTGGCCGGTTCCCAAAGACAAACACCAGCTGAGAAGCTTCCTGGGACTTGCGACCTATTACAGACGATTTGTAAAGGACTTTGCCAGGATCGCAAAGAGCTTGCATCAACTGACAGAAAAAGGCAAACAATTCAAATGGTCAGGTGAGTGCGAAAACAGCTTCAAAGAACTTAAGCAACAGTTGTGCGACGCCCCCATATTAGCGTACCCCACCCCTGGAAAAACATTTATTGTGGATGCAGACGCTAGTAATGTGGGAATTGGAGCCGTGCTTTCCCAGGTACACGAGGGCCAAGAGAAGGTAGTTTCGTTCTTCAGCAAAGTTCTCTCAAAGCCAGAAAGGAACTACTGTGTTACCAGGCGCGAACTCCTTGCTTTGGTACTGGCAACAAAACATTTCCATAAGTACCTCTATGGATCGAACAGCTGCAAATGTACGACTACGAAATACAACATCGAAAGGGAAGTCTTCACTCAAATGCAGACGCTCTCTCTCGTCGACCGTGCAAAGCAGATTGTAAACATTGCTTACGACACGAGGAAAAAGATGTCGTGTCCGTTCAAAGGGTGAGAGCTATGCCCATTGGTGGCTGGAGTGCACGGGAAATCCGGGAGGCTCAAAAGGAAGATCCGGATATCGAACCAATCCTCGCCTGGAAGGAGCATGAGGGAAAACCAGACTGGCAGGAGATATCCAATAGGAGTCCCGAGCTGAAGGCATACTGGGCGCAGTGGGATTCCCTTTATGTCCAAGACGGCATTCTAAAAAGAAAATGGGAAAGCCCGGATGGAAAGTCGTACGTAATGCAGCTTGTTGCTCCCAGGACAAAAGTTATCGAAGTGCTGAGGGAATTGCATGATGGAGTGTCTGGAGGCCACTTGGGAATAAACAAAACACTCGGAAAAGTACGAGAACGCTTTTACTGGGTCCATTCAAGGGAGGATGTTGAGAATTGGTGCAGGAAATGCGTAATATGTGCGGCCAGCAAAGGCCCGAGAGTGAAAGTCCGAGGCCAGATGCATCAATATAATGTGGGAGCCCCTTTCGAAAGGATAGCCGTTGATATTGCGGGACCGTTTCCTGAAACGAACAATGGAAATCGTTACATCCTTGTTGTTATGGACTACTTCAGTAAGTGGCCTGAAGCATTCGCTATCCCGAATCAAGAAGCTAAGACTGTGGTGGAGCAAATCGTCTTCAACTGGGTAAGCAGATTTGGTGTGCCTATGGAACTGCATTCGGACCAAGGACGAAACTTCGAGTCCAGGATTTTCCAAGGAGTGTGCCAGTTACTCGGGATTAAGAAGACAAGAACAACACCGCTTCATCCACAATCAGATGGGATGGTGGAGCGCTTCAATAGAACGCTGAATGAACACCTCTCTAAGGTCGTTGGCGATGACCAGAGAGATTGGGACAAACACATTCCCATGTTTTTATTGGCCTATCGAAGTGCAGTGCACAACACCACAGGACATACTCCATCTGAAGTCCTATTTGGTCGAAAAGTCCGCCTACCTAGCGAGTTAATGTTTGGATCTCCATGCGAAGAGTCCAAAAATGAGGAGGACTATGTTACAGACCTCAGGGATATCATCAGGGACGTGCATCGTGGGACCAGGGCTAATATTAAGATAGCCAGTGACCGCATGAAAACGAGGTACGATACTAAAACAACAACTACAGGCTTCCAAGAAGGAGATCTGGTATGGCTATATAACCCTCATCGAAGAAAAGGTTTATCACCTAAGTTGCAACAAGACTGGGAAGGGCCTTACAAAATCGTAAAGCGCATCAACGACGTTGTCTATCGCATCCAACGAGGAAGAGGCAAGCTGAAAGTCGTTCATGTGGATCGTCTTCATCGCTACAATGGTGCAAATGTTAACGAGTTTGTTCGGGACGAACAAGTTTAAGAGGGGGATATTGTGGCGTGGAATGAATCGTGGTGAAATGAAAACAACCCCCATTTGTCACCAAACAAGTTCCACCTCCAATTGGAGATTGGAATCTGTCAATTCCCCACTAAACTAAATGGGAATTTATCAATTGCTGAAAAGGGGAAAAAGTATGTCAGCCAATTGTAGAACCAATTGGAGTTAGCTAGAAAGTTCTCGAAGAGATGGCAGAGCAGATATAAAAGGAGAGGTTGTAGAACAGGGCGACAGTTGATTTTTATCAGTGATTGGTTAAAGTTCGAGATAGTAATCGGTTGTGAAGATAAATAATAGAGTGAAATAAGTGATTGGTTTGAATCGTCGAAGAATTGTTTAAGTAATATTGTTCTAGTACCTAATTAGTGGATAATCCGTAAAAGTGTAATAAAAGTGATTTTGACTAGAAAAGTTTAACAGAATAGTGTTTTATCTTTTCGAATCCCAGCCCAAATGTAACAGTATTTATAAACTAAAGGGTGATTTTTTAAGAGGTTTAGAACTTTTTTTGATTTATTTATTTGAATCGATAGTTTGAACCTTGCAATTTAATGTTTAAAGATAATTTCATGCAAATGTTGACCGCGGCTGCGTCTCAGGTAGCCCATCCGCTGAGTCCAATTTTGGCATACTCTTTCACACATATCGGCCGGTATCTCACGAATGAATGCATGGATGTTGGCTTCCAGTGCGTCAATCGAAGCGGGCTTGTCCCTATACACATTAGCCTTGGCATACCCCCACAAAAAATAATCTAATGGTGTCAAATCGTACGATCTAGGCGGCCAATTGACCGGCCCGAAACGTGAAATTAACTGTTCACCAAACTCGCCTCGCAATTGCGCCATTGTTTCGCGTGCTGTGTGGCATGTGGCACCGTCTTGTTGAAACCACATATCATGCAAGTCAAGAACTTCCATTTCGGGCAAAAAAAAGTTTGTTATCATCGCTCGGTAGCGTTCACCATTGACAGTAACGCTGCGATTCGCATCATCTTTGAAGAAATATGGCCCAATAATGCCGCCGGCCCATAAACCGCACCAAACAGTGGCTTTTTCGGGATGCATTGGTAGCTGTTGCAATGCTTCTGGGTGATCTTCACTCCAAATGCGGCAATTTTGCTTATTTACGTACCCATTCAACCAAAAATGAGCCTCACCGCTGAACACAATTTTTCGATAAAAAAGCGGATCCTCGGCCAGCTTTCCAAGAGCCCATTCACCAAAAATTCGGCGTTGTGGTAGGTCGGCTGGCTTTAGTTCTTGCACCAGCTGTATCTTAAAAGGCTTTACGCCCAAATCCTTCCGCAAAATTTTCCACGTAGTGCTGTAACAAAGGCCTAACTGCTGGGAACGGCGCCGAATCGACATTTCGCGGTCTTCTGTCACACTAGCTGATACGGCCGCAATATTTTCTTCACTACGCACAGTACGTAAACGTGTTGGTGGTTTAATGTCCAACAAAGTAAATTTGGTGCGAAATTTGGTCACAATCTTCCGAATAGACTGCTCAGAAGGTCGAGAATGCCGATCATAAAATGGAAGCAGCGTGCGATGAACATTTCGAACCGAGCACGAATTTTGATAGTAAAATTCAATAATTTGCAAGCGTTGTTCATTTGTTAGACGATCCATGGTTAAATTGCAAACCAAACTGAAGCTGTTTGACAGTGACACAAGGTACTAAGCACACGTCAGCTGTCAAAACCAGTGTTGCCAAAACCAAACCAGCTAAAAAATCACCCTTTATAACTAAACTCTAGAAGTATACTAAGCGATAAGATTTATGTTAAATGCCTTACGAATGTTCGCTAAAAATGTTTTAATTTGTTTATTATTCTTCAGAATTGTTTATATTGTCAACAAAATATACAATTATTCTTAAAGTAAATCACTGTCCACACAAAATTTAGTCGAAATAATTATTTTCAAATTTAACGGATAATATTCTATGAACGCTGTCAGCAACTTTGCCCACACCGGAAGCCAGTTTGGAAGCAGCGGAAGTTGTGCTCTTTTTTTGAGCGTGTGTTGGTGACCCGGAATTTTTGAAGTATCGTGACATTTGTCAATACGAATTTCTATGTATCAATACTAGCGGAAAAAAACGTCACAAGCCCATGGTAATATAGCTTGTAGGCAAGTAACGGAAAATCGGCCGGAGTTGGTGGTCTCAGTATTGTCTCTGGTTCAGACGATTAGCAGATACCTGACAATTTCACTGTCAGATTGCGGTCTGGCAATTATCTGCCAATGACTTTTCTGCAAATATTGGTAGACAAAACTACTGGTAGACACGGTTGGCAGACATTTGGAACGATTTTTTTCATTTGTAGACCTGACAATATTGTCAGATCTGGCAGTCAAAGCTTTACGCGAATTTGACGCAATTGCAAATTTTAATGTCGTTTTCCATTGGGACCACCAGAAATCTTTTTCAGATCTCAGATTTTACGCTGCCAATGGAACGCGCGACGAAATTGATCTGCTTTTATAAATGTGTTAGTGCGTTATTTGGCAGCAATATCAGCTTTTTGTTTTTCCAAAAATCACAAATGGATATCGACTTCAAAAATGTTTTCCCTGTTGTAGATACAAATTTAGTATTTTTGGTGATTCGTAGTCTTCAGATGACGAGGAAGACTATGAAGATAATAATTCCTCCAAAATTATATCCATGGCTCTTTATGTATTTCGCTATTTTGGTTTTCACGAAACTTTTCGCATTTGGCTTGAAAGCAGACTTCTTAAAATGACGTAAAACAGCTGTGGAAAGCATATTGGTATGTGTAGATCTGAAAAAATATCGAGATCTGCAAAAATTGCTCCAAATCGAAAAAAAATATTGATTTTTTTGATCAATGGAACATGAAAAGTGATTTAGATCAAAAAAAAAGATTTTTTGTCCTAATGGAAAACGTCATAAGCTTCAACAAGTGTGTGGTTTCATTTTAAGTGGAAACGGGTAAAAAAACGTTGTTAACGGTTGAAGAGAGGTCAAATATTGACGCTTACAGCTCGGAAGGTCTTTCATCGCGTAGTATTCCGAGAAAAATTGGACGGAGTGATCATTCAGTTCGAAACTACATTAAACATACTGCCTCATATGGAAAAGACCACAAAGGACGGACCAAGACATCTTTGTCACCACAGGAAAAACGAAAAATAATTCGAATGGCAACAAATTCCGCTCACTCCACGAGCAAAATTAAGGAATTAGCAGCGGTTAGTGCCAGCAAATCAACTATTCGTCGAGTGATATTAAGTGCTCAACACTTAAAATTAAAAAAAAAAAAAAAAGACACCCCCACTTAACAGCGCAAGAAAGCAACATCGCTTGGAATTTGCACGTGCTCATATGACATGGGATACGCAACTTGGAAGTGCTTTAAATTGGCGAAAAGAAGTGTTTTCCGACGAAAAAACAAAATTGGATGGCCCTGATATGTATAGTTATTATTTCCACGACCTGCAAAAAGAAGAATGCTTTTTGAACCGTCATCATTCATGGCAAGGAGGAGTAATGGTGTGGGGGGCCATTTCGTACTATGGTGCATTTGACCTTGTTTTCGTGTCGAATAAAATGGCGGCAGTTTCTTACAAAACTCTTATGCAATCGGCTTTTCCCGCAGTAAAAGAACTGTTTGGACCTCTCGAGTGGATTTTCCAACAAGATAATGCACCAGTTCACAACGCCCGGGTGGTAAAAAGTTTTCTTGCTGGTGAAAATGAAGAATTATTGCCGTGGCCACATTAGGCGTTTTCCTTTTTTAGTTCAGAGCTGAGCACTGAACTGAGCTCGAGCATTATGAGCGCGCTCTGAACCAGGGTGCTCAGAGCGTTCTGATCTTTTTTGTTTTTCCGCCTAAAATGAATCCGTTTCTATATAAATTTATTTGTTATATAATACACAACTTAAAAAAGAAAATATTAAAAAGATACTAATAATAAGATTAACAAAAATTGCAATTTAGCCCTTACCTTACACAAGCTTGTTTTAAATTAAACTGCAGCTATATAGTTTATCTCTGTATGGTCACAACAAGCATTTAAAATAAAATTGACACGTAAAGCAAAACAGTGCCAACAAAGTATAAATTCCCAAATTCACAAACCTATAAGATATGAGAACGTACAACCTAACCTAACCCAAATCCAAATCGTATATGCGTTGATCATCCTGTAAGATGACGTTAAGTATTGGACGCGGCGACAGACAGTTTTTCAATTTCCCCACATGCAGCCATAATAAGACCCATGAATGGTGGACTCGGCTTTAACAGCCTTGAGAGATACTCAGGGTGGTACTGCGTTCCTACATAGTATGGGTGTCCCTTCAACTCCATGATTTCCATGCGCTCCTTTTCTACATCAGTGCCGACAAAGATCATTCCTGCATTCTCTAGCTCCGGTACATATTTCGGGTTCACTTCGTAACGATGGCGATGTCGCTCTTCGACGTTTTTAGGGTTTCCATACAACTGTCTGATCTTGCTAAACTCCTCTGATAGTACCGTTGTGCGTTTTCCCAATCGCATTGTTCCGCCCATTTGTCCTGTGTTGTACTCTGGCATTTCAATGACCACTGGATGGGTGGTATTAGGGGAAATTTCTGTGGTATTAGCGTTTTCCAAATTGAGCTCGTTCCGAGAAAATTCGATAACGGCTGCCTGAAGACCAAGGCATATGCCGAGAAATGGAATTTTATTCTCGCGGCACCATCTACAGGCGGCTATTTTGCCCTCCATGCCTCGGCTGCCAAAGCCTCCAGGTACCAAAACACCCTGGCTACTAATCAGAGTTTGCCATGCCACCCGGTAGATATCGGGGGTTTGTTCGAGGGTTTCCCTCTCAAGTTGGCATGCCTCTACGAAGCGCAGTTTAAGTCGGTAACCTATTTCCAAAGACGCGTGTTGCAATGATTTCGATACGGATGCATAGGAATCCTCCAGTTTTGTGTACTTGCCTACCACAGTTATTATCACGTCATTATGGAGATTTTCACTGCGTATCGACAGTTCCTTCCAACGTTTGAGGCACCTAAAAACAAAATGGATTATATGCTGCCCTTACAACCGACCGACAGGTCATGTTCGTACAACGATTCTGTAACTATGCGAAATGTTTCGTTAACCAATTGTAGGCATTAATAATACATAAATGCTTTACTCTTTATGGAATTCTGCCAACTTCCAATGGTAAAATTATATCTATATATGTATATATAACTTGGCTATTGTTACCTATAAGCTATAAATCAAATGTTAAGAATGATTTTAAGTAAGAGAAAGCCTTTAAACATATTGCAGGGTATGCTCGCACAAACATAACCATAGCATTCAACCTCCCTGAATTTCATTAATGTTATTGGACTCAGCTGTCAACTCAGCTTTGTAGATATTTTTGTACCAACATTTAAATTAGACCCATAGCTACAGAAACGAAGCACTGTGTACACTTACGTTTTTCCATGACTTGAAGAGATGTTCAGCTTCAACCGTTCGTTTAAAAAATCAAGCACGCCTAGCTGTTCCATTAGAAGTGGAACATGGTAGATCGAGCTTAAATCGTGAATTCCTATAACCTGGCCCGGTGTAATTTGACAGAAATTACTAATTTTCTTTCTCACATCCGATGAAATGGGCTTCTCCGAACGGCAAACAATATAGTCCGTGTTTAACCCAAGACTTCGTAGTTCTCGTATGGAACTTTGTGTTGGTTTGGTTTTGGGTTCGCCAGTTGATCTTGGTACTGGCACTAATGAGACATGAGCGCACAAGAACTGCTCATGTTTCATACGGAGCTGGAGTTGCCTAAACGCTTCGATAAATGGCATCCCTTCAATATCTCCGATCGTTCCACCTAATTCGATAATGCATACTTGCGGCTTAGTGGAACCGCGCACGGGGGTTTGAGCAACATTTTCCACCCATTCTTGGATTGCGTTCGTTATGTGCGGAACAACTATAAGAATAAAGTATTATTAGAGAAAAACAAGGGTTTTCCTATTTCACCTTGAACAGTTTTTCCTAAAAATTCACCAGCACGTTCTTTTTCAATAACCCGCTGGTAGATCTTTCCCGTTGTTATATTATTGTCTCGCTGTAAAGTGATGTCGAGGAAACGCTCATAATTTCCCAAGTCCAAGTCTACCTCGCCGCCGTCTTCCAGCACATATACTTCGCCTAAAACGGGGAAAAGTTTAACAATTTTTGACTAGATTTTACTGCTACTTCACCATAAATGTAAACTAAGAAGTAATGTTCACGTTATCTTCACTTAGGTTAGTAGAAATATAGAACAAAAATACGACGGCACCCGTCTGTCAGACACAGTAAAACATAGTCAGACCGCTGAAATGACCAGCATCAGTACATATTAGTTCTTATGGAAATGTCAAAATGGTGAGGCTTGTTAAACTGTTAGGCAGTTGGCGTATTGGGTCGACATCTATTGTATTCGCCCAATAACAAACTACGTAATAATCAGCTGACACATTCATGTCTTACCATGTTCATATGGTGAAAATGTTCCAGCATCGATATTAATATAGGGATCAATCTTGATCGTTGTCACCTCCAGTCCAGAGGACTGCAATAGTTTTCCAAATGAACTCGCAACGACTCCTTTGCCAACTCCACTGATCACCCCACCGGTAACCAATATGTACTTCATTTCTGAAAGCTGTTGATCCATGATGCCTTTTGGTATTTAGGTGAAAATTAGATGTAATTTCTGTCCCTTGGGCGCAATAAAAAATATCTACAGGATAATAATTGGTTTCGAAATATATGGGAAATAAATTGTATTTTGAGAAATTTTCGTTTTGTGATTGGGTTCGTAAAATATAAATTAAAATGAGAAAAAATAAAACAGAACTTAAAAAAACGGAGTTCTAGATTTATTTCTAAAAAGTAAAAATAAAGCTAAGGGCACAGTATTCTGACGGTTAAATGTTGCATGGACTGCAATCTCGAACCATAGGTAGAAATCCAAAACTTAAAAACTCGGAAAAAATTCCGATACGAAAGTCAAATCTGATCGGAACTCAAATTGCGTTCGAAGAATCCGTTTCGAAACAAAATTAATGAAACATATAAACCCGTTCATTGCACATTAAAATCAGATTAAAATATTCCGCAGCAGTTAGTTGTCGTGAGCTTCGGTCAAAAGTGGTATAACGCGGTTCCACGCAATGCAACAAGGCGCGCTATACGTCATCGGAGAATTTTTCAGAAAGTTGTATCGGTACGGATAGCTCGTACAAGTCAGATAGGGATGTGTGCCCCTTCAGATCTCAACTGCATTGGTGTCTTACAAACGGAAAAGGACTAATTACGTCACTTGGAACTCATTCACAATGCAGTTGTTCGGCCCCAAGTTTGAGCATTAGTTTTCCAAAAATAAATTAAAAGAACACAGCGTTTTTTTTACAATTTTAACATTTAATATAATAGCAATCTTCCAGATCGACTATCTCTCACCTTCAGTCATACTTCGTACACTATTAACTTCTATCCTACTGTACATTATATGGAAACATTGTAGGTGGCCTACCTTTTCATTTAGTTCATTTATTTTAATTCAATTTATAAACAGAAATAACAGAAAAAACGATGTATTACGAATATAGATATTCAAAAAATTGTCTTGAGGCCACTATAAAGCGCGGTTACTAAGTTCGAGAAAATAATATGAACAGCGCTTATTTTAAAGAGAATTGGTATGAAAATTTTTGAAAATAGTACGATCCTAGGTTTACAGTCGCAGAATCCTGCCGCGTTGTATCGTCATAAAAGCGATTTTCTTCCTTTCTACTTATTCGTTGTGCAGACTGTACATATTTACAAATGACTGATACGAAGCATTAGTCGAATACGAATACGAAACATTAACTGAAATAACACTGTTGTTTTATACTTCTACTATTAACAGTCTAATGTAAGCCGTTTTCCTTTGGTTCTTTTATAGCTTCATTTGTGCTGGCACCGAAACCATTTGGCAACTTCGCATGGCTGACAGTCAATGTATTCGATTCTTGGATGTCTCTATTGAGATTCATTGCTTTAAGCATATTTTGCTCATCCTCATCAGAGCTGGCGTCGGACATTTGCTTTGGTGATAGACGGCACCCACGAGCTACATAGTTCTTTAACTTTCCGCATGAGGCGAGAATCAGCCCCATGAAGGGTGGACTTGGTTTAAGAGGCCGTGACAGGTACTCTGGATGGTACTGTGTGGCCACGTAGTACGGATGGCCAGTTAGTTCCATGATTTCCATGCGCTCTTTCTCTACATCGGTGCCTACAAAGCTCATACCCGCCTTCTCCAGCTCTGGCACATATTTCGGATTAACTTCGTAGCGATGACGATGACGTTCCTCTATCTTCTGCGGATTGCCATACAACTGTTTGATAATGCTCTTCTCCTTCGAAAGCTCTGTTGTACGTTTACCTAATCGCATAGTGCCACCCATTTGACCGGTGTTGTGTTCTGGCATGTCGATGACCACCGGATGATTGGTATCAGGTATGATTTCTGTGGTATTGGCGTCTTTCAAGTTCAGGACGTTTCGTGCATATTCGATTACGGCTGCCTGTAGGCCGAGACAAATACCAAGGAAGGGAATTTTATTCTCGCGACACCATCTACATGCGGCTATTTTACCCTCCATGCCGCGGCTACCAAAGCCACCGGGTACCAAAACACCCTGGCTACTGCACAGCGCTTGCCAGGCCTCGTGGTATAGGGCTGGTGTTTGATCACGAGTTTGCTCCTCAAGATGGCAAGCCTCGATGAAGCGAAGGTCGAGCCTGTAGCCAATTGCCAGGGAAGCATGTTGCAGAGATTTCGAAACGGAAGCATAAGAATCTTCTAGTTTTGTGTATTTGCCAACCACCGCTATGGTCACCTCTTTGTGGAGATTTTCACTGCGTCGCGCCAAATCCTTCCACTGTTGCAAGCACCTGAAAGACAAAATGAATAATATACTGCCGAAAAAGGTTGTTTTTATCCCTTACTTTTCCCTCCTACTGGGGAGGATGTTCAACTGAAGTCGTTCGTTTAAGAACTCTACCACGCCATTCTGTTCCATCAATAGTGGAACATGATAGATTGATTTCAGATCATGTATGCATATGACCTGACCCGGAGCGACATGACAAAAATTACTAATCTTCTCTTTTACCTCCAATCCGATGGGCTTTTCCGAGCGGCATACAATAAAATCTGGACTCAGTCCAAGACCACGCAATTCCCGTACGGAACTCTGTGTAGGTTTGGTTTTAGGCTCGCCAGTAGCCCGTGGTGATGGCACTAAGGAGACATGGGCACAACAGAAATTCTCACGTTTTACACGGAATTGGAATTGGCGAAAGGCTTCCACAAAGGGCATGCCTTCGATATCACCTATTGTGCCCCCTAATTCAACAATGCATACCTGCGGTTTGTTTGAACCGCGAACCGGAGTGTGGGCCACGCGTTCCACCCATTCTTGAATGGCATCCGTAATGTGAGGGACAACTGTAAGAACACAATATATATGATGTATGATGTAAAGCGGATAGGATGGGTGAACCTTGAACTGTTTTGCCTAGATATTCGCCAGCGCGTTCTTTTTCTATCACCAGCTTGTAGATTTTTCCAGTTGTTATGTTGTTATCACGATGTAAGGTGATGTCGAGGAAGCGTTCGTAGTTTCCTAAATCCAAATCGACTTCGCCGCCATCATCCAAAACATAGACTTCACCTGAGAAGAAACGTATTTTAAATCGTGTCGGAACTCATAGAAGATTAACCTAATCATATAAACAATTATTTGAAGCATTTAAACACTAAACGAGTCTAATATGGACCCGTCTTCGAAATCCCTGCCACACAGAGAAATTCCTCGAAACATGATAAATAGAGTTATGTTCTCGTCAAAAATATTCCTGCTGATAGATACTTATTACCTATTACACATTGCTAAACATTGAGGTTTACGGAAGCATACATGCACAATGCGATGCGATCCACTAGAGACTAGACGCTATCCATGTTTAGTCAACACTATTTGAATCGATTTTGCCAGCGCTTGCCTACAACGCCAAAACAAATAATATCTTGCTGTCTAGTTTCTACGTCTTTCGTTCAATTTCAAGCCAAATTTGAATTTCCGTATACCCAAATTAGCCACACTCTATAGAATTCAGAAGACGACTAATCAAATATTTTGCCTTACCATGTTCGTATGGTGAAAAGGTTCCAGCATCGATATTGATATATGGATCAATTTTAATTGATGTAACATCCAGGCCGCAAGACTTTAACAGCGTCCCAAATGAACTCGCAATAACACCTTTGCCAACTCCGCTGATTACTCCACCAGTAACTAAAATATACTTCATATCCGAATTATGTTGATTTGTGCAGTTTGGAAGCATAATTTATCTGTTTCTACGTCAATGACGTTTTCAAGTTGAATTTAATACGAATATAAATACAATATCTTGCACAAACACGTGGTGTTAATTGCACTTTAGAAGCGCAAAAGTGGTGATCCGAGAACGCGTATAAACGAGGGAAAACAATGAATTCGAAAACAAATTACAGGCGACGAGGACTTTGCACGCTAGCTTGAGGATTTCCTCTTTTATTTTTATATTAAATGTACTTTTTCCGTTTTAGTTTGGCAAATAGAAAAGAACATGTTCGCGTCACTGGTACAGGCTACAGGCACAGGGGTGAAGGTAGGCAGCCACACAGACGGCACACTGCGGCGAAAGCGATGCATATCGATACACCATGCCTTATCGATACCATCGATATTTTTACTCGATAATTTGTTGCCCAGATTGGTTATCGTTATTCTGCATTAGGCTCTTTTTTTTTTTTAGTTCAGAGCAGAACCTGAACTGTTATAAAAAAAATTCCTGTTTCTGTTTCGATCCTCTTCGGTTCATAGCATGACCAGAGCGCGCTCTATGAGCTCAGAATAAATTGACTGAGCAGCCTGAGGAAAAATCTGATTACACATGTACAAGCACACTTCCAGTCACATTTGACAGAAAAAAAACAGGAAAAACAAAAACACATCAGAACCGAGCGTGCTCAGAGCGTTCTGATCTTTTTTTGTGTGTTTGTACATGTGTAATCAGCTCTTTCCTCATGCGGCATTTATTCTGAGCTCATAGAGCGCGCAATGCCAAATAATTATAGTTTTTTTTTTAGTATCTAGCAGGAATCTAGATCATGATATTAATCAGAGAAAAATCAACTTAAACGGTTCTTCCACTTTTCTCAAAAGAGATTTTGTAACTTCAAGCTTTTATTGCAGGTATACTTTAAAGAAAAAAAAATTGTTGTTCGTCGATTTATTTGCACACATATAATTTACGAAAATAGATCCACCCGATACAATGCCTTTCTTTGCTGTAGAAAAAATTCACGCAAATGTAAACAAACTCCACCAGTTGTCAAACTCAAATGTACTTTTATTGGTAAACCTGAAGTAAATCTAAGAAAATATCTAGATTCGCAAAAGTGCTCTGAAATCTGAAAAAGATTGCTTTTTGTTTGTACCAAACGAACATTAAAATTGCTCTGAGTGCAAAAAAAGTGCTCTGAAATATCACTTCTTGCACTTGTTTTTGTTAATTAATAATTTAGAGAGGCTTATAAAAATATCAGCGAACATTTCAAAATGCAAAAGCACATTACCTATAGAAATACGGGATCTGAAAATTAACAAAACAATTTAGATTCTTACGTTCGATTGAATACGCAAAATCTGAAATCGGATCAAATTAAACACCACATTATATTATCTTTTTGTTAGGAGTTCAATCATATGTACTCGTTTTTACGAATTTACTTTCCGAGAATAATAATTTTTTTTTTAATATGAATAAAATTTAAATTTTTGCTGTTCCTTCTTACTAAACACAGAATTCCTAATCATATTTTGATTTTGTACAAATACGGTGATAAAAAAACGAGTTGAAAACACCCACCAAGCGTAATAGAAATGTATGCAATGTTTGCGAATATTTTAAGAAATTCACTTTTGCCCTAGTGAAAACTTGGGCTTAAATTGCATGGAATTAACCTATTTTTGGAACAACTCCCCAAGGTAGTTTCATGAATTTTGCTGTCAAAAATATTTTTCGCGTAAAAAAAATATAAAAAAAACCTGAAATGTGAATGGATGAACATTTTAGGCGTTTTTCTTTTTTAGTTCAGAGCTGAGCACTAAACTGAGCTCGAGCATTATGAGCGTGCTCTGAACCGAGTGCGCTCAGAGCATTCTGATATTTTTTTGTTTTTCCTGTTTTTTTTTTCTGTCAAATGTGACTGGAAGTGTGCTTGTACATGTGAAATCATCTTTTTCCTCAGGCTGCTCAGTCAATTTATTCTGAGCTCATAAGGCGTTTTTCTTTTTTAGTTCAGAGCTGAGCACTAAACTGAGCTCGAGCATTATGAGCGTGCTCTGAACCGAGTGCGCTCAGAGCATTCTGATATTTTTTTGTTTTTCTTGTTTTTTTTTTCTGTCAAATGTGACTGGAAGTGTGCTTGTTCATGTGAAATCATCTTTTTCCTCAGGCTGCTCAGTCAATTTATTCTGAGCTCATAGAGCGCGCTCTGATCATGCTCTGAACGAAAAAAGAAACACAAATTTGAGCTCTGATGTATCTGAGCTAAAAAAGAAACACGAAATTTTTGTATAACAGTTCAGGTTCTGCTCTGAACTAAAAAAGAAAAACGGCTTTTATGGCGCATAAGATGGATAGAGAACAAGTAAAGCTATCTAAAAAACCATACTCAAAATTTATTCCTTTTACATTTATTGTTATAAATTCATTTACAAATTGTTTGTTATTGGAAAAGTTCCACTCGGCGACCATTAATAACATGTATTCACAAACAGGAGAAAAATGAGCGCACGAGAGAGGGCTGTCATTCAAAATTTGCGGGGAAAATCGGGTAGGTGCACGGGACTTGGCCCTCTAGTTTAGATCCTCTTTGCTCTGAACGAAAAAAGATACACAAATTTGAGCTCTGATATCTCTGAGCTAAAAAAGAAACACGAAATTTTTGTATAACAGTTCAGGTTCTGCTCTGAACTGAAAAAGAAAAGCGCCTAATATGGTATTCGATTGGGCTTCTGCAGATTTGCTCTCAGATTCCAGATTTCGTGTGCCTAACAAAGAGGATCTAAACTAGAGGTCCAACTGAGAGCAGAAACGGTACATTTGCCTACAAGCTGCTTTTCCTGCTTAAAGGTTCTTATAGTTTATGAAATTGTTGGAAAAAGGAATTACTGATATAATTTGTTCACAATGCCAAATACCTTAATACATATAATCATAGTTTTTTTTTTCAGTATCTAGCAGAATCATCTCATGATATTAATCAGAGAAAAATCAACTTAAACGGTTCTTCCACTTTTCTTAAAAGAGATTTTGTAACTTCAAGCTTTTATTGCTTTTATTAATTGTTGTTCGTCGATTTTAATGCTTTTCATTTCGAAGTCATATTGAAACAAAAAAGATATTTTATCAGAGTTTGGGCAAAGCATTTTTTTTTATAGTGGGAAAAAAGATATTTTAGTTTTAACATAATTTTTAATCTGTAAATGGTACGTAAAATGCATACTTGCACAATAACGTATTCAAGTATATTTGTTAAATTCGATATTTTTTCCCCGTTTTCTGGTAAATCCCATTATAACAAAATTCTGTATAGATTTAAGGGACTTTCTTATGTGGTATCCGATTGGGCTTCTTCAGATTTGCCTCAGATTTCAGATTTCGTGTGCCTAATCGAACATAAAAACGCTCTTACTCTTTTTTGTGTTAATTTTCGTGCGACTTGAATATGTGTAGTCTTCGACACTTTTCTATGCGCTTTCCATTCACTGGTTAAATTTTATATTAAAACATTCGAAATTTCCGTCCCGATTGATTTCTTAATATTTGCACACATATAATTTACGAAAATTGTATCAATGCCTTTCTTTGCTGTAGAAAAAATTCACGCAAATGTAAACAAACTCCACCAGTTGTCAAACTCAAATGTATTTGGATTTGTAAATCTGAAGCAAATCTCAGAAAATATCTAGACTCGCCAAAGTTCTCTGAAATCTGAAAAATATTGCTTTTTTTGTACCAAACGAACATAAAAATTGCGCTGAGAGCGCCCAATCGAATACCACATAATTGTTTATTGGTACCGTTTCAAAAATGATGTACATTTTTACTAAAACTGACATCCAACTAATTGTCGACATTAGTGCTTGATTATAAGTAAGGCCGATTATATTTAAATATTGACAGCGCAAGATACCTACTAGAGAATAGAGGAGATATAATTATATGAATATTGCAACGAGTCCACTATAAATTGAAAACAGAACTCATTTTTTTCTGTTGATTGTGCATTAGTATTTAAAAATTATTATTTACCGCGCATGTCAGAATATACTTCTAAGCTGCCGGGATACAACCTGCCCTCTACAACCTGTTGATTTCTGATTTTATCTGGTCCACCAGTTGCATGGTGGATTGGATTCCTACATGTATCTTTTTATTGCTTTTGTGTTGGGTAGGATTCTATATACATATACACATATACACATATGTATGCTTTTAATTAGGCTAATTGTCAATATCACAATCTCTAATTAACCTATGTTTCATTTGAATAACTTATATGATTTGGTTATTGAGCTTGGTAATATGCGTTTGAAAATCAATATATATGTTCATATCTGTTTGAACTTTTGACGGCCTCAGTCGGATTAGTTTTATTTTATTAGAAGGGATTTAAAATCGTGTATAAAGCAACTAACAAAAATGCACCCCGGACTATTAGCCGTGTCGCAGGTACAATAAAACAGTTGGTATTGAGGAATTTTGTCGCGGCTAGTTAATTTGGTGATTAGTTAACGTTTTAAATTTATTTCCATATTAGTGTGTAGGTAATATAAATTAAATACCAAAGTACCATGACGACAAAAATTGTCGCTGAAGTGAAGTTCCAATATAATTATGTACATATTTAAATAATCAGCTCAAACGAAGCCTAATTTAGAAATTGTCAAATTGATTGATATGATTATTATTTAATAAAGAAAGATACAGTATTTTAGCAGTACGGTGCAGTACGGCCTGTACATTATGATTACTACGTTAAAACACGTTATTCCACATAGTCATTTATGATGTTAAACCATTTGCTTTTAGTCGTGGAGCAAGAGTATGTACGTGACAGGATTTAGTTTAGATGTCATTACACTATGAAATTAATTTAAAATAGTATATAGGTACAATCATGCACTTCTCCTTCAAAACTTTATGAATGAATGAATGAATAAAAATTAATTATTCTTTTTATATCTCATTTCGCAGATATTTGGTTTAATACCACTTAATCATACCAAACGTCATATTCACATCTACGATTTTGTAATAATGTTCATGATACCATGCATCTACATATTTTGCTACCTGATGGCCAACTTTGAGACTTTTTCTGTACAAAAACTAACGAAATGTAACAGTATTTGTACGCTTGGTAATGCCCTTTTCATTCACTTGGGCATTTTTGTCTATCTAATCGATTTTCTGTTGGGTGTATTACGTGGAAAGAGTTTTTATCCGCAATTCTATGAGCGACTACAAGCGATTGACAACGTATTGACTAAATGCCAGAAAGATGTCCGAATCAAGCCAAAGACTGCCAATTTATTCAAAGCATTTGTTGTATCTATACTGATTGCTGCTTTCTTGTATGCCATTTACTACGATGTGGTCTTTCTTAGAAGGTAAGTATTTTCACGCATTACATTAACATGTTTAATAGTCAAATGTCAAACTACATATATATATACGAAAAGAATGCAATATCTAAACATGCACTAGACCAATACCATTTGTGCTGGATGTTGATTTCCGTTTCCGTAAGTTTGACTTTTGAGGTGGGGTTCGGGCATGCTTCTGGTTGAATCCACAAATGTTTTGGTGAAATGTCGCAACCATAGACAAACCATACTTGTTTGTTTAATTTGTCTATGGTCACAACATAATCTTCGAACGCTGCCTGCTTCTATAAAATAAAAAAATTGTTAAGTGCTTCTTGAGTTAATTTTGACTTCAAATCGAGAAGCGAAATTCTTTTCGCAGAATCACCAGAATAACATGCTTTGTGTCAATGGAACGGTAGGTATTAGAAGTTTTTTTTTTCGATTCCGGGAGCTTCTTCTTGCCCAATAGAAAACGACATAAATAATTTAACAATAATTGTCTATCAAATCTTTTCTATTTGACAGCTACTTTGAAAATATGTGCTTTATTGCATCTGTTGCAGTGACATTCCCATTTGTCGCTTGTAGTATTGTGCAAGCACAGTTTATTTATGTAGTTTTAATGATATCTGAGCGATTCAATAAGTTGAATTTCCTGCTAGACACTTTGAGTCGGGAATGTGCTAAAAAGAATATACCCGTTCAAGTTTTCGACATTGAAACTGAACCACCGGCGAAGAAGCTTTTGCCGGAACAATTTTCGGCGGCAAAAACGAAGCTTAAACAGATTACTCCTGAATCAGATGTCAGCACCGACAGCGAAGAGGATATGAGCATGAATAAGTTAGCTGACATTGAGTGGTAGGTTTGGATATAAATTATATAACTTTCATTTCATTAGTTTGGTATTTTTTCAAGCAAAACTTCAGAAGAGTGCTTAGGAGATTTGTTCCAATTGCACGAAAAGATTCTAAATCTAAGTGGAATGGCCAATTCCGAATTTGGACCACAAGTTGTGCCGTATATGGTGGTGTGTTTCGTAACCAGCATTTTTGGTATATTTCTGGAGACAAAAGTCATCTTTATTGCTGGCGGGCGTAATGATCTTTTGGATTATGTTGCACATATTTATGTTATTTGGAGCTTAATCACAATGGTGGTGGCATATATGGTGCTTAGAATGTGTTGCAATGCTAATGGACACTCGAGACAATCAGCGATGATTGTACATGAGATTATGCAGAAGAAACCTCCATTTATGGTAGGAAATGATATATATTACAACAAAATGAAAGCCTTCACACTGCAATTTCTTCACTGGGAGGGCTATTTTCAATTTAACGGCATTGGAATGTTTGCTTTGGATTATACGTTCATATTTTCGGTAAACGAACTAAAACATTCGATATAACTTTTTTCTAAAATATTCTTGACGCATTTGTTTTCAGACTATCAGCGCAGCCACATCCTATCTGATCGTTCTGCTGCAGTTTGATATGAGTGAAATTTTGAAGAATGAAGGATTAAGTACATAAATTCGTCCTTGTATTGAAATTATGTGGTATTCGATTGGGCGCTCTCAGAGCAATTTTTGTGTTCGTTTGGTACAAAAAAAGCAATCTTTTTCAGATTTCAGAGCACTTTTGCGAATCTAGATATTTTCTCAGATTTGATTCAGATTTACAAATCCAAATACATTTGAGTTTGTTTACATTTCCGTGAATTTTTTTCTACAGCAAAGAAAGGCATTGCATCGGGTGAATCTATGTTTGTAAATAATTTATGTACAAATATTTAGAAATCAATCGGGACGGAAATTTCGATTGTTTTTTTTTTTTTTATAATAAACACGCGCTAAAGAGATTATGACTTCTCTTATGGTGTAGTTTGACGTACACAGCGCGGGCGTTAGGGAAATTGGGACAGAGAAGATAGGAGATTCCGATGCACATTGGTCTTAAATGTCTGCAAATTGCACCGAGGGGGAAAGACGGAGCCGGGCAAAGCGTTCAACATTCGTGTTGTGCGGCTTATGAAAGAATCTCTATATTTCACAGTACGACCGAAAATAGGCTGAAGGGTAAACTGATGGGTTTTCCTGGCTTGGCAAGTATTGCGGTTGAATTTGAAGGGGTGGAATGCAGCTGGCGATTTCATTTGAGCACTGTTTGTAGAAATAGCGATAAAACAATGAGAGAAATGTTACATTTCTGCGATGTTCGAGCGAATTTATAGAATTCGCTATATTTGTGTCTCCAATGAGTTTTAAAGCACGATTCTGTATCCTATCCAGCAGGTTCAGTGAGGTTTTGGGCGCACCAGACCAGATATGAGAGTTACTCAAGTTTGGGGCGAATGAACGCCTTGTATGTGGTCATTCCAACGGAGTTTGTCATGGACACACATACCGAGAATGGAAAGTCTTTCGGTTTCGGCGATGCAAGTGCCATTCATGGATAATGGCTGAGGATTCTGGTTTCGCTTTAATGACAGCAGACAGCATTGTGTTTTGGAAGCATTAAATTCCACTCTATTGGCTGAACCCCATTTTATAATGCTGTCGAGATCGGAATTTAATGAGCTAAACATACGTTGCCGTTCCAGTTGTACGGCCGAAGAGCAGGGGCGGGAGTCTTGGAATGAATATGAGAAGCTGAGGGTGCTGTCATCGGCGAAGGAGTGAATTGGATTAGAGGTTGCAGACAGGAGATCATTTATGAAAATGAGAAAGAGAGTCGGAGATAAAACAGAGCCTTATATGGTGAGTTTCAGACTTGAAACCGTCCAAGACAACTTGAATTGAACGGCCAGAGAGGTAGTTTCTAATCCATTGAAGAAGAGAGGCATCGATCCCATGTGCACGCATTTTCGATAAAAGAGCTTGGTGCCAAACTCTGTCAAATGCCTTTGAAATGTCAAGCGCAACAATCTTCGTTTCACCAGAGTGATGTAGCGATTGGTTCCACTTTTCGGTAAGATAAGCCATCAAATCACCAGTGGATCTGTTGCCACGAAAACCGTACTGCCGGTCATTAATGAGTTTTCGTGATTCAAGATATGTCATGAGCTGACGATTTATCAGCGTTTCCATGACCTTAGAAAGAATGGATGTAAGTGCTATGGGTCAGTAGTTGGTGGGAGAAGAGTCGCCTTTTTTGGGGACGGGCTGGACAAATGCTGTTTTCCACCTTCTCGGGAAGAGTCCAGAAGAATAGGACAGATGGAAAAGCTTACGCAGTGGTTTTGCCAGCGTGGAGGAACACCTCTTCAGGACGATTGGGTAAATACAATCTGGACCAGCGGATTTATTTATGTTGAGATCATGAAGTACTCTTGCCACTGTACGAGTGCGAAAATAGATTTGTCCCATGGTGTGTTCGACGCTCTCAAGTACAGGTGGAGGCAAAGCGCAATCTGGGAGCATTGAGCTGGCAATCTGCAGCAAGCAGATTCGCTTTGTCTAAAGAGTTGACAGCTGGAATGTCATTGTAAATGAGCGTTGGGATCGAAGGTGAGGCCGACTTCTTTATATTTTTTACAAAAGACCAAAAGTTTTTACTACGCTTTGAAAAGTTTAGAGGACCACATATTCAAGTCGCACGAATATCAACACAAAAAAGAGCAAGAGCTTTTTTTATGTTCGATTAGGCACACAAAATCTGAAATCTGAGATTAAATCTGAAGAAGCCCAATCGTATACCTACCACATAAAATTTTCTTTAACTTATATGTCAAATACGTCCAAAAAATTTGAAATTTAAAAATA